>QANY01008651.1:1372669-1709356 GCA_003255025.1 Datisca glomerata
GGGGGGGGGGGCTTATCACTTTGTATCTGAGCGTGCTAGATGATTTTTGAATATTTTTTTATTGATGCTCATTGTCTAAAAATAATAGTTTTGGTTTCGATGTGTGTGGGGGTGTGTGCGAAGGGGGGGGATATCACTTTGTATCTATTGTAGATTTTCTATAGCCCAAGTGTACATTATCGTCGTCAAGTAATGAAATTCTATGAAATAGAGTATCGTCCACATGATTGATTGATATTAAATATTAGAATTAACTAGATCCTAATTTTAATTGAGAATAATAAAAAGTTGAGAATTGTAATTAAAATAAAATTCTAAATTTCACCAAACCAAACATGCTCTAAATTCCAATTCTCAATCAATTAACGTTTATTCAGAACATTGATAGCAAATTTCTCTAATATAATTATCAATCTTTCTCAAGTATTGATAATAATGAATTAAAAATATGAATCATATATCTCTATGAAGACTCAATATAATGAAACTCATTAAGTACTAGAAATTATAGTTGCTACATTAGATTCATAATTATCTCTAACTTATAAAATTTTTAATGGTGTTATAAACAAAGATCAAATTTAATCATTACTTCTCAGTCTCAAAATTAAATCTAAATCATGCAATAGTTGGTTAAATGATCACAATCATTAAGAACAGATTATAACACTCAACAATACTGAATAAACATCAGTTGAATTGAAAATAAGAGTTTATGAACAATCATGATTTAGCTACCTCATAACCCTAGATAAGAAATTTAGAACATACTAGAATAGAAGAATATCTTAAAAATATTCAAGAACATAGAGGAAAAGAGAAGAAAAAACTAGATTTACAGATGAATTAAAGTTGAGACCCGTCTCCCGATTGGATCCATCTTCATTTCCTCTCTAAAAAGCTTTATCCTCTATCTCCCACATCCCAAAAATCCTCCAAGAATCCTAAGATATTATATTTATACACTAGGGTTCATTAAGTATTGGATTGGAGTGAAAAAATCACAAAAAAAATTTCAAATCACACCTGTGTCACGACGTTAGGAAGCCAGCACTGTAGCGCTGGCTTGCTGCTTCTTGTAGTTGCTTCCAGCATCATGGGGGTGGAATCCAGCGCCATGACGCTGGCCATTCTGCCGAGATCTGTCTTTATCTCATTTTATTCACATTTTTTTCTTCCAAATCTTTCAAAATTAAGCCAAATGCATTTGAATATCTAATCTATAAGATAAAAACAAAAATAAACATAAATCAAAAGATAAAACTCAAAGAATCAATAAAATTAAAGTTAAGATTATCTAAAATATGAATGCCAAACACATTCATCAAATACCCCAAAACTTAACTTTTTGCTAGTCCTCGAGCAAAACTAAAATCAAAAATCAAAAATCAAAAAAGAAAACATTAAACACTAATTAAGCAAAACTACGGATCAAAATGATGAAATATTTTAACTAACTAAACATGTCTCAGAGATTTCAAAATAGCTATAACCCAAGAAAAACTTTTAAATTGATTTCAACACAACTACCAACTTACATCACACCTTGAAAAATCCCGAGTGCGTGTCTGTTACCTTAAGTTGTCTAATTTCTTTATCTGAAATGAGATTATGAAACCAAGTCTCACAAAAATGGATCCATTAATCTATAAATATATTAGAACTCCATAGGTCGATTTTTCATGTCACTCTCCACTAATGTAGGCAGACCACAACACTTCAGATCATTAGGACTTTCTTAGGCTTGTAATGTATGGCTAGGGTTTAGGGTAGGATAAATGATAATATTTTAGCTGAATCTTTACCCATAGTCACACATTAATTCTAGGAATCAACGAGCTTAACTCAACTTATCTTGTAATACCCACAACTTGTGATTCCACATCTTGAATTATCAACCAAGTTCAACTATTTTTTTAATTTGATTTCCTTAAGTTTCTCTTTTCCTTAACGAGTTTTCAGCTAATAGCTCCCAAACCAGTTGGTCTTAGGGTATTAGGTTTTAAGACACCCATTCGAGCTTAGTCACTCAAGTCTATTCAATCCTCACGATTACAAAATTGCATCTATTATAGTCTTTGCCATCCTGACAACAAGATAGTTTAGAGTTCAGTAATTGTGCATACATCCTCCATAAGAAAGTAAAGCATTATACAATGAAACAAGGCAAGGATAAGTCACAATTACTGGGCCAGTCAAGGTATCAATAACACTTATACATCTTATTCAGTTAATCAGAATGATGGAGTTTAATTATGACTTGGAACTCATTTTTCCAAACCGCCAATGACATTGCCTCAAAATTACTCTCTCATCACAGATACTAAGAGCTATATCATAATGGCTAAGCAATGTTATAATAATTGATACAATCTTTTTTTATTTGTAATAACTAATACAATCTGAAAAATAATATTGGAATAAAATGCGAGTACATGTGCTGACTACCTCTTATAGAATCCTTTAGCTTTAGAAAAGAAGAAGATATGAATAAATAAAAAAAGGCATAAGGTCAAGGCTTAACCTCATAAAATTCCATAAAGTTGAGAATGACAGTGAAATCAGCATCGTCTGTCAACATTTGGTAAATTGAATGAGGTGTCAACCATGTGATCTTCTGACCCTCAACTTCAGCCTGCATAAATACAAAAATATGTAAAATCAAACCAACTATCCAACCTTAAGTAATTTATGAGTCTTATTTTAAAATTAGTACTAAAAAATGTGAAGAAAACATATAGTCCATGAGGGTAGTTAAACTAATAATTACCTTAAGTCATCTGCGTGAGAGTCTGCAAGAACACATGAAGCATCATGGTAATGTATACTGATAACGAAAGTGCCAGCGATTCAAATATATCACCTAGCAAAATACCTATCTGAAAAAGAAGAAATGAAGTATGACATTCATTAAACCAGTTTTTAGCTCAAAATAGACTTAAATGAAAATTCTTTTCTGCACTTCAAAACAATATATTACTCATACAATCACCAATTAGACTTTTTATTCATATATGAATAAAATCCTGCTTAGAGGATCAACAATTTTAACAAATAAAAGATGGTTATTAGCTAAGAAAATAGTTAGTAGGACTATATTATTCATAATTCCTCACAAGTACCATTTGAAGTTCAATAAATTCCAAACCTACCATTTGATAGTTGAACTGACATAAAGATAAGTGGTTTATGGTTCGTAATATCCGTTTTAATATATCAAATTAGAATATTCACAGTTACCAATCAAACCAATTTCAACAGAGCTAAAAAAGGTTAGATGCCGTTTCATTTCTTTTCCAGTAAACTCAACAAAAATAGGTAATAAACACATCACTTACAAATGCAGAGAATTCATGGTCTTTGCTACCCTTTTGAGAGTTACCTCGTATGTCCTGTCACATAGATCTTGCATAAATAGTTCTAAAGCTTTAGCTGCATGCATTTATACAACACAATAAGAACCATGACCGATAAGAAGAACTGGCTTTAAGGAAACAGACTATAAATTGGAAAGAGTGAGAAAACACAATAAGGACACCTGTGAAGGCGGAATCCTCTAAGCATGCACCAATTGAGAATGTGATATGAGCTAATAATATACCACTCATACACATCAAATAAAACATAGACTAGAAAAATAAAAACTCTTATAGAAACATATAGCAAAGGTTTTACTGAAACAAGAAAACACAACTAAGTTATGCACTTAATTAGTCACCTCTATTAATTCAGAGATAAGAGAGGACAAGTGAAAACCCGAAATTTCCATGTTACACTTTGAAGTACTTTTGGAGGACTTTAATACTGAAACTGGTTTTGATTACCTAAACTTAAGGATATGAAAGCTTATAAGCATGGAAGAAATTAATAAGTTGAAATATTAAAGCACAAGAAATATACTGGAAGATAAAACATTCAACTACCATGTCCTCAAATCTTCTGTCTTGAAGGCATCAACGCCAACTTCTTATGCCACACTCAACATAAGATCTTTCATCTGAAATTGACTCCATATTCAGTAGAATCATTTCATATATATTGTGTTAACTACAGAGTAGAATCATTTCATTGCATACACAAATTCTCATATGTATGAGTACCATATTTGATAGAAATGATTAAAGAATCAGAGACCTTACACTTGTCGATTGAAGTTGTACTGTAGGTGAATCCTCATTCTCCTGACATACAGACATGAAAATTCAGCTACTTCAAACATCAGTGTGTTTAAATTGTATATATGGATAACAGATAATGGAGTTGTAATACCTTAATCAACAAATCCTTTTGTGTCTTCACTGTTTGTAATGCATTAAATCACCTCACAACTTGCTGTCTTCATTGAGTTCTAGTTGTGGGCTCTCTCCCACTTATACTTTTGTAGCAGCAAAGACACACAAAAAGAAATAATTTTTCATTTTACTACGAATTAAATGAATACTAAAATTATTATATAGCATACTCCTAAAGTGAAGCTCTCACCTCACCTGAAACAAGTAAAATCTGAAAATAAATGCATAATGACCAGTGGACGAAGATAGAAATCCATGAACTGAAATCTCACAGACCTCATCTCACTAAATAATGAGAAGTAACTGAGCCCCACTAGACACCGACAGCGAAACCATACATTGTATGGTGATTCATGCATCTACGTGGAAGAAAAATTTGAAAAATTGAGAAAAAATCTATAGAAAAGACTTGAACTACGAGACTTACCGTAATATTAGAAAAAAAATCTTAGAGGCAGATCTGAGATGAGCGAGGTGAGGGGAATAAAAAGAGGCAGATCGGAGATGAAGAGAGGCAGATCTGAGATGAATAGAGGCAGAACTGAGACGAGAGGGGCGAGAGAGACGAAGAGAGGCAGATTTGAGATGAGAGAGGCAAGGGAGGAGAATAATGGTAGATTTGAGATGAGAAAGGCAAGGGAGACAAAAGGGAGGCACAAATGAGATGAGAAAGGCGTGAGAGATGAAGTGAGGGAGATCTGAGATGGGAGATGCAAGGGAGACGATGACAATGACTTGCTCCGAGAGAGAGGATCTGGAGAAGAATAGAGAGAGAAGGACCATAACTTCTAAAAATCTGAGAGGAATCGAGAGAGAGAAGCATCGATTTGAGCTTCTCTCTGAAAATTAAGGATTTGAGTTTCTGAGAGAACTCGAGAATGAAACAACACTTGATTCCCAAATGATCTCGTCTCCAATATTTTGTTAAGTACCACTTTTGTTTAATTTGGCTCCAGTTTTTTTTTTTACTTTTAGAATCTTGTAGAATGTCATATTTCTTGTAGTGTTGACTCTGAATATTTATTTCTCACCTATGAATACTTATTTCTTCCATTTGAAGTGTAACATTTATTCTTGCTATAAGTTGAGTAGCATTGACTATGAGATGGGCAAAAGCATTTTCTAAAGAAAGTTTTGGTTGATGAGGTTGAAACTGAGACTGAGTAGCCACTGATGGATTAATCACATTCTGGCTATTCTTCCAAGAGAAATTGGGGTGATTTTACCATCCTTGGTTCTAGGTGTTGGAGAATGGATTATTATGCTTATTGTAGTTCCTAACAAAGTTAGATTGTTCAGACTGAGAAGGAGCAAAGAGATTATCAGCTTGACATTTAGTACTAGAATGAGGTCCATTACATAAGTCATAAACTTCCTGTGTAGCATGAATTGCACCAGCGTTGGCGATGAAAGAACTCAATTTCTTGGACAGTGTAGCTACTTGAGCAGTAAGAGCATCGACTTCATGAACTCCACGAATCATTCTTGGTACGTTGCGCTCAATTGGCCATTGATAGGCATTAGCAGCCATTTCTTCAAGCAAAGCATAAGCCTCCTCATGTGTTTTACCCATTAAAGCTCATGTTGCTGCTGCATCCCCTAGTGTCCTCATTGAATTTGCTAAACCATTGTAGAAAGTTTGGACTTATAGCCATCCAAGGAGTCCATGATGTGGGAATCCTCTCAAAATCTATTTAAACCTCTCTCAAGCTTTATAAAGAGACTCCATATCATATTGAACAAAAGTAGTGATCTCGATCCTCATCTTGCCTGTTTTAGTTGGTGGAAAGAATTTAGCCAAAAATTTCTAAGAAAATCCATTCCAAGTGGTGATTGATCTAGCGAGTAAAGAGTTCAACCAACTCTTAACCTTATCTCGAAGTGAAAGTGAGAATAATATTAGCTGAATTGCATCAGTTGAGACATTATTATGCTTGAATGTCTCATAAATTTTGAGGAAAGTGGGTATGTGCACATATGGATCATCATTAGGCATGACACTGAACTGATTTGTTTGCACCATGTGAATGATAGCCAGCTTAATCTCAAAATTGTTGACAGTAATAACACGGCGTTGAATGAGAGACGCGACCTCATTGACCATTGGCATAGTAAAATCCCGATTTGTCCGGTTATTTTGGTTGTCACAATTTCAGGATTCTTGAGGTTGTTCAAAAGCTTCTCTCCTCACTTTTCTATTATGACGACAATTTTTCTTAATTTCTAAATTTAGAGGAGTCAAATTTTTACTTTTTTATTGTTACATACACCTTAGAAAACGCCTGAAAATTCAAAATAGTAAACAACCATAAATAAAAAATTTAAGACTCGAATTAAACTTAAGGATATCTAACTCCAATATTAATAAACAAAATCAATCCCCGACAACGGCGCAAAAAACTTATTGCGGATTTTCTATATTGCAAGTGTTCACTATCGTCGTCAAGTAATAAAATTCTATGAAATAGAGTATCGTCCACACGATTGATTGATATTATTTATAAGAATTAACTAGACCCTAATTTTAATTGAGAATAATGAAAAGTTGAGAGTTTTAATTAAAATAAAATTCTAATTAAACTAAAACTATAAAGATTTGACAAATATAAAATTTGAATAGTTAAAATCTCTAGAGTTTTCAATTTCATCAAACCAAACATGCTCTAAATTTCAATTCTCAATCAATTTTTTTTTTCAGAACAATGATAGCGTATTTTTCTAATATAATTATTAATATTTCTCAAGCATTGATAATATTGAATCAGAAATACGAATAATATATCTCTGTCAAGATTCAATATAATGAAACTCATTAAGCACAAAAAATTATAGTTGCTACATTGGATTCATAATGATCTCAAACTTATGAAATTCTAATGGTGTTGTAAACAAAGATCAAATTTAATCATCACTTCTCAGTCTCAGAATTAAATCTAAAATCATACAATAGTTGGTCAGATGATCACAAGCATTAAGAATGGATTATAATACTCAATAATACTGAATAAACATCGATTAAATTATAAATCAGAGTTTATGAACAATCATGGTTTGACTATATCGTAGCCCTAGATAAGAAATTTAGAACATACTGGAATAGAAAAATATAGATTTTCGGATGAATTGAAGTTGAGATCCGTCTCCCAATTGGATTCGTCTTAATTTCCTCTCCAAAAAGCTTTCTCATTTCCCTCCCACGTCCAAAAGATCCTCCAAGATTCCTAAGATATTCTATTTATACACTAGGGTTTGTCAAAGATTGGATTGGAGCGAAAAAATCACAAAAACAAAAATCTAAAATCACGCTAGCGTCACGACGTTGTCCAATATGTCACGCACCAACGTTGCAATGCTAGGAAGCCAGCACCGTGGCGCTGGCTTACTGATTTTTGTGGTTTCTTCCAGCGTTGCGGTGGTGTAATCGAGGGATCCAATTCAAACAAAGAATTTGACACAGGTTCAGCAAGGATGGGGGTTTCATCCCAAAGAAGAAGAGCTAGAGGTGAGTGAGCCTACGAACGACCACAACTTATCCAATTGATTGCCAATTGTGACAGCAGACTTGAACTGATCGTTTGGAGTGAAGGTGAATATGGACAAAAGGCTTTAAGTTGTCAACCGCAGACTATCATGAATTCAAAGCGGAGAACAAAACGGGGAGATATATTAAAATAAAGTAATTTGTGGATGGATTGACTACCAATGATACAGGTAAAGTAAAGGATTGCTTTGCTTTTAAATAAAGGGATTCGCGCACTGACTCAAGCAGGGGATTTGCTCTATAGGCTGAAAATAAAGCATTTTTAGAAGCTTTTTACAGGCCTGACCAAGAGCGCGAAAGAGCTTTATTTAGAATTAGAGTAAGGGCACGCTAAGACATTCCTTTTCTTGCAGTCACTGATCTTCGACCAATCATATGGCCAAGGAAAAGGAGGAGGATAACCACATGATCACAAACCTTATCCAGCTCAGATAGATTCCGTGCCATATACTAGGGTTCTCTCAGCCAGACTTCCAAATGTTCGATGGAACGGGAGACCCGCACGAGCATCTAGCATATTTCCTGTCCAGATGTGGGCCGGTAGCGTAGAATGGGGCACTGTGCCTTAGGCTCTTCGTACAATCATTGGAGGGCACCGCCTTTATATGGTATGCCCACCTCTCTGAAGAGTCGATCCCGACTTAGGAAGTAAGGGTCTCAGAGTTTGGGAAGCAGTTCAGTAACACAGAAAGAAGGGTTGGCAAAGAACTCAAGACCAAGCAAAGTGATAATGAACCTGTCACAGAGTTCATTACAAGGTGGCGAGCCCCTACTTTTTTTTGCCTGTCTCCAGAAGTTTACTCAGCAAGAGCTCCTCAAGATGTGCATGAACAACTTGAGGCATGACTTGTCGTCAATACTCCTGCTCTAAACCTTTAAGGGATTCGACGACTTGTGCACTAAAGCTCACGATGTGGAAGCACATCTTAGCAAATGGCGGCGCCCTACGAAGTAATTGAAGTTCATTCCATTACCTTATTAACAAATTAGACGAATCACTCTCTTTCTCTATTAGAAAAGTGGACTTCTTTTTCACACCTTATATACGTATGCGGAAAATGAGAGTCCTTACTTTTCTTTTTCTTGCCCTAACATAATTCGGGGCTATCGGTTCTGTTTTGTTCTCTCTCTCTACCTCTTCTTTTTTAACTAACTTCAAAATCTTTTATGCCCGGCCATACCAACATGGGAATCCTAGCTTCCTTCCCTTTGAAGTGCATTTATCAGATCAGCTCCCCGAGTCACTAGAAAGAGGTAAATTTCCATATTTTTCTCATTTTATTCGCATTTTATCCTTCCAAATCTTTCAAAATCAACCCAAATACATTTGAATATCTAACCTACAAGATAAAAACAAACATAAATAAAATGATAAAACTCAAAGAACCAATAAATTTAAAGTTAAGATTATCTAAAATATGAGTGTAAAACACATTCGTCAGTATCTGAACGCGCTAGATGATTTTAAAATATTTTCTGATCGATGCTCCTTGTCTAAATATAATAGTGTTAGTTTCAATGTGTGTGTGTGTGTGGGGGGGGGGTTATCACTTCATTTCTAAGCGTGTTAGATCATTTTTGAATAATTTCTGATTGATGCTCAATGTCTAAAGATAGTAGTGTTAGTTTCAATGTGTGTGTGAGTGTATGGGGGGGTTATCAATTTGTATCAGAACGTGTTGGATGATTTTTGAATATTTTCTGTTTCATGCTCATTGTCTAAAGATAATAGTGTTAGTTTCAATGTGGGTGTGGGTGTGGGGTGGGGGGGCGCTCTTATCACCTTGTATCTGAGCGTGCTGGATGATGTTTGAATACTTTTTGATTGATACTCCTTGTTTAAAAATAATATTGTTAGTTTTAATTTGGGAGGGTTGGAGGGTTATCACTTTGAATCAGATTTTTTTAAGATATTTTTTCAACTTTCTGATCGATGAATATATTTATCTTGAATTTGGCTCATTATGATATTACATAGGAACGCGTGTGTGTTTTACGAGATGGGCCTATCGCTGAAGATGTCACACCTCGCTCCAAAGAAGAGACAGTTGAAGATGTACTCAAGCGAAATAAAGGTCTGGACATGGAGCCCCACCAACATCTTTGAAGAAAAAGAGTCGAGTTTGGAGTTGAAAATATAGAATTAAAGAAACAAATCAAGTCGATGGAGACCCAACTACAAAGCTTACTCCCTTGGGTTCGTCAAAATGGTTTTCCACCTCCTGACGATGACTCAACAACCGAAACATGAGCTTTGGAATATTTGTTAAGCTTTGTAGTTGTAACAACTAGCTTTAAATACTCTTTTTTATTTTTCTTTGGATACATTTGCGAACCAAATTCTGTAATGAATTATGATTTAGAGATTTTGTAATGAACTACTATGTTAATTATTAATATACGTATTTCTTAGAAAAAAATATCAAGTTTGATAAATTTTCTGATGATATTAATTGCTATTATAGGGTATATGAAAACAAACAAAAAAATTCGCATTTTGTAACGTAAAATTTGGTCGCAAAAAATATTTCACGAAAAAAAAAATTGGTCACAAAATAGTTTAGGCGACGAAGAGAATATATTGGTGGCAAAAGATTTTTGCGATGAAATATTATTTGGTCGCGAAAAGCTTTTGGTGACCAACTTTTATTTTCATCGCGAAAGCCTTTTGCGACCAGTTTTTTTTTCTTCGCTAAAGGCTGACACGACGAGTTTCATATTTTCTCGTGACCAAATATTAAGGCTTTAATGACCAAAATGTTGGTCTCTAAAGCCCCTGTTTGTTGTAGTGATTCTCCCATTGAAAGTTGAACTCACCCTAATTAAGCCTTCTTTGATTCCATTGGCGAATGATAGGTATACTGATTCGGTATACTCTAAAGATGCCATTGGTACCATATTTACGATCTTTTAACATGGGACCACAAACACAAAAGCCGTTTGCTTCTTGTTAAGAGAAAGAAGTTCCTTTCATTATGTTCCAGCACTGCCCCTGAATCAATCAACCAAGTAGAAGTGAAAGTTCAGTTGGAATCCATCTAATCTATTAGCTTTTGACATTGTAGCGTGCTACGTTCACATTTGACACCTAAGCATATAAGGGGTTCCGAAGTTGAGGATGAGGATGAGGGTGATTTTCATCTGAAAGGTTAAATTGTTGTAAATACTGCCGTAAGTAGGGGTGCTAAAAGATGGGGCACCCCACGTCAACTCTCTTCAAATCGGCTTTCTTTGAAGGCGGAAGCAAGCAAAGCGAGTCCCTCCATACCAGCAGCAAACAAACGAAACTAGGTGGTTTGGTCAAAATGAATTTTTGTTTGGAGGGGCGAAGTGCTTGTTAGTGGGAATAGTCCTTTCCTGGGGGTTTTTGAAAAGTCAAACGAAAGATAACCAAAGAGCAGTGGCTCAATTATCTAGCGCGCCGGACCAAATGTATCAATGCTCAATAGAAAGAAAGCTCTTTTCTTGCTTTGATGCTAATGGTTGGATGGATGACCAGGGTATATAGAATTTTGTATGGCTTACTCAGTATGGTTCTGACCAGCTTGTTTGGATACAACAGGATCCATAGGGCTAAAACCTCACTCGAGAAGGGCTCTAGAGTAGTGAATCAGCCGCATGGAGAATGGGTGCTGGGAAGGCCTATATATGGGTAGGTTCTTCTTTGTCCATGGATCGCGAGAACTTGAATCATCGCATGCTTCATTGTTCAGAGCATTCTTGTAAGCTAGAAAGCGTAATGTTTCACTGAACAATGGGAAATTAGTCTCATAGTTGCATGTTCAGATTCTCGATTATTAGTAAGGCAAGCGGTAAACGTTCTATGCTAAGGCCAATTTTGCTACTTGCTTCTAAAGGCTACCCTCTCTCGGATGGATGTTGGTCCAGCCTACTACGAGGATCCCGTATCTAGGAACCCAACCTAAGGGCATAAAAAAGCCTTGTCTAGGTTGGCCACCTGATTAAGGAATGCCATTTCAGGTGCTTCACGAGATCATCAAAAGACTCATTCCTTTCATAGGCTGGAGCAAACCTTAGCTCTACCTTGTCTTGTTGAACCTATGAATTCACCAACTATGAGTTGGGCGCTTTAACCATTCAGCCATGGATGCAAAGAGACTCAGCGAGTGAACTAGGTTTTGGTATTCCTTCTCGAGCTTCTATTTCTTCCGTTAAAGGATATTCGAGAAAAGATAGAGTAGGAAGACATGTTTCCAAAACGAAGAAGATCATTTGGTCAAAGTCTCCATGGCCTTTTCCAGAAGAATGGTATCGTTCGCAGGTTGAACGCTCGTATTTCTAGAGCGAGAAGCATTCCTTTCTCCCTTGCTTCTTCACATGCTTTTTTTATAGAGAGAGGGGCAGAGCTTACTTAGCCAGGGTTAGGCAGATAGTATGGGCCGTCTGACTTCCAGCTAAGTGCTGTGCGGCTCCCGCGAAGCGAATGAAAGGAAGCTCTTCGAGCTTTCTCCGCCAGCAGCTTATGTAGTGGTCCGTGGAAGGCAAGCTGAAACTCTGCCTTTCTTAATAGATGCGTGGAAAAAAGAAAAGCTTAAACACCTTCATTGTGTTAGTTCAGACCATGTGAACATTTGTCTATCTACTCAGTTCAGCAGCCAATACTCACAGAGACCCTTCCGTTTTGAAGCCATGTGGCTCACCAGGAAAGATCTACGAGAGGTGGTATTGATGCTTGGCAAACCAATGTCTCAGGTTCAAGAGCTTTTCAATTGGCCAGAAATTGCGAGATCTTCAAAAACTTTGTCCGCCAATGGAATCAAAGAAAATTTGGTGATATTCATAGAATCTTGAGAAAGTGAAAAGCCCAACTGAAATCTGTCCAGTCTGTCAGAACCTCATTTACCTCAGAAACACGTCTTCCTATTCCATCTTTTCCCGAATCTCCTTTAACAGAAGAAAACCCCTTATTTAATAAGGCCAGAAGGGAGTAAAATATAAATAGAAAAAGCCCTTCCCGGCCATTTGGTGCTTGCCCTATTGAGAGTCTCTTCCATTCTCTCTTCACCAGATTATGGCGCGTGAATTGCGTCTTCGATCTTGCATATATAAATCAAACCAAGAAGGTGGAAGGTAAGCTAGGTTATGTGAGATATGCAGCTAGCCAAATCGCACTAATGCAATTCACCTGAACCCCTGCAGGGAACAACAAATATGGTTAGTGGCTGCAGAGTCTATAATCCACTCAAAAGTAGAGTCTACCACATAACAAACTTCGGTAACAAGTAATGTACCTCTAGATCTCATGTGTTGAGTACATCCAGTGGGAGTGAAACACTGTAGTGCAACATAGCACTATAGTGGTGATGTGAGGCATTGTGTTTCCTCACGACACACTGTAGTGTCATGTGGCATTATGCACCATTATCTAGTGGGTCGCACTGTATTGAGTAATATGAAATTAAATATTAATTTTTAATTATCCATAAATATCTGATACACCTTTATCTAGAGTAAGTTACAGATTTTATTCGAATGGTCTGGGTTAAGACATCAGTTGATCAGAGATCAATTAAATCAATGAGAGAATCAGTTCATCAATCAAAGTTGAGAGAAGAACACAATTTCTCAAAAAATAATTTTTTCTATGATTAAGAGTTAATCAAAATCTTTAAAAGAATCACCATCACGTTCTTTTAGAGAATCGTCTCACAAAAGTCATTCTCAATAAAATCTTTAGATCTCATGTGTTGAGTGTATCTATAGACAGAAAAGTGTCTTCATTATATTCTAAGTGCCCACACACATCCTAGTGCATTAATGATTGACTTAGTTGATCTTGGTGAGGATCTCAGAGTTTGTTGATCATTGGAACGATTTTGTGGGAACAGAGAATCGATCGGTTTTGCGAGAATGCTTGATTTAGACTACAACAAGTATATAATTCCTAACCTTGTATGTTGTTAATTTAATATATAAATATATAAGGAATCTTGACTGATTGAAAAATAATTTTTAATAAAAGGTTTTTTTGTTATCGTAGCGCTGCGCGATTTTGTTTTACTAAAAGATTCAACTTTTTTGTTAAAAGTTTTATTTTTTTTAAATGGCCTCGCACCACATGACCAACAGAGACAATACCTGAGCTACCTCGTATCGCATTGAGACTCTTCTCGTTTGGTTAACGCTTCTCAAGATGTCACTACATCTATCTCAACCAGTCACCAATGGTTTTAGTCACCTTAGCTCCATTGGCTTGCTCCTATGAAAGATTTCAACGTGCTTCAGTCTAAGTATTTAACCAACGCATCGGATTTAAAAACTGCTATGAACTAACAGTCCGCCTAGGGAAGGTCCCGCCTCACCACTTCCTTTACAAGCTTTAGTTTCGCAAGAACCTCAATGACTCAAAGTGACATGATTTCCAAGGCTCTCCCACTGAAGAGAGGACTGCTAGGGTGGTTCTAAATCATTCCTTGTGTCACGATCAAGTTTGCATTGGGGACATTGTGAACGTTTCAACGTAAACTACCATCCCACTTAGTTTTTGGAAAATATGAATTTCTTTACTTTTTCAAAAAAAAAATATCACTATTTATAAATTTGAAAAGCAAATTTCAAAAATTATAAACTTTTATATAATTTAAATCACAATTAAAAAATTATAAATTTTTTTATACAATTTGAATTGTATTTAAAATTATAACCCATTATAAATTTAAACTACAATAATGCATGTACTTGTTACATGGTAATTTGATATTGGCATATCTCTATTATCATATGACATGTTATATGAGGATGCGAGATTTATAATAAATCATACATTCAAAATTAACCTCTCTATGACTCATTTCTAATTACTACCCATAAAAAGAATAATAATTAAATTACAATAATCTAAATGCTAGTTTTCATGGCGTCTATAATTATCTCATCCCCTTCATGAAATCCCACCTTATTGTAACCCTTTACCAAGGTACAATCTTGTTTTCAAAATTCAAATTTCAATTTGAAATTAATTTTCCAACAATTTTTACTTTGATAAATAATTACCAAGTAAATTAATCAATTGATTTGTTTGAAAAACAATTTACAAAATAAATTCTAATTAATCAGTGTTGAATAATTACCAAATTAAATAATTTAATTTTAGGCACTGGATTGGGCTTGGAATCAAATTCCAAGTCCTTGCGAATCATTTGGGCCAAGAAACACTTGCTCAGTCCAAAATCGTAGAAGAAAAATCATATCATCTGTATTAATGACGAGAACAACCAGTGGAGAGATTCTAAAGAGGAGGTAAGTCGTGTTTGCTTATATAATTTTACGAAGCTATTTACTTCGGCCAATCCTTCATCTAAGATGATTGCCTGGGGTGTTGTGCTTTCCCTAGTCTGGTTACACATGAGATGAGTCATGAGCTGACTAAGGATTTCTCAGCTTCCAAAGTCAGAGAAGCTCTGTTTAGTATGCATCCGTTTAGGAGTTCGATCCCCGATGGCTTCCTTGCCCACTTTTTTCAAAGGTACTGGAATACCATTAGCTCCGAGGTAACGCAATCCTTCCTTAGTTGTCTGAATGATGGGGATGACTTGAGTGTTGTTAATAGATCAAACATTATGCTTATCCCTAAATCTTCCAGTCCAAGATCTTCGAGTGAGTTTAGGCCTATCAGCCTCAACCTTTGTAATATGCTTTATAAGACCATTTCTAAGGCAATTGTGAACTGACTCAAGTGTTGTCTTTAGAGGATTATCACAGAAAAAAATAGTACATTTATTAAAGGTATTCTTACCACGGATAAGATTTTAATGGCCCAGGAAGTCATGCATGCTCTCAAGATGAAGAAAAGAGGGAAGAAAGGCTTTGCAGCCCTGAAGAACAATATCAATAAGGCCTATGACTGGATTGAATGGGACTACCTTTGAGAGGTTATGGTGAGGATGGGGTTCGATCAGAAATGGATCTCCCATGAGGTGCATTATCACAGTTTCTATGGGGGTTGTGATTAATGGTAAACCTTTTGGGAATTTCTAGTCTTATCGGGGACTTCGCCAAGGTGATCCCCTATCCCTTTTCCTGTTCATTTTATGTGCTGATGGGCACTCCTATCTTTTGAAAGAGGCGTTAGGGGTAACTAACTAAGGGGTATGGAGTTAGGTAGGGGCTGTCCCTAAATCTCTCATTTGTGTTTTTGCCGACGACAGTCTTATTTTCCTAAGGAATTCGACCAGGATGCCAAAGAGATCTCTAATAAACTGTCTATCTATTCTAGAGCTTTTAGGCAATGTGATAACCTGGATAAATCCTCTTTGGTCTTTAGACCTAAGGTCAATTAGTATTTGAAAGCTAGTATGGTTGCCACCTTGGGGGTTAGGACCTCCCCTTTGTTTGAAAAGTATCTCGGGTTACCCCCTATCCTTGGTAGGAAGAAAGTAGAATCCTTTAGACACCTTAAGGAAAAGATCTGGAAGCTTCTTCAGAAATGGAAGGAACGTCAGTTTTCAGCTGGTGGTAAGGAGATCCTTATCAAGGAAGTTGCTTAGCCCCTCCTATTTATCGTATGCAGGTGTTTAAGCTTCAGGTTTTACTTTGTCATGAAATTAAAACCCTGTTTGTTCATTTCTAGTGGGGATTCTCTGATTCTGGTAGTAAGATGCACAAATTTCTTAGAGAAACCTTATCGCTGGAAGCCATGCTTAAATTCATCTGAATCCTTTTGTCTATTGCTGCTGCCCTTGATTATGAAATCTGGCAAATGGACGTCAAGACTGCTTTTCTGAATGACAATCTTGATGAGCGCATTTATATGGATCAACCAGACGGGTTCATGGAGAAAGACCATGATGGAAATTTTTATGAAGTATAGAAGTCTATTTATGGACTTAAGAAAGCGTCATAATCGTGGAATATTAGATTCGATGAAACTGTTAAAAACTATGATTTTGAATAGTTAATGGACGATCCCTATGTGTATAAGCTGATACACGAAAGGGAATATGGTTTTTCTAGTCTTGTACATATATGATATTCTACTCATTGAAAATGATGTATGCAAATTATCTAATGTCAAGATTTGGGTTGCAAAGTAATTTGAAATGAAGGATCTTGGAGAAGCTACATTTGTCTTAGATATTCAGGTCTTTTGAGATAGGAAAAATAGATCATCGGCAAAAGTACAAAAGAATCTTATATATATAAGGTGTTGGATCACTTCAGTATGCAAAACTCCAAGAAAGGATTTTTTCCTTTTAGACATGGCGTCAGCCTCTCCAAGAGGCACTCTCCCAAAAAATCTTCAAGAAGAGGAAAACATGAGACATACTCCCTATGCCTCAACCATAGGAAGTCTCATGTATGCAACGCTTTGCACTAGGCCAGACATTTTCTATGTTGTGGGCATGGTGTGTCGTTTCCAATCTAATCCCAGAATCGATCATTATAATGCCATTAAGCATATCCTTAAGTACATGAGGAGAATAAGAAACTACATGCTTGTGTATTCAAGTACTGACATTAATATGATGGGGTATACTGATTCTTATTTCCAAGAAGACAAGGATTCTAGGAGGTCCACTTCATGATCGGTGTTCATCCTAAATGGTAGAGTAGTTATATGGAGAAGTATCAAGCAATCTTACATTGTTGATTCTACCATGGAAGATGAGTATGTGGCAACTTGTGAAGATACAAAGGAGGTTGTATGGCTTAGAAAGTTCTTGAAATTTTGAAAGTTGTTCCAGACACTAACAAGCCCATGACACTTTATTGTGATAACAATGGGGCTATAGCGAATTTTAGAGATCCAAACACATAGAACGTAAATATCACCTGATTAGAGAAAATGTTCAGTGTGGAGACATTGTGATTACGCATATTTCAACGGTCAACAGCCTAGCAGATCCATTCATGAAGACTCTAAGCTGTAAAGTTTTTTATGGTCATCTGGAGGGATTGAGGATAAGAGATTGTACATGCCTACTTTAGTCCAAGTAAGAGATTATTAGAATATGTCCATAAAGTAGTATATAATAACTATTTATTTGTATTTAGTTATTTCTCAAACATTAGTATTTATTAAATTCTTATGAATAAATTGAAATTTTTATTTTAAATTAAACTGTGTTTATAAATAACTCAAGTCATGGAACTTTAATCAACGAACAAAGAGTGAAGACAGAGGCGTCTCCAGATGAACTTTTCTGAAAAAGTTCAGAACAATATTCACAGTCTTAGGATCGACTGGGTAATCAAATGTGATTATGACTGTTAAGTTGAACCAATGGATGCCAATCTTGGGGCATGAGAGTGGAGACTCAAACGGTTAACCTAGACAAAAACTGTTTACCAAGCTCTAAATCTAATTGTTACACCTTAAGGGTATTTTTGTAATTACCTTAATTTTAAGGTGAATACGTAGTTTGATTTAGTTAGTTGCAATATTTGATATGTCAAATGAGTGAGTTCGAATTGATGGGCAGTACATCGACTGTTGGAATTGTAATACAATTAAGTTGGAGTTACATGATTCACTGATATGAAAATTCGTGGTTCGATTGTGAAAGTAACAATATCACCTTATAATTTGTTGATGGGTGTGTGAATAAATTAACAGGCTAGATATTCAATGAATTGAGTCATTGAGTAAGACTTGTGAATTGTACGAGACAATTCACTATCATGTCTTTCTTATTCACAGTCAAGAAATAAGTTAAGAAAATAATAACAAGATGAGTAAAATGATAATTTTATATTCCACTCTTGCTACTGATATTCACGATGGGTATTATGTTAAAATATTCTGTGGGCCGTGAAAATAAAATGGTTTATTTACACCAACAGAAAACGTAACGCGCTTGAATCGAGAGCAAATTTAGCATCAGACCTATAGTGGAGTTGTACGAAGTCAGGATTAAATATGTCAGAAATTTATAGAGATAAATTCACCAGATATTTGAATCATTATCTTTGTTCATGTGGGTCCATTCGGTATCATAAATAGTTCATGAGAACAAGAATAGAGAAACAAAGTAAATTGGATTAAAAAATGTTTTGGTGCCAAGGCATATCTCCTACACCTATATGTGATGGGTGATGTCACTTAATTAGTTAAGTGTGATTATATGTATTGAAATTAATTAATTTATTATTTTTTAATTATTAGATAATTAGTAAATAAAAAATAAATAAATTAATTGATAATGATAAATTAATTTATCAATTTGATTGATGAATCTCGATACAACTTAAACTCTAGAAAATATTACAATTTCGGCAATTATGAATATATGAGGTGAATTTTCAGAAATTTAAATATATATAGGTATACTTGAAAATATCGAAAATTAAATTTTATCAATATCTATTAGCAATCTGATTGCAAATATATCTTAGATAAGATACAGTTGCTTGTTAAAAAAGCATAAGGAGAAAAACGTTTTCCACTTTCTCCCTGTTGCCGCCAAAAATTATATTGAAGGAGAAAAGTTTCAAATTTTCTTCTTCGATAGTTTTGAGAGCTCACACTCAAATTTTTATACAAAATTCTCGTGAGATATATTTATAAAATTAACGGGTGGTTATTGGAGGATGAAATTTGCAAATCATTCTTGGGTTCAAGTGCATGATTAGGATCCCGAAATTTGAAGAACACAAAGAACACTCGAAGGACTTCTGCGAGTTCAGAAATTCTCCGATACAAAGCATTGGTGAAAAAATTATTTATAACCTTATCTTCTCATTTAATGCCGTATATACATAATCATATTTTGTTTGTTTTTAAGTTATTCAATTTGATTAAATAAGTTAATTGAAAAAAATTTGATATTCCGTCCACGAAGCGTTCGTGGTTCGAACATATTTTTAATTAATTTTAAAATCAACCGGTCCTAACAGGTTCTAGGAAGCCCTCGGTTCAAAACCCCTAGGAAGTGCTTCGGCTTGCTGGTCGCCACCTACCCTTGGTATGTTTAAGCTTAATTTTGATGCTTCCGTCTCCTCCTCCTCCTAGGGTTTTGGTATGGCTATTAGGGACAATAACGGTTTTGTTATTTTGGCTTCTTCGGAGTTTTATGTGGGTGTTCTAGGTCCTTTTGTAGCCGAAGCCTTGGCTCTGCTCAAGGGCCTCTCATTGAATAGCAAATTGGGTCATCCTATCCAACTTATTGATTCTGATTATTTGTAGCTTGTAAATATGGTTGGGGGAGCGCTCTCTGGTCTCAGTGATCTCCTTCCTATTATCCTTTATATTAGGAAGTTTATTGTTGCTTATCCCAATTGTTCCTTAGCTTTTTCGTCTACGCGTTGTAATAAAGTTGCGGATAACTAATGAAGTTTTCTGTTGTTCATCGTTCTTCAAAGTTCTGGGTTGGGGTCCCCCCTGATTATTACAGATTGGTGTCTTTTCTTAATGAAGTTTATTCCTTTAAAAAAAATTATTCTCTTTCAATCCCTCTCTTAAAATTAATACAAAGGTAAATAAGTATAAAATAATAAATAGATATTTATATATCTCTCCATCAATCACACTCTCTCTTTCTATGCCGAATATTTCTCTCTCAAATCTCTCTCTCTATCATTCACTCTCTTTATCAAAATAAATATCTATTTCTCCCGCCGTTAATTTAATATCTATTTCTCTCTCTCAAATCAAATTTAATCTCCCTTTCTCACAAAAAATATATTAAATTAATATTTAAAATTTTAAATGAAATCAAAACATTAAATTAGTATTCACTCTATCGATCCTCTATCTCTCTCTCAATGACTGTATCTCTCTCCAAAAAAATATTAAAATAATATTTACTCTATCAATCAATTAATAGTTAATATTTAAATCAAATCAAAATATCAAATTATTATTTACTCTATCAATCACTATTTAATATTTAAATCAAAGTAAATAAATATAAAATAATAAATGGATATTTACGTATCTCTCTCCATCAATAACTCTCTCTCTCTCTCACTCTCTCTTCAAACCGGATATTTCTCTCTCAAATATCTCTCTCTCTATCATTCTCTTTATCAAATTAAATATTTATTTATCTCTTTCGAATCAAATTAAATCTCACTCACCAAAAAGTTAATCAATTAATTAACTATGAGGTAAATATGTCTATCAACAAAATGATGTAATTAAAATAATTAAATTTGACAGAAATCTAAATAATTAAAAATGTTGACAAAAATCTAATTGGGTGTATAGAAACTGTTATTTGCTATAATTTTGTAGTTTTTTAACAAAATAAAAACAAAAGCAAATACATTTTTTTTTAGTTTTTTAGCTAACTAAACAATGTAGTATTACTTAATTAACTAAACAATGTAGTATTACTTAATTAGATTTGTCTCAAGTTTCTAAAACTTTAGATTTTTATCAGTTTTTTAAAATTTTCAAAATTTATACACTCAGCATACCGTAAATACTTTTTTAGTTGGGTTAATATGTAGAAAATAGGCAATTTTTGGGATTTATATTCCTACTCACTTCAAGTAATTAAAAAAAATATAATTCTTAAAATATCTCAACCAGGATAAGTTAAGTTGACATAATTGATCAAACACCCTCACTTATATCTTAGAAGTCGTGATTTCGAATTATATTTATCAATTATTTTTAAAATTTATAATACAATTTTAACAAAAAAAAATCTAAATGACATTTACCTCTCCCATCATTACAAAACTCTCTCATAATTATATTCCTAAAATATCTGAACCACATACTCTTTCCCATAATTCCAAAACCAGAATCCCTTTCTCTTTCTCTTAATTGAACGACACACATTGTCTTTTTCTCATATTATATTCT
Organism: Datisca glomerata; assembly: GCA_003255025.1. NCBI lineage: Eukaryota > Viridiplantae > Streptophyta > Magnoliopsida > Cucurbitales > Datiscaceae > Datisca > Datisca glomerata. The sequence continues at coordinate 1,394,277 of QANY01008651.1, forward strand.
TAAAATTTCCCAACCACATACTCTCTCCGGCATTTTAAAATCAAAACTTCATTCTCTCTCTCAATTGAACGAAACAATCTCAGTCCTGACCCCCAACTGGCGACTTCTTATAAACGACAAGCTCAACCAATGGCAGCGAATTTCAGACGACGACGACAGATGGAAAATCTTAGAGAATGGACATCCAAAATCGTGAAGAAGACCAAGGTATGAATGGTGTTTACTAGCGATAAAAATATGTTTTCTTTAATCTCGTTAATTTCTTTAATCATGCATACAAATATTATTTACAGGAAAAAGTTATTCAACTAATACTCTATGTGAAAACATGTGACTAATTGATATGTATTCAATAGGATGAAAAAAATAATATAACTGATATTATTTGGACAAGTTTTCAATTATAAATTCAATTTTGTCCATAACTTTTGAAAAAAAAATCAAATATAGCATTTTTCTAAAAGAATAATTAATCTGACAAATTGAATCAAATTTAATAATTTTCCTATTTAATTAGTTACTAATATATCTTTTTATATTTTAATGTATATATTTAATCATCTCTCTCTCCATAGACACACATACATATATACTATATATATGTATATATATATTTATTTATTTATGTATGTATGTATTATATGTATTATATAGCCTCACATATATATTATATATTCTTCTATATATGTGTATATCTATACATTATATATACATACATACACACATATTATCTATACATACATACACACATCTATATACATACATACATACATACATGTATACATATATATATATATATAATGAGAGTGAGAGAGAGACGAAGAGAGAGAGAGGTTTTAGGAAAAAATTTGAAAAAAATATGCATTAAATGTGACCTTTAATTGATTTCTTTATGACTGATGAGATTTTTTTTTAATTTGTTAAATGATAGTATAAATAGTTGTTAATCCTGTATAAAGTCCCAAATAGAATTCAAGGGTGTTGGCAAACACAACTAGAAAAAGGGGAAAGGGTCGATCTGTTCTATTTTTACATGTAAATAATGTATTATTTGTAATTTACATGACTTAATTTCAGTATCAATATGTATTCACAAATGGTTTACTTTTTTTAAATGTAAAATTTATCTCTGTGCAATTATGCATGAAACTGTATATAATTTCTTTATGTTTTAACAATACTTATTCTCAGTTCAAAGAGTATATACATTGGTCGCACACTTTGTTGAGTGATATCAATTTTATCTTTGAGTCATAATTAATTAAGGTGAAAATAATTATGTATTAACATGACATAATCTCATTATCATTATCTATTAACATAAAAAAGGAATTATTATTTGCCGTAATTTCTGAAATGTTTTTAATATTTAGACAAATTTCATGTTTTAAATACAAGAACGTCTCCAACTATGATAGAATCTTAGATATAGTATTTTTTTTTTCAATTTTATTAACTTAATGAGCCAATTAGGTTAATTTAGCAGCTGGCGATTATGTGTGATTTTACATCTCTACCATTTTGTTAGTTTTTGTAGCTGTCTTGTTTTTGTAAAATGGATTAACTGTGTTTTTTATGCTATGATTCTTTTCTTTTTTAGTTTATTTGTCTTCCCTAGAGAGAGAGAAAGATACACAGAGAGAGGGGGCCAAGAAGACGTTAATATGGTTGGTTTGTAATCTTGGATGCAACAATATGTAACTCAAATCGTGGCTACCATTGGAGATATGTTTGTGTTTTACTATTTAGATTCAAATAAATATCGTTGCATCTTCTTCGATTATTTTTATGTTTTTCTTTTGTTGGATATATTTTCCATATTCTTGAAGTTTGAATAAAACAATTGATAAAATTTTAGGAGAGGAGAGAGAAAAATTATGAAAATATTCGAAGAGAGTAAAGGGAAAAAATTTCAAAAAAATTGGGGAATGTTTCTTCATGTGGCAATATATATGTTATATATTGCATCAGCCACACACATATATACTAGTTGAATGCCTGTGCTCTACATGGTTTTGAAAAATATATAATTGAACAAGAAATAACGATTTTCAATCGAGCAAAAAAATATTCTAAATAATTAATTATCATCCTAAATTTTAGAGACATATTTAAACATTAATTTATTATCAAATTGAGCAAGAAAAGCAACCAACAAAACATGAATAAAAATTTACTAAATAAATTAGTTGCCCCATCTTTGAATGAGAGCTAATAATAATAGAAGAACAAATAAACAAAATTAACTTACTAAGAACACCGAACAAATAGAAAATGACGACGATTGGGGAAAATGAGCAAGAGGATCAAAATAGAGTTTTTATAATGTTTTTTTAATTGTCATTTCATCAATAATAACAAAAAACTGTTGATTTCCATTGATTTTATAGATAATAATAATCGTTTATTGAGAAAAATGGTGAAGGTAAATTGTTGTAATAAAGTATTTGAATAGACAAAACAATTTATCTCACACCATTAAAAAATAATACCTATCTTTCACATTTGTTTTTTTAAAGAAGAATTATGTTAAATCTGAGAGTTTATATTTTTCAATATTTCTTATATTTTATCCAGAATTTAATAAATTTTTTATGTTCTTACTTACAAGAAACTTTACACACCATGTTAATATTGATGGTTGATTACAACAAAAGTACACACCATATTTTACTTATTGATCAATGTGAATTTTATTTTTCAAATTAAAATTGATAATAATTACTGTATAACTCTTATGGCATTTTTACTGGTTTAATTACTCGTGATTATATATAAAATTATTTGAATATGCTAGATACAGTAGTAAATCAACGTGTGTGTGTTTTATGACATATACATACAGACATATATGTATGTATGTGGGAAAGTCCGCGGTACCAGATCGGTATGGTATCGATGCGTCTCAAAATGTGTGTGAGGGTACCTGAAATATATTAAATAGTAATGTACTAATAATATATTTAAGATACTCACAGTAGGTTTGGTACTACACATGTGTTGTAGCCATTTCAAATATATTGTTCAACATATTTTAAGCACCCACAATATCATTCAGCCGGTACTGTAAAATTTTCCTACATAGAACACATATATACCCACATATATGTACATATGTTATATACATACACACAAACAAACACACGTGCGCGCGCACTCGCATATACGTGCATTGTATGAGTTTCAGAAATTTTTGGGAGAGATGACGGAAAATTTTTAAAATTTTTGAGATAGTTGAAAATGAAATTATGAGAGAGGAGAGAAAATATTTTGAAAAGTTTTATCAAATATAGGAGAGAGAGAGATTTTATTGTGGGGAGAGAAAAATTAGTAAAGAGGAGAGAGAAAGAAGAGATGGAGGTGAGAGAGATTAAATTATAAGATATATGGGAAAAATAGTTAGAGAGTATAATAATAATCATTTACATTATTAATTGTTGTTAGTTAAATGTTTATTTGTGTTTGTTTTGATTTGGGGGAAAGTATCCACAATTACTTAGGGGTGTAACTAACTAAACCTTTTACTTAGTTTGTAACAATAAAAGCTTTTAAGTGTTGTACAATTAACTGTTAATGATAACCTACTATTGAGTGCACGTGTCCTTCATGTGTCGTTTTCCATCCTTATTGCAAAGGTTACAAATCCTTTGTAATGAACCTTTTTAGGAAAGGATGAAAACAATAGCAAGGGATGGATATATATAACCTCACTACTGAATAACTAACGTTTTGAATAACTGCTGACAAGTTCAATTGAAAATGGCTTTAAATAAGAATAAACACATTTTATTATATTAATATGTAAATAGACAAATAATTTCATAATAATAAAAAAATAGTCAGTTTGAATGGACCCATAAAAAAATAATAAACTATCTATTTTATACTTAATTAACATATAAAAAATAGCCAGCGTGAAGAGTCCAATAACTTTTTTTGTTAAATGTGAGAAAAATCCTTGTTTTGTTCTTTTTGTTCTCTCTGTGTGTGTGTTGACTCTCTGCCGGTTCCCTCATGGCATCTGCAAAATCCTCTCTTTTTCTCTCTTTGCTTCGCGATCACTTTTCCCTTGTGCATGAGTTCGGCCATGGCGTCCGCGAAGGTTTTTCTCTCAGTTACGATCTTCTCTTTGTCACGATCTCTTTCTCCTTTGCGAAGGAGTCCAGGCATGGTGTGATTTTTCTCATTACGCCATTCATTCAAGTTAGTCGGAGGAGACGAGCCTATCGTACGTGTCCATCTTTTAAGATCACGAAACCTGAAGGGAATGGTTTTGGATGACGCTCGTGGGGTTGATGTTGGTTTTCAAATACAAAGTTTATACATTTAAATAAATATAGACATGTGTAAATAAATTGTTGACATGTGTCAATATAGACGTGTAAATAAATTATTGACTTGTGCAAACAATTTAGTTGCATGATGAAAAAATTAGATACATTGTGTAATAATTTTGACCATTCAATTATGTGTAAAATAATTATGTGTTGCAGATTATCAGATAAAGTTAAATTCAAATAAAAGTGATCTACTAAGGTTTGGATAATTGAGGTTTAAATGTATCTGATAGGTTGTGGATCCTCTAATGTGTAGAGACTTTAGGGTATTTTCTATTTTTATGATGCGCTAAAATAGAAATACTAAAAGATGAATTATCTATAAGTGGTTATGGTCTACAGGTCACATGATAAAAAAAATCATTCTGTTCTCCCTAATATCCCATCGTTAGAGAGAAAACTGAGAGGCTTTATCGAAGAAGACTCTCAGATAGAGAATCGTGTAGATCTGAAAGGTCAATCGCTCGTTTCTAAACAACAATCTATCGTCATGGATTCAGGTACGCTTCCGCTTTATAATTGTTTTGATTCTTGATGTATTCAATATGAGATCTTGGATTTTATTGATATACGATTTATACCGAAAAGATTTTGAATTTAACATTGAATTCTAGAAGTGAACTTAGTATTTATGATGTAAATAATTATATACTCACTACAAATTTTATAGACGTTATACAAATATATTACAGATGTTTTGTAAATAAATTATGGACGCTATTTATTTATTATGGATGTTTTTTAAACAAAAACAAAAAAAAAACAATATGTACTGTGCACATTATACAATGAGATTCAAAAAAATTAGTAATACACACGTGCGATGCACATGTATTTGAATATATTATATTTGTAGTTATGACTATTACTTATAATCTCATTTGTTTATGTGAATTAAAAAGACATGCATTTATCTCTATATTTTTTTAAATTTATGTGAGTAAAAGAAATACAAGGCTATATCGTTATTATTATTAGTTGTTGATGTATTAATATTCAAAGAAATTGTAGAAAACATCATGCATTTTCCAAAAAAAAAAAGAAGAGTATATACAATATAGTAAAAATGTGTTCTAAAAATTATAAGAAAAAGTGACATTATTAAATGTAAATAATCTATTTCATATTTTATTTTAAACTTGGTGTTAATTCCTCTGTTAACAGTTTAGTTTATATTAATAAAATTTATGTGACTATATAAAATACTAAATATACTAACATATAAAATATAACTTAACTAAAATCTTTAAAAGTGTGTTGTAATTGGACTATATTTGAAATACATTATTCAAGTTTTACAGTAATAATTCACTTTCCCTGTATATTTACAAATTATTAAAAATCTGACAATTTTTCTATAACTTTATAAATTAACTTAAAATTTATTTGTTAATTATTTGCTATTATTTTAATTTATTATAGCGCTAAAAGTAACTCATCACTTAATGTCATATGTTAATCATAATGTTATTTTGACTAATGTATTAAATAAGTGGACAAAATTATCTAAAAATAATTCTCACATCTTTCTCACTTTTAATATATGTCGAAAAAATTGGTGTTGTGGACATAAGGATTTCAAATCTTAAACAAACGATGAAGTGTTTTCTGAAGAATTTACAAATCTCTTTCTCTATTATTGCATCTTTGGTTTTGGGCTTCTCAAGGTTGTGGGAGCGGTTGCTTCTAGTGGAGGAGATATTAGGTGGTGGATCATGGTTGTCGCAATGTACCTGCGATGCGGAGTGATGATTAAAAAAATCACCTCTAAAGAAAAGAAATTCGGAGTCACCATCGATCATTTTAGGGTGTGATTAGTCATCTAATTTTAAAACAAAAATTTGATCTATGAAAACCCAAAGTTGGTTCGAGAGCCATTTGTGTATGTGGAATGTATTAGCACCCCACAACACCTATTGTTAAAATGGTTACCAAATTCAATTAAATGATATCCAAGTTATATTTAAAAAAAATAAGGTTGAAGAAATTCATTTTTGAATGTCTCATTTGGTACATTTTGTATCATAAAAATGAACAAAATAAATTACCATTAATGGGTGGTACAAAGACCATTAAAAAAATTATTTTGTTATTTTTATTTTTTAAATAAAAGTATTGTTTTAGTTATTTTCGGTATTCCAAAAATAATTTCTCACCTTGGTAGTTCGAGAAATTTTATATCCCAAATTTTCAAATTCCATCATCGGATTTTTAATGAAAAATTAATAAGAAAATTAACAAAATTTAAATCTACTTGTTAAGGTTGTATTCCACACATCTATGAACATTAACTCTAATGATAGGAGAATAAGATAAGAATCACATTGTAAACATGACAATATGACAATTAAACATAAATAAATAAGAAATAAGAAGAATGAAAATTATAAAGAAAAAATGGGTAAAACAAAAGTTAGAAATGTATGATAAATTTGAAGAGGAAAAATAGAGTAAAAACGAAATGCATAACATGTAAAAAAGATTCATAAAAATATAATTTAGAATAAACACTAATATATATTAACAGAAAAATAAAAAAACAATATAATATAAAAGAAAAATAAAATAAATTAAAAAAGAACAAAAAAAGGGAAAAGGGGAGGGGACCATTTTTTTAATTTTTTTAAAGTATATATATATATAATTATTTCATAAATAAATTAATAATAAATCTTTGATGTGTAAATAAATTAATCAATGAAAAATACTTAATTTCATACATAATAGACATCAGCATACCATTTTTGACTACATAGTCTACTAATTATAATTTTTCTTTTCTTTCCTCATTACTAATCAAATAACAAAGGAATGATCATAGATGGTAACTAATTCAAATAAGTGTCACTAAAAAAAATTCAATAAAACTCTCAAAATAGAATATTTTTTGTTTGCGATATAAGTATACCATTTTTTATTTTGGACTACTTAGTTCACTAATTACCATTTTATTGTTAGGAATGATCATGGATGGTAACTAGTTCAAACAAGTGTCACAAAAATGATGAACAAATTTTAAAAAAGAAAAGAAAAGACTTGTAAGAACATAAAAAAATTCAAAACTTAAATATTTACACAATCTTGTATAGTGGTTTTACTCTCTATTTTATGCATTTTTATGTATGAGAAATTATCATAGGAGATCTTTTCATCAATTGTACACTTTCAAACCATTAAAAGATGGATTCACATGAGCTAATCTTACACCCCTAAAAAACTGTATCCTCATTCTCATTGATTGAGTTGATGAAAAAAGACATTTAATTATTAAACTTGTAGAGAAATCAACAATACATGGAAATAAAATTTAAGATTAAGAGTAGGAAAAATGATGAAGAAGGACAAACAACTTATGTATGAAAAAAGAAATGAAAAATATCAACTACATAAGTATGAAGAAGAGAGGTGATGAATAATAATGAACAAGATATATTATAAGCTAAAGTGCAAGAAATTTAAACTACCTTAAGAAAAAGAATAAGAGAAGATGAAAGATGAATAGAAATGAAGACTCTCTATCTCTCTCTTTTAAAAGGTCTCTCCTATTTTCTCAAGACCTCTCATTCTCTCCCTAAAACCCACTCTCTCAAGTGAAGACTTCTTTTCTATTTATAGGAAAACTTAGGACTTCAATTTTTTATATTTAGTCCTTTTGCTCCTTTATTTTTTATTTTTCAGCCCCTAGCCTAATTATCTGTTTTAGACATTGGGGTTTTTTTAAAAAAAAACATACATATATTAGACTAGTACATGGGCTAATAAACAAAGTGTGATTTTTAAAGTATTAGACTGGATAAAATACGGTGTCTATAGCTGCCCCTCTTTGTTCACACTTCTAAACTTAGAAGGTGTACAAAAGTGTAGATAAGTATTTTGATCGGTATGTGAAGACAATATATGGGAGAATAGAAACCTCAACTGATTTGGGTTCTATGAAATGACGGAGTTATGAAATGGACCTGGATAGACATAGCTTCGACCTCGACTCATTTTAGGTTCGACTTAACCAAATTAATTGTAACAGACCAGGCGCTAACACCGGATTCGACCGCGACAAAGTCGGGTTCGATTTAACCAAAGATAAAGAAATGATGCAGACTTGGATAGACGCAGGTTTCGACCTCGACTCAATGTACATTCTAGTTAACCATATTAATTAAAACAGATCAGGCGCTGACAATGGGCTTCGACCGCAACAAAGTCAGGTACGAATTAACCAGAGATAAAAAAAATGACATGGACCTGGATAGACACAGGCTTCGACCTTAACTCGATGCGGGTTCGATTTAACTGAAGATATTGAAGGAAAATGGATCTGGATAGATGTAGGATTCGACCTCGAATCAATTCAAGTTCGATTTAACCGAAAATATTTGAAAAGAAATGGATCTGGAGAGATACAGGTTTCGACCTTGACTCAATTCGGGTTCGATTTAACTGAAGGTATTTGAAAAGAAATGGACCTGAATAGATGCGGGATTCGACCTCAACTCAATTTGGGTTTGATTTAATTGAGACAATTGAAAGGAAATGGACCTGGATAGACACAGACTTTGACCTCGACTCAATGCGTTCAATTTAACCTAAATATTTGAAAGGAAAACGAATCTGGCTAGACATAGGCTTCAGCCTTGACTCATTTTGGGTTCGATTTAATCGGAGATAATCGAAAGAAAATGGACCCAGTTAGTCACAGGCTTCGACCTCGAATCAATTCAAGTTCATTTCAAGCAGATATATTTGAAGAGAAACGGATCTCGATAGACACAAGCTTCGACCTTGACTCAATTCGAGTTCGATTTAACTAGAGAAAATGAAGTGTTTGATCTGATTCATACAAGCTTCATATGGTAGCCAGAGCTAGACTAATGCATGCTCTAAATGTTGAAAAATCATGTGTGGATTTTGGAAAAATATCCCGAAATGATTCATGCACTTGAATTGCATCAAAACAGATCAATATGATACATGTCTATGCATTGTAATTCTTGAATATAAATGCAAAGTAGTGATTTTGAATGCATGCATACTATGCATGATTGTGAACATTTAAAAAAATTATTTGATGATCTTTTACCATATCCACCACCCTTTAAAATAATCGCTTGACTTCGGATCATAGTCTCGCAATGAAGTATCGAGCATATTTTCAAGAAAATGATACATCCTTATTCATTGGTTTATACCCTAGTATTTGGCTCTATGTCATTGGTGAATAATTTCTCCACAATTTTCTTATCTTTTGCATTTCTAATTGTATAATCCTCCAATCGCGCTTTAGCTTTTGCCATGCGCATATTGACTTTTCTCGTGATGACTATTCAGATTTCACCTTGCACTCTAATCGCCTTTCTTAGTTCCTATTTTTTTTTTTTCAATTAGCTTTCACTTAACCAAGTTTATGCTCCTGAGTTACTTCAAGAGTAGTTAATGATATTTTAGAATTAAGAGGAATAAGAAATAGTGAAAATAACGAGAAGATGAAGTATATGTATTTGTCTACTGAAAAAAAGCTCTTCATTGATGATGAACGGTGTTTATAGACAAGGATTTGAAAAAAATTATGGAATAAGAATTTCTCCAGTATTCGAGACAGCTCTTTTTGACAACACTTTTTTTGCTTAACTTCATTTTTCTCATACTTAGAGTGGTCAAACGGAGTACTTCTTGACTGCATCAGAATTAATTGTATTCGACAAATTGTCTCCATCCATCTTTGTTAGAATGAGAGCTCCTCTAGAAAAAAAACCTTCTTGACAACGAAAGGTCCTTCATAACTTGGGGTCTATTTTCCACGGCGACCCTTTTGATATGAGAGTATCTTTTTCAATACCAAATCTCCTTCTCGTAAGCATTATGGACATAACTTTTTGTCATATGCTTGCATCATTTTTATTTGATATAATTGCCCTCTACATAATGCAGTCAATCTATTTTCCTCGATGAAATTCAATTGCTCATATCGTATTTGTACCCACTCCAATTCTTCTAGTTTATCCTCCATTAAGACTCTGAGGGAGGGAATTTTCACCTCAATTGGAATGACCGCTTCCATGTTGTATACCAAAGAGAATGGCGTTGCCCTAGTTGATGTTCAGACTGATGTGCGATACCTATGTAGTGCAAAAGAGAGCATCTCATGCCAATCCTTATAAACCTCCGTCATCTTCTCTATGATCTATTTTTACGTTCTTATTGGCTGCTTCCACTGCTCCATACATTTTTGGATGATAAGGAGATGAATTATTATGCTTAATTTGAACTGCTCACATAATTCTTTTATCATCTTGTTATTTAAATTTATCCTATTATCTGTGATGATCCTTTCAGGTAGATCATATCGGCAAATTATTTCCTTTTTAATGAACTTAACAATCGCATTTCTGGTTACACTCGAATAAGAACTCGCATCCACCCATTTGGTAAAATAATCTATAGAGACCAAAATGAAACGATGCATGTTAGATGCTTTTGGTGTGATGACACCAGTGACGTCCATGCCCCATATAGAGAACGGCCAAGGCGCGACAATGACATGTAAAGGAGATGCGGGAACGTGAATTTTATCTGCATAAATTTGACTTTTATGACATTTTTTGGAGTACTTGATGCAGTCAGATTCTAGAGTCACCCAATAATATTCTCTTATCAAGATTTGTTTGCTCATCATATGTCCGTTAACATGAACACCATAAATTCCTTCATGAACTTCCTCTATGCTTTAATTTGCTTCCCATGTATCAACACATCTTAAAATCATCATATCATGGTTTTGTAGAGTATTTCACCATTCAAGAAAAAACTCATGGACAATCTTCTAATAGTGCGTTTATCATTCTCGGAAGCTTTGGATGGATATTCTGCGTTCTTTATGTATTGCTTGATGTCGTAATACCATGGTCTTGTGTATGGCTCTTTTTTAATGCTCATACAATGAGTAGGAAAGTCTTGCGTCTCGATTTTTATGGGTTGAACTTCTTCCTTAAAGTCTGCGACAAACATGGAGACTAGAGTTGCCAATGCATATGCTATTTGATTATTCTTTTTGGGTATATGGTCAATGAGATCACTTCAAAAGTTCAACTTAACTTAGTTACATGTTTGTTATAAGGTACCAGCTTAGAGTCTCTAGTTTCCCATTCCCCGTTTAGTTGTCATATCACCAATAAAAAATCTCTGTATACTCGAAGCTTCCTTATCTTCATATGGAAAGCTGCTTGAATTTTCATGGAACATGCCTCATATTCTGCCACATTGTTTGTACAGTCAAAGCATAGTTTTGTCGTGAATGGGAAAAACTTTCCCTCGGGAGATATAAGGATGACCCCAATTCCATGTCCTACATCATTAGATGCGCCATCAAATAACATTGTCCACAATTCTAGATTCATAAATTCTTCTTCATTTTTTAATATGAATGAGACGTTTTCATCAGGAAAATAATATTTCATAGGCTCATAATCTTACACTGGTTGGTCTGTCAAATAATCAGCAAGTACACTTCCTCTGATTGTCTTCTGTGTGACAAAAACAACAACATATTTCATGAGTAACATTTTCCATTTAGCAATCCACCCAGAAAGTGATGGATTTTCAAAGATATATTTGATTAGGTTCATCTTTGAAATTAACCAAGTGGTGTGGTAAAACATGTACTGTCTAAGACGATGAGCAACTCAGGCTAATGCAAAACACGTTTTCATCAACATTGAATAATTAGCCTCATAATCTGTGAACATTTTTCTTAAATAGTATATTGCTTGTTCTTTCCTTCGAGAGGCGTCGTGCTGACCAAGTACGCAACCTATGGATTTTTCTGTTACTGTGAGATATAAAATGAGTGGATGCCCTGGAGTTGGAGGAACAAGTATAGGCGGGTTTGTAAGTATTGCTTGATCTTCTGAAAAGAATTTTGGCAATCATCATTTCATCATTCTGTATCACTTTTGTGGATAAGTTTAAATATAGGTTAACAAGTCACAGTTAGCTGTTGGATGAAACAAGCTATGTAATTTAATTTCCCTAAGAAACCTCTAACTTCTTTTTGAGTTTGAGATGGTGGCATATCCATGATGGCTCACACCTTGTCGGGGTCAACTTTCTCATGACAAAACCAAGTAGTTTCCCTGAAGATGATGCGAATGTATATTTTGTCGGGTTAAGCTTTAACTGGAACTTTCTCAACCATTCAAATAGTTTTTGTAGAGTGACAATGTGTTCTTCCCATTGATGAAATTTAGAGATCATATCATCAATGTACACTTCGGTTTCTTTATACATCATATCATGAAACAATGTTACCATGTTCCGTTGGTAAGTCGCCCCTTCATTCTTTAGACCAAATGACATAACCTTATAATACAATGTACCCCACAAAGTTATAAATATTATCTTTTCACGGTCTTCAGGAGTCATTTTGATTTAATTATACCCCAAAAAACCATCTATGAAAGAGAAGGTTGAATGCCCTGCAGTGTTATCTGCTAAGACATCGATATGGGGTAATGAAAAATTATCCTTGGGGCTAGTCCGATTTAAGTCTCTATAATCGACACACATCCTTACTTTTCCATTTTTCTTCGGTACTGGGACTATGTTAGCAACCCATTTAGGGTATTTTTCGACTTCCAGAAAACTTGCATCTACATGCTTTTTAATTTCTTCTTTGATCTATACCAGCATGTCTGATTTCATTTTATGTAACTTTTGTCGCACTGGTTTACTTTCGGGCATAAACGACAAATAATGAACCACGATATCAATGTCTAGACCCGACATATTTGGGTAAGATCATGCAAAGACATCAATATACTCCTTGAGTAAGTCAATTAATTGTCGGCAACTTTCTATTTGGGCTTCTTTTGTCTCTCCATCCAATCCCAGATTTATCACCTTCATTAACTCTTAATAAGGTTGAGTTATTTTATCATCCTCTTCTACCATTCTTAACAATTCTGGAGATGGTTCAAAATTATCCTCATCACTTTCATCTGACTCTATGCTAAGAACTGGTTTGTCGAAGTTATTGTTTATGCTCTTGTTTTCAAAATCACCGTTCTCAAACCTAAATCAGATTATTGGATGAAAGGAAGGCGAGAAAATAAAATAAACAACGCATGAATATGAACATGATTTGAATCGTATCGAGAAACCAACAGAAGGAAACGATGACATCCCAATTGTATTTATCATTAACATAAGGAAGTGAAACAAGTTTTTAGACTTTCATTCAAAGAGATGACATGAAACAGACGAAAATGTAGACCCATAACAACGAAATTCCTAAGACATTGGATAGAATTATTAGAATTTTGGCATTAACACGTTACTCTTGAAAATTATCAAGAATCACTTGTAGCTCGATGACATCCTAATTTTTAAGCTCATGATTTGAATCGTATTGAGAAACCAAGTCCTCTGTACTTGAACTTGATGATTTTTCTAAGATTGTGGATATTGAAAGCTAGGCGATATCATCTTCAAGGTCAAACTGCTCTACTGTAACCGGTTCTTCAAATGAAATCCCCCCACTTCTAAAGGATTCAGAAACATGTTTTTCTTTTTCATGCTTTCACTCTCCCTCTATCAGTTTTGATCGGTCTATATCCAAGCCCAAAACTTTTCTCATTCTTATCCCAATTGATTAACTTATTTATGCTTGATGCTTACTCCTGAGTCTTTTGCCTGGGTTGCGTCTGTCCATCACTGAAAGACTAGAAGTGTGGAGGAAATTTTTTTTTTGGAGAGAGGTAGACTAGGCTATGCACTTCTTCATGCGCATAACTCAATTGAGAGCCTCAATAGAGATTTTTCAACCTCTAGATTTTTGCTTGCCCCTTGATCTTGGACTGCCTCCCTTTTATACACGTGGAAGGAGAATTTGGCATCAATTCAAATTGTTTTTCCGCTCAAACAATCTTTGTGTAATTTTGTCGATTCCTTGTCTCTAAAATGGTTTATGTATTTTTTTTGTCTTAAAAAATAGCCTTTGTATTTCACACAAGCTTTAATCACAATATGAAAACAAGCCATGTCGTAACTAAGATGATTGGGTCTATTGACCCCATCATTTTGTACTAAACTAAAGAATAATATGACGAGGCCTTGAGACCCCGTCGTAAGTGAGTCTCTACTAAACACGATGAGACCCAAGTACTTTACTTTCACTCCCGTAATCTTTCCATTCATTCCTTTCTCTAGACCCCGTGCCCTAGCCTCTTCTTCATCCCCAATCTCATGTCTATAGTCTCAGCTCAAAGGTTTGCTCTATGTCTCTCTGAGTTTCGGTTTGATGTTAGGGGTCGCGCGTCTGTAGTGAAATCCACAATAGGTGCTTGAATTGCCAATATACAAAAGAGATCATTCAAGAATGAGTCTCTGAATTTGTCTGCTTCATCATGAGCGGTACGTAGGTTATTCAATTTTACGTTGGTCTTCTTATTTATTGATTCAGAGCATTGAACAAAGCTTCTAAGGTTTAACATTTTATATTCTTAAAACTGAAATTGTACGCATGTTTGATGCCGAGAGCTGTTAAGTGTTTCAGCTGCCTTATGCGTAAGCTATGATAGGTAACAATCATCTTTTGTTTTACAGAAGGTTGAAGAAAGCCAAGAAATAACAAGGTTGGACTTAAGGTTTTAAAACTCAGTAAAGAATCTGGAGAGCTCTCAAAGCTCCAATTTTTAAATTTTGAGATCATTGGCTTTCCTTGCTGGCATTATTAATGTGTGGAAGAGGAATTCCAGATTAAAAATTTTGGATTTTGATATCGAGTTGTATGATTGTTGATGTTGGGATGTTAGTTCATCTCTATTGTGCATTAGTTGGCAGTTTTACACTAGTTAGTCTATTTAATAGTCTCTATTGCATGCTGGTTAGTCTTGAGACTTGAAGTTTTCATTTTGGCCATGTATATTCTTACCTAACTATGTTTGGTCATTTTTCGTAGGTCTGAGGAGTTACTTAGTTAGGATAAAAAATTGGAATCAATGATTTAGAAGGATATCTTCCTTTTGTTGTTTCATGATTTGTATGTTAATTATTGTGTGATTGGCTCCTCATCTCTTTAGGGTGAGCGGGTTCCTGTTGTGGTTGATGATTGGCTTCCATGTGAATCTCTTAGGAAACCTACGTTTGCTACTAGTAGAAAAAGTAATGAGCTCTAGGTTTCCCTATTAGAGAAAGTATATGCAAAATTGCATGGTTCATATGGAGCCTTAGAAGGAGGCCTTGTTCAGGATGCTCTTGTAGACCTTACTGAAGATGTTGGTGAGGAGATTGATATGAAGAGTGCGCAGGCCCAAATCGATCTAGAAAGCGGTAGACTATGATCTCAGTTGTTACGCTTCAAACAAGAGGGGTTTCTATTTGATGCTGGGAGTCTCAGGCTTCTCCAGTTATTTTTTTTTAAAAAAAATGAATATTTTTAACGATGGTTGTTCCATAAACCGTCATTGAAAAAGAAACTCTTATGACGGTGGTGACAATTTATAACAACGGTTCATTAACCCACCGCCATAAAAATAGATGGTTTTTCATGACACCCTTTTTGACGATAGGTGAGTAACCGTCGTTAATTATCTTTTATGACGTGTTTTTCCGTCGTTAAAAATAATAGTTGTAGTAGTGAATGGAGACTCATTACTCTTTTTATCCTGTGAGTTTTTCCACTTTTGAGCAAGAAAAATGCTCAACTCCTACTCTTTTTTCGTGGTTGTACTTGTCCATTTTGCTATCCATGTATAGTTCTTAGACGTTGATGGATTTAGAGGAGGCTCTATCTGAATTCTTCTTTAGCAACGATGGCTTTAGAGAATGCTCCATGTGAATTTTTTCAGGTGGGTTGTTTCCCTTCATTCAAGCCTTTGCTTGGCTTTGGCTAGCACAACCTGATTTTGTGGGTTAAACTATATATTGCATGAGTCTGGTTAGGATTGAGTGCTTGGTATAGGCCATGAGTTTGAGCTTCTTCTTTAAAAGCTTAAAGAAGAAAATAAATAGTGATTGGACTCTCTTCCATCATTTTTTAGCTTTGTATGAACGATGAGTTTTGAGTTTGTGTGAGTATTGAATTAATTTTTTTGATGAGTTTTTTTCCTCAGTACGTCTCAAAAGCAGAGTATTCTCTTTTGAACTTGACTAACTTTTTGGACACTAGCCTTAGCCTAGAATTATGGACGATTTAAAGGCAAGCTGACAATGGAAAGATTAGAGGTTGAGGCCCAAAATTAACGCCTAGAAACCTTGTAGAAAAGTGAGTCTAAAGATGTAATAAATAGAAGGTAGAAGTGAAGAAGCTTGAGAAGCAACCAGAAAAGTAGTGAAAGCTCGAGAGAATCCGAATAAAGGCCAATAAAGAACACTTGTCTCTTTGTCCTTCCAGAATTTTGATTCAGAGAGTACCTCAATTTTTCTAAATAAATTAAAAAAGACTTCCCACCTGTTCATTAATAAATTAGCTTTTCTTCCATGCAAAATCCCGCGTGCTCTAATTTTTATGGTTGTAGTTTCATTTCAGCACTCATATTGACCTCATGATAGTGAAATTTTAACTTCTAAGTGCATGCAGAGTTAATAGGCTATGATAGAAATAAAGATGCATTGTTATCCACCGCGCACACACGCGAACGTGAATGCAGCCATATACACTCACTTTGCTCATGGTTTGTACATCACAAGAATAATACTGGTTATATGTATATACACAGACACATACATATATTCCCAGCTAGCTTTAAAAGAAAAAATTTATAACATTTAATTCAATTTTGAAGAAAAAGAATAAACAAAATCTAATTCAGAATCTATTTTTATTTTTATTTTTAACTTGACTTCAATTTAAATGAAAGGGTAATGATTTTGAGATTTAGATCTACTCCCATTTATAAACGGAAGATTTATTTGACAAATTTAGATTATTAATCTTGTTTTTAATAGACTAAATATGCTCGACACGTTTGACAGTGTTTTTTGGTCAATTACTACTCTATGAGATTTAAGATTAGGGGTCAAATTACTACTCTATGAGATTTAAGATTAAGGGTGTGCATGGTCGGTTCAACTGGTTTTTAGCATAAAAATTAGATAGTACTGAAATTTTTTGTCTTGTCATAATGAAAACTGAATAGACCATATGTGCATATAAATCGAATTAATAGGACTATAAAATAAATAGTCAGTTCTGTCGGATTTTACAGTCCAAGAAGATTATATATATATATAATTTTTCAAGAGAACTATCAATGATTTAATCATACATGCATGTTATATAAAATTTTAAATTTTTCATGAATTACTACAATAAAAATTTATAACTTAAACACAATATGTAAACTAATCATTAAAGAGAGATGTGAAAAATACAAAATGAGAGAATGTGAGAAAATAACGAGAAAAGAGAGAAATATGAGAAAATAAATATAATATATTTTTGAAGAGGATAAACGATCGATTCGATTTAAAATATAAGAATTTGATATTTTTAAAAAAATCAACCACATTTAATTAAAAAACCGATCAAACTGTTTATTTCCAATTTAATCATATTCGAATCAATCGATTTTTTACACTCTTGTTTAAGATATTTTTATTTCGAACTAACGACCTACAGTGTAAGTGCTTAACTTTCATGTTTACCATAAGTGTGTCGGTACTTTAAACTGCACAAAAAAATATGTTTAGGTAATATTAAATCTAAACCACTAAAGACAATATTAGTATTACTTAGAATGAGTGGGAGATGATCTCAAAAAATTACTTTAAGCATTTAAATTTGTATTAAAATTTTAGTACTCTAAATTGACCATAGCACCCTCTAGCAATGGTTGCTACTAGAATGCCCCAACGAAGGTGCTAGATTCTCTCCATCTTGTGCATTATTCCGACAACCGAACAAGCAATAACAGAACACACTCAGATTACAGTCCACTTCCCTCAATTTCTATATAAACCCACTACTCTCCTCCCTTCCTTTTAACAACTCAAACCAAGCACCTCTCTCTCTCTCTCTCTCTCTCTCTACCCTCTCCCTCTCTCTTTCTCTATAATTATTTCCAGTTTCTCCGATGGCTCCTCCAAGCTTAAGCAAAAACGCCATGGACATGATGGGCCTGCTCGACACCGCTTTGCCTTTATCAATAACGCTTGAAAACTCGCATTTCCTCGCCAATGGTCATCCAATTTTAACAGAAGTCCCATCAAACATCATAGCCACTCCCTCCCCCTTCATTTCCTCCGACAAGACCAAGAACACAACCGTTGGCTGCTTCGTCGGCTTCAATGCCACCGACCCAAGAAGCCACCACGTTGTCCCAATCGGAAAACTCAAGAACATCAAATTCATGAGTATTTTCCGGTTCAAAGTCTGGTGGACCACCCATTGGGTCGGATCCAACGGCAGAGACGTGGAGCACGAGACCCAGATGATGATGCTCGACAAAAACGATCAGGGCCGACCATTTGTCCTCCTCCTTCCCCTCCTCGAAGGACCCTTCAGATCAGCTCTCCACCCTGGCACTGGTGATTACGTGGATATGTACGTCGAGAGTGGGTCCACCAAAGTCAATGGGTCCACCTTCAGAAGCATCATCTACATGCACGTAGGCAATGACCCCTACGATCTAATCAAAGAAGCAATCAAAATCGTGAGGGTCCACCTGGGGACGTTCAAGCTACTAGAGGAAAAAACCCCACCAGGCATAATAGACAAATTCGGATGGTGTACATGGGACGCATTTTACCTTAAGGTGAACCCGCATGGCATAAAGGAAGGCGTGAAGGGATTAACCGAAGGTGGGTGCCCACCGGGGATGGTTTTAATAGACGACGGTTGGCAGTCGATCGCTCATGATAAGGAGCCGATCACAGATCAAGAAGGAATCGATCTAACGGCTGCGGGTGAGCAAATGCCATGTAGGCTAACGAAATTCGAAGAGAATTACAAGTTTAAGGAGTATAAAAATGGGATGGGTGGGTTTATAAAGGGGTTAAAAGAGGAATTTAAGACGGTGGAATATGTGTATGTGTGGCACGCGCTGTGTGGGTATTGGGGAGGGGTAAGGGAGAATGTGAAGGGGATGCCGGAGAGCAGAGTGGTTAGGGTTAATATTTCGGAGGGACTGAGGATGACAATGGAGGATTTGGCGGTTGATAAGATAGTGGAGAATGGGGTGGGGTTGGTCCCACCGGAGATGGCCCACAAATTGTATGAGGGGCTCCACTCTCATCTTCAGTCGGTGGGTATCGACGGTGTCAAGGTTGATGTTATACACGTAAGTTCTCCGAAACTCGTGAGCCTGTTTTTCTGCTTGCTTGTTTTACTACCGCGTTCTTATTATTTGTAAAAACTAACGTGTCGAGTAAAAAAATCGATAAACCGATGAAACTGTATATAATTTATTCGATGATTTAAATAGTAATAATTGTTTGATTTCATTTATTTTTATGAAATCATTAAATTTACGTTTGATTTTCTTTTAATATTACACCATCTAACCTAAATCAAATCGACTATTTAGGTATAAAAAAAACTCTAGTTTCATCAAAATCTTACTTCAGTTTGAAGAAATAGATTCATTTTTATTATTTAATAATTATATAGAATTATTTTGTTAACTAAATAATCTAAAGATATAAGATTCATTTTAATAATCTGTGTTATTTTTATGCATTAATTAAAATTTAACTTTAAATGCAACGAAAATAAAACCACAAACTCAACTCAAACCAAATTGATAATTAATGGTTTAGTTTAGATAATTAATGGTTTAGTTTAGATTAATTTATATGTTTGATTGGTTTAGTTTGATTTAACTTTTTATCAAACTCATTATATTAGTTTGATTATAGAATTGATTTAAAATTAAATCAATTTGCTTAATGAATATTTCTATCTGTGACACTTGTCATGTTTCAATAGTCTCGTTATCAATTTAGTTGAACAACACTGGATTACTCATCAGGTGAGTAGGAATTACTTCTTAATGTTAGCCTAGGTGATTAGGAATTAGTCATCAATGTTAGCCTAGATAAATTAGGTTTGACCAAGTATAGTAATTTGTGGTAGATCTTACTTATAATGTTACATTTCATTATTAAAAAAAACAGTTTGTCCCACTAACAATGCTGCATAGAATTGTTAAAAAAAGTGTAGATTTGATTGGTTCACGCTAGAACTGAACAGTAGTTTCTCTCACATGATTAATAGCTAAGTATTGTCCTATAAAAAAGGGAATAGTAGGTCTCACAGTCAATAAGTGGTAACACATGATACAACTCTCTCATTTGAGCTAGAGAGGACCCAATTAATTGTGTATGTACAAATTAGAACACAGAGATCATGTGTTACTGTGAAGCTGGTGCCAGGCTTTGCACAAGGTGATTACAACCTATGTAGTGTATAACATGTTGTATACATGTATTTCTTTTAGAGCACAGTATACAACTGTGGTAAAATTGTGAACTTTGCAGGTTATATATTAAGAAAGGCAGGTCTCACACTTCTCTCAGCCTCTGTGTTCTCATTCCCTGTATAACTTGGTAAGTAAGTTTCTAGGAGCCTCATGCCAGAAAGCTGCTTAAGGATCCGTTTCAGAGTCTTTTTTTTGCTTACATCATGGCTATTTCAACCGATGGTTACATATTAGTGATCAAATGTTTGAACATATTTCCTGATTCTTGCCAGTTCTGAATGCAGTTGCTTGAAATGTTGTCGGAGGAATACGGTGGACGAATAGAGCTAGCTAAGGCTTATTACAAAGGATTGACTGCTTCTGTCAATAAACATTTCAATGGAAATGGTGTTATTGCTAGCATGGAACATTGCAATGACTTCATGTACCTTGGTACTGAGGCCATCGCACTTGGCCGCGTCGGTATGTTTTTCAACCCTTATTTACCCTTACCTTCATGAATCCAATCAAAGGTATATATGTATACACACACGTTTCAATCTCTAATTAGTTTTAATGCTGTTATAGGAGATGATTTTTGGACTGCTGACTCTTCAGGGGATCCATATTGGCTACAAGGGTGTCACATGGTACATTGTGCATACAATAGCTTGTGGATGGGCAATCTCATTCAACCTGATTGGGACATGTTCCAATCCAACCACCCTTGTGCCGAATTCCACGCCGCTTCTCGTTCTATCTCTGGTGGACCCGTCTACGTGAGTGATTCTGTTGGAAATCACAACTTCGACTTGCTTAAGAGGCTCGTGCTTCCTGACGGATCTATTCTTCGATGTCAATACCATGCCCTTCCAACTCAAGATTGCCTCTTCGAAGACCCTTTACACGACGGCAAAACTATGCTCAAAATTTGGAATCTTAACAAAGTAAGATCATTATTCCCCCTTTTCACAACTAGATTTACTTTGATGTTCTCTGTTTGGTTTTTCTAAACGTGATATTGTTTTTCTGTATGTTATTGTAAAAGTATACTGGAGTTTTAGGACTCTTCAATTGTCAAGGAGGTGGATGGTGTCCGAAATCTCGTCGGAACAAAAGCAGCCGTGAGTACGCGAAGCCTTTAACTTGTTTGGCTAGTCCGAACGATATAGAGTGGATTAACGGTGGTAAATCATTCATATCCCTTAAAGGGGTAAATATATTTGCTGTATATATGCTCCAAGAGAAGAAGCTGAAGCTGTTGAAGAAATTAGATGACATAGCAATCATACTTGCCCCGTTGAGTTACGAGCTCGTTACGGTTTCCCCAGTCGTCGTCTTACCAAAAAAATACATCGAATTCGCGGTAATTGGATTAGTGAACATGCTAAACTGTGGGGGTGCAATTGAGTCATTGGAAAGTGATGGTGAAGGGAATTGGGTGAGAGTTAGAGTGAGGGGAAGTGGGGAAATGAGGGTTTTTGCTTCGGAGAAGCCAAAGGGTTGTAAGATTGATGGAGAGAATGTTGAATTTGGTTATGTCGATAACATGGTCATAGTTGATGTTACTTGGCCTAATTCAGCCAGCTTATCTTTAATTGAGTACTTGTTTTGAATGGAAGCTTAAGCTGTTGTCTCTTTGTTGTAGTTTTTTGAAATTTTTTCAGTAATGAAGTTTGCTTTTGCTCTGTTTTCTTACACCTTATTTTGCGCTTCTTTTATATCATAAATTTTGTTCTCTTCTGCTTCATTATAACATAAGTAGTGTTTCATTAAAAAAAAATATGAGAAAAATTTTCAGGAATGTAATCGACTGTTGTTTGATGCAACTGGTGGTGTGATGTACGGCCGTCAGTTACATCAAGCCACTGGTGGTGTGATGTACGGCCGTCATTTTTTAAATTTTTTTAAAAATTTAAAACTTTTGTGTGGTTAGTGAATGATTTTGTAAAAGGTAATTCTCTCCGACATTGCTTATAGCTTGTGTTTAATTAAATGTTACATCTATTTTATTTAAAAAATGTTAAATAAATTTATTTTGTTAAAAATTTATTATTTTAGATGTGAAAAGACATATTATTTCTTTAACTAATCTAATCTAGGGAAAACAGTAAAAAAGGACAGGTTTCGGAGTTGTAGAAATGATTAAAAAAAATTTATTTGTAAAAATGATCAAAATATGGGCTAAAAAAAATTCACACAATAGTAAATAAAATCACTTATCATGTTTACGTCATTTTTGTAATAAAAAAATTTTCTGGACATTTTTACAACTTGAGTTAAGAAAATGAGTTATTTTTGCGGTTCTTCCTTTTCTAACCCAAAATATAAGTTTATCTAGATTTTTTCAAGTTTGGGTGAATTATAGCATGAATGGCAAGTGAAATTGGTCTTAATATTTTTAAAATTAGGAATGAGATGAGGGGAAATTTCGATCTTACCATATTATTTAAATAGTGTTAATTTGAAATTTTTAATTGTTCTTAATTTTTTGCCAAGGAAATTTAATATAAAAGGAGGTATGTATCATGTGGAAGAGTATTTTTCTCATCTAATTAAACAAATTACAAGGGAGGTTGGAGGAATTTTCTCTAAATTTAATCGGCGTTTGGTTAGAGTGACTATGGAAATAATCATTTTCTTTTTCTCTCGATTCCTACAGACTTCGTACTTCATGGATGTTGGTTGGAATGTATTAAGTGCTAATGATTTGTGAGTTCAATGTCTAAGTTGAAATTATGTGAACAAACACAGAGAGAGATTCTATGCTGTTGGTTTACCAATGCTAAAAAGGCAGTTCAAATCTGTTGGTAACCTGATTTTATCTGAACGGTTTAAACTGTCTAAATCTAAAATAATTTGTTTTATTTTTTAGTTAAGTGATGTGGACTATCCAAACCTAAACGATGGTTTAACTTTGACTCTGCCTCTCTCAGCAACCGCAAAGAATTTGAAACCAATAAACACAAGTTATATGGTTCCAAGCACTCGTAAGAACGTCGGTGCCATATCTTATTTATTCCCAAAGCACTCAATTGACAGGTTCATTATTCTAGACAAAATTTCAGTATTCTTGCAGTAATGAGTTTTCAAATTATTTTCATATTATCTGATATCAGGTGTTTTAAAATCTAATATTAGTTCATATGTAAATAATATGAAGAAATATTAAATACTTAACCTCACAGAAAATTTCCACGACGCCAAGAATATGCACTTTTAAAGAAAAAATAAAAAAATAGTTAAAGATAAAATAAAAATAAAAAATAGCTACCTTAACTCTAAAAAAATAAAAATTCAGCACAAAAAATTATTACCTACACTCAGTGATTTTCTGAATTTTCGTTCATAAAATTTATATAATATATATTATATATATAAAATATATTGTAAAAGTTACACACATATATATTATAGACTGTGTATATTATATAAACTACTAAATTTGAAGCAGGTGACGTGTGTGGGTGAAAATTTTCTTGTGTGTGAATTTTATTTTTTCTCAAAAATTATATAAATGACTATTTTTTATATTTTTTTTATACTTATGTTCATTTTTTATAATTTTTTTAAATTGTCATTTTTGAACATCACTATATAATGAAATTTTGCTTATGTTCTGTTTTCCAACCCATGTATCTGTCCGGCCGGTGCCTACGCCGCGTGGACTGTTTTCCAACCCTCCAAATTGTTTGATCTTCTTTTCCTTTTGGATCCACCACTTTGTTGGTCTCCTATTTGTCTAAATTATTCATTTGGATCCTGAACCATGATTTACTTTTCAATTTTGACGCTAAATATTGGATCAATTCAACTTGTGAGTTGATGTTAATCAAGTCTATACTCCCTATTTCGTAAGTGAAACCTTATGAAAATGATGACAGTAGGATCAAATATTTATGGTTGAACTAAAAGTTTATTCTCCTATTTAGCTCAAATATCTATGCTCCAATTTTGATTGTGAGTTGGTCGCATCAGGCCTACGCCGTGTGGCAAGATGTTGGCTCCCCATCACCTACTGGCAAGTATAATACATTTCTTGTAAGTCTAATCTTGACCATCAGGATACTAATTGTAGGAAGCTAGACCCTTAGCATATGCTCGCAAGCACAATGCATTTCATGAAAGTCAAATCACTAATCACCAGATTCTTATACTAATTGTAGGATCAATTGCTTATCATTGAATTAAAAACTATAGCTGGTAGATTAAAAATATTTCTATTTACTTTATTTAGTTCAAATAACAATGTTCATGTTTTGATGGTGACTCAACCATTTATCACGTAACAGGAAGTTGACCCACCTATCAATAATGACCTCAGAGATTTTGCACGTTACTAACTTGTGTATCAAGTCAGCGTTTCTGTCTCACATGTCATTACTTTTGTGATATCTTATTGATGTCGTAGTTGATAAGGACTTGATTGAAATCATGCCAAAAGATAAAGAACCGAACTAATATAAATGAAAGCTTAGGAACCAAAATTAAATATAAGTCATAGTTAGGGAGCAACGTTATAGTGTAGTCTAACTCTTTTACCGTCTAATTTAAATTGATCGCTCGCTGAAAGACATTATTATGTTTGGTAACGTGGATATTTTTATGTGTTATTGTTATGATATTCAAAAGAGCAAGTTTACATTATCGTTGTGAACTGATAAAATTCTATAAATATAGAGTATCATCCATGATTATTGATTGTTATTTATTATTGAAATCAACTAGTCTCTAATTCTAATTAAGAATGTCGAAAAGTAGGTATTTTTAATGTAATAATAAACTAAAACAATTAATTTTTATTAAGTATAAATAACACACATTTGAATTAAAAAAAAGTTCTAGGGATCCTGATTTCACCAAATCAATCATGTTCAAATTTTTAATTCTCAATCAATCAATGTTTAAAACAATTCTGACAGTGAATTTCTCTAATGTAATTACTAATCTCTCAAAACATCAATAGTAATGATTCAATTATACAAATCTCACATATATGTCAAGATTAAATATATTGAATCTTATTAAGCACAAGAAATTATAATTGCTATATTAGATTCATAATTATCTCTAATTTATGAAATTCTAATGGCGTAAAAAAGCATATTTAATCTTTACTTCTCAGCCTCAGAATTAAATCTCAAATCAAGAAAAGTTGGCAAGACAATCACACGCATTAAGAACAGATCGTAACACTCAGCAATGATGAATAAACATCGACTAGATTGAGAATATAAAATAAGGAACAATCATGGTTTGGCTACATCGCAACTCTAGATTGAAAAATTAAAACATGCTAAAATAAGAAAACATCCTAACAGGATTCATGAACATAGAGAAAAGAGAGAAGAAAGACTAGATTTGAAGAGGAAATTGAGTTTGAAATCCATTTCCGGGTTGAATCTTGTTCTTTTCCTCTCCAATAGCTTTCACCCTAGCCTCTCTCATCCAAAAACGTCATAAAATAACCCTAAAATAATCTATTTATACACTAGAGTTCGTCAAGGATAAAATTGGAGCCAAAAAATTGCACAAAATATCTAAATCGCGCTAGGGTCACGACGCTGGCCATTATATTTCTAATCTTTGAGCCAACGTCACAACGCTGGCACTATTGCTTCTAATTTTTGGGTGCCAGCGTTGCAACTGTGGGAAACCAGCATCATGACGCTGGTCATTCTGCCCAAATCTATCATTTTTTAACTTTTTATTCTGCTCTTTTGCCTTCCCAATCTTCCAAAATCACCCCAAGTGCACTTGAATATCTTACCTACAAAACTAAAAACAAAAATAAATATAAATCTAGCAAAAAATCTCAGAGAACCAATAAAATTAAAGCTAAGAGTGTCTAAAATATGAGAGTGAAACACACTCATCAAATACCCTCAAACTTAACTTTTTACTCATCTTCAAGTAAAACAAAACCAAAAATCAAACAAGTACGCACTAAACTCTAATGATGTAAAATTACAGATCGAGTGACTAAATGTTTTGACTAACTTAACACGCCTCAGAGATTTCAAAGTAGCAATAACCCAAGAAATTTTTTTGAATTGTGATCATGTAGAATTTCAACACAAATGTCAGCTTACACTCCACCTTGAAAAATCCCGAGTGTGTGTGTATCGCCTTAAGTCGTCCAACTTCTTAGTCTCAAATGAGTTTATGCAATCAAGTCTTATAAAAGTGGATCTATTAATCTATTAATAGATTAAAACTCCAAAGGCTAATTTTTCTTGTCACTCCCCACTAATGTAGGCAATCCACAACACTCAGGATCATTAGGACTTTCGCAGGCTTGTAATATATGGATAAGGCTTAGGGTAGGATAAATGATATTATTTTGACTCAATCTTTACCCATAGTCAAATAAGTATTCTGGGAATCAATGAGTTTAACCCAACTTCTCTTGCCACACCCTCAAACTTGTCACTTTCCACCTCTTGAATTATCTATCACACCAACCATTCTTTTCTTTTTTTTCTTGTATTTGATTTTCTTTATCTTTTCTTTTCCTTAACGAGCTTTTAGCTAATAGCTCCCAAATCAGTTGGTCTTTTGATGTTAGGTGTTGAGACATCCCTTCGTGCTTAGTCACTCAAGTCCAAGAGGCTACAAAATCAAACTTATTAAAAAAAATTGAATAAAAATATAAAAACTCCTCCCATCCACCTAAATTTTCAAAGCTCCAAGTATTTTCCTAGAACATCCAAATACCATGAGTAAAAAGGATTATTTGGGAAAAATATTTTTTATATGGCTAGGCAGCTGTCATGGGTGGTAAAGAAAATAGCTATTTAGACTCAATATGGATAAATAGGGAAACAATTATGTGTAGGTTAACTTGAAAAGCTCAAATGATCCAATGATGACCTAAATCATGTCCTAAGTGTAGTTTAGCCTAGGATTTCGCTCTAGCAACAATCAAACTGGTTCTAGAGTTCAAACACTCAAGGTTAGAGGCTCAACATGTCAGTATTCTCTAGCAAATGGTTCAAGCACATGCAGAAACATAAATTCATCCATTTTCCCCAAAGTTATCAACAAATCAAAATCAATCTCATTATAAGCGTTAGTGTTGTCTACTACAAGCCGTCAAATTTTTTAATTTTTTAAGGAATAATTAAGGAGAAACAAAAATAAATAAGTAAATGAAAAATACTAAAAAGAAACTAAGCAATGAAATAAAACTAAGCAACAAAATCAAATGTTACCACTCACAACACTAAATCTTGCATTGTCCTAAATGAAAAAGTGTAAAGGAAGTAACCATACATGACTTCCCTAAATGAGGATTAGCTTTCCTTATCGTCATTCGCAGTATTATTCACGTTATCACCAAATGGGGGCAAGAGCGGGAAAATTAGTGTTTATGGAAGTGGATAGACAGTGCCTCCAATGTTAAACACACAATGACTCAGCATTTTCCCCAAGGCAGTGTGGCACTCGACATTGTATTCATGTATTTGTCGTATTTCTTGGCGAAGCTCATCCATCTCATTCCAAAGTATGGCTTGTCTGAAATCAACAAAGGTGGCTCCACTAGAGGAGGTGGGTGACTTCTAAGTGCTCAGCGCTACTGATGGGAAGGACCGGCTCCAAGATTTGATGTGTCCATTAGATTCTTATACTGCTCAATGGTCATGCGGCCAATGGCCTTCATGAGGATGGATTATGGCTTCTCAAGGTTCTCATGTAACAAATGCATTCTTCTATAAACCAATGATTAAGCTCGCCATAAACATGCCACCTCTATCAAAAGAGGCGCAATCCTAGATGGAATTGGTTATGACACTTCCCACATCAATTGACATGACTTCTATGAGTGCATAAATGAGGATGGATCGATCCTTCGTGGCATCGCTTATGTGCGACATCGGCTTCAATCTTGTAGCAACAAAGTAATGTTAGGCCTTAGCAATTTTGTTTAAGGCACTTGTTTTTATATGGTTCAGTTTCCCACTAACCGTTGTCATCCATTATGTCCCTAGCACACATAGTGTGTTGATCACTGCATCCAAATCCACATCCCCTTGTGCAAAAGTGGAGTATTCATCTTTCTCAATGTCGGGGCGAGAGTAGGATTCATTAACCACTTTTGCAGAAAAATACACTCGTTTCATCATCATATAAACTGATCAATTTCTGTGAATGAATGCATTGACATAAAATTCTTGAACCAAAGGTACTACACCACCCTCAGGTGCATGACAAAAAATTTTCCAACCCCTGCCTAATGATGTTGTTAACCATGGGAATGTGCGTAGCTTCTACATCGAAACCCCTCTCTTGAATGATTTACTTTTTAATAATCATTGTTGTCGATCGCTCATAAACAGTTGGGATCTCAAAGAGATTTAGATCATAAGCTAGCGTGAATTGTTCGACTCTCTTTTATTTCTTTAATGTGCTAGGTAGAGAACTTTTAGGAGCCATAGAGACAATGAGATACCACGTCAATAAACACAAGCAATAAAACCTTCCCTTTAACTATACTTATGACCCAATTAGATGCACATCAACCACCCAAATCAACACCAAATTCACAAATGCTTCACAAAGGATAAGAGGAACAAGCTCTTAGAACTTTCTCAGACGTATTATATTGATAAGGTGCTAGAAAGATTCTCTATAAAAAGTTCTAAGAAAGGACAATTACCGACCATACATGGAATTCTCCTTTCTAAAGAGTGGTGTCCTAAGACACCTCAGGAGGAAGAGGATATGAGAAAGGTTCTTAATGCTTCAGCAGTCGGGACTTTCATGTATGCCACGTTGTGTATGAGACTAGACATTTGTTATGTAGTAGCAATTGTCAGTCGATATCAATCAAATCCTAGTTTTGAACATTGGATTATGGTAAAACACAATCTCAAGTATCTTCAAAGAACGAGAAATTATATGTTTGTTTATTTAGGAGGAGATCTGAACCCCACTGGATATACTAATTCTGATTTTCAGTCTGATAAAGACATTTAGAAGTCAACGTCTGGATCAGTATTCACCCTAGTTGGAGGACCTATAGTATGGAGAAGTGTTAAATAATCCAGTATTATAGATCCTACAATGGAAGTTGAATATATAGCGGCTTGTGAAGTTGTGAAAGAAGTGGTTTGGCTCAGAAAGTTTTATACTAATCTGAAAGTAGTTCCAAATATGGATAAGCCACTAATATTGTATTATGTTAACAGTGGGGCTGTAGCTAATTCAAATGAATCAATGAGTCAGAAGAAGGGCAAGCACATTGAGGGGAAATACCATCTCGTAAGAGAGATCGTACACCGAGGAGATGTGACTTAATAAAGATAGTGTCAGATAATAACCTAGCTAATCCTTTTACCAAGACACTTTTAGTAAAATCATTTGAGAGTCATATGTGAAATATGAGGTTGTGAGAGATGTCACATTTTTTTTAAGGTAAGTGGAAGATTATTGGGTATAGTGAGATCAAAGCATGTGTGAAGAGATTTTATTTGAAAATTAATAAAAGCGCATTTTTCTTAAAATTTTATTCTCTGAATTATTATTGAATAATTAATATAAATATTTGAAAATTTCATATTCATTAATGAAATTATGATATTTTATTAGTACAAAAAGATTAAGATCATAGATAATAAATAAAATAGTTTGCAACATATTAAAGTATGAAATTTTTAATGAATGGTTGTTAGTACGGTTCGCTAAGCATTTTGAATGCATGTGATCTAGATTCGAATCACTGATGTGGAAAGACATCTTAGTGAATGTAATTTATATGATTAGATTATATAGGACATGACCGATGTGAATTAATATCTTTATTAACTTACCGTTTATCATAAAAATTTAATACAAATCAATGAGATGATCATATGTAGATCAACTTAATTATGAGTAGTCATAAACTCCTATACATGTCTACTGGATCTTTTGATTCACTCGTTAAAGTATGTTTGTAAAATAGGTTAGTGACTTTTATTTTGTAGATTCAGTGACATGGATGACTGGGAATATGATCTTACAATATTTACAATCCAAGTTTTCCTAATGGATCGTATATTGGTTCTCTTAAGTGTTAATTTTGGGATTGAAGGGTTATTGTGCTCAAGTTTATAATACAATTATAAATTAACTGTTCACTAGTGAATTTATTGTACTTAAGGATCAAGAGATAATTAGAAGGGTAAAATGGTAATTTTGACTAGCTGTGATTCACAAACCAATAATTAGAGGAAAAAACTACATGAATTGATTATATCAATGGACTACACAAGATTACTCTATAAATATATTATGTGATTACTAAGAGTGCAATTTCATTTTTGTAGTGGAGTAGTAATGAAATTAATCAATATGATTATTTAATTAAAAATTTAATTAATAATCTGATTTATTGAAGCTTAGAATTATGAGTCTATTATCCACTTATGTACTACAAAGTATAGGGTATGAATGTTCTAAGGAATAAGAAAAAGACTAGCCTGCAAAAGGAATTAAGTTTTCAGGGCAAGTATATAATTATGAGATAATTATGTGTTATTAATTAATTGAGAATTAATTAATTAAATTAATTATTACAATTTCTGGAAATTACAATTAACTAACTATATTTTGATTAGTTATGAATTAATCGATGATGAAACAGTATATTTGATTTATGAAATTAAATAGTATTAAATTATTATAAGATAATAATTTAATTTTGAATCAGCTGATTGATTAAATTTGAATTAACATATAAGTTGGTTGTTAGTTTTTTATCAGATAAGTTTCTTTCGAATTAACTGATATTTATTATTACTTGAAATAATATATAGATATTTATCTGATTAAATAACAAATTTAAAAATTATCATGTGGCATATCTGATTGCCACACGCCAATTACTGATTTTGAATTAGGAATTGACATGGCACATTGTAGTGCACACGACACTATAGTGTCGCATGACACTGTAGTGTGACACAGACTTCAATGAGTCCCACTATAGTGTCACATTTTTAATTAATTTATAATTTTATGGAAACCTTAAACCTAATGAGACTTGGCCTAGAATATATATAGATAATATTCTATTGGCCTCAAAAAACATATGACTGATTAATCGTTAATCAAAGCTTTGTGCATTCTCTAATTCTCTCTCAGAGTATTGTCTCAATAGTCATTCTCTTAATCACTAGATCTCATGTGTTGAGTATATCTAGAGATAGAAAATTATTCTCGATTCATTGTACGTGCCCCACACGTCCTAAAATGTTTGAGGATTGATTTAGAAGATCTTGGTGTGAATCTCACAAGTCTGTACTTCGTGGAATTGGAAGTTCATTGTTTTATACTAGAAGCCGGTGATGACGCTTGATAGACTTTAAGTGGTAATGATCTTTATTTTGAATGTCTATGGATTCAATGTACAAATATATAATGGATCCATGTGAAAAAAAATTCTAGAAATTTATTTTTTGATAGCTGTGGCGTCGCGATTGTTTTTCAATCAATAACATTTTCTAAAACATTTTCGATGTGCACCGTGATTTTCAACAATTGGTATCGAAGCTATCTTTATATATGTATACATAAATGATGTGTGGGTTTTCTTGAATTATTCAATATATATTTTGGATAGGTATGAATGAATGGATGGTTATATTTTTTTAATGTATGGTTAATGATGAACCGTTAATTGTACGGCGACTTTTGGGTTTAGGTTTTGTTCTTATTTTTCTTTAGATCTTGTGTAAGCTGTTTGGGGCATAAAAATTTTTGGTAATTTTATTTTGAATATTATGTTATAAAATTCAGTGCGTAAGAATACGAAAAACGCAAGAGACGGATGCGGAGGAGAAGAGGAGGAGGAGGAGCTCCGGCGACGGCGGCGGTGGGACTGTCCCACCACCACCATTGATGGCAATCCTTTTGATTGCCAGGGTACGGGGTGCAAGTACCCTGATACCCTGCTGCCATATCCATGTGATGCTTTGCGAAAATCTCAATCCTATATTTTATCTTTTAATTTTAAAATTGGGATAATTTTAAAAGTTAGTTATCGATTTTAATTTTTTGAAAATTAAAATTAATTAATTGATTGGGTTTGACCCAAGTTTGATAAGTCATTAAATTATTTTTTGATTAATAAAATTCAATTAATTTAAAAAAGATAATTAATGAGATTATTTAATTAGAAAAATAGATTTTTCTTAATTGAAAGCGTTTTGATCAAAGCTTGAAAATTATGAAGACGAACCTCTAATGGAGAAGGAGCATCTTTTAGAAATATGTATTCTTGAAGTCCGCTTTGTAATTATTTCTATTTTTTTAAATGTTGTAAATTTATAAATACTCAATAGTCACTTGGTTCATCATTTGTTTATTTATTTATTTATTATATTAATTTACATAAATGTTTATTGATTTGATTAATAACATGATCATGCATTAGTCGATCATATGCGATACATGGAATCCCACACAGTTTTATTTAATCATGCGTCTCATTTGTAGGAACATGATTTATTAGAATTTTTCTAATGTGTTTATATGAATTGCTTTGTAAAATTAATTGCATGTAAACTGCTAAGTTTTAATCAGTTAAACTTGGTAATCACACCACTTTAAATACATATGTTAGTTAGGCCTTTAAGATAATCAACTTATTAAAAGTGTTTTATTATTAAAGTTTGATGAATATAATTAATTAGTTATTCTAAGTTCACCTAAATTAGTCTTACGCTCTTTAGAAGGTTAAATGAACTTAGGTCAATTAGATTGGATTACTAATTAATTTTATATTCATAGGGTTATTGTAACTAGTAATTAATTTGAAATTTAATTGATTAATTAAGCAGAAACACATTTATTGCAAAATAGTGAGTGAGAGAAGGTTGACATGTCAATATGACTTATGATTTTCATTATTAGTACAACAATGTGACATGGTGAGGGCCTCGAGACGGTTTTATTTTCGTCCCCCTAAGGAAGGTTTCAAATTGTATCAATATCAAGGTTGACTTCTTTAAAGATAGGATTAAGTGATGTATTTTAGACTTGACCGATCCTAAGGTGGCATTTTTTAAATTAAGTCATGGATTATGAAATAATGAGTTGCACTCACAAAGTCACAATTAAACTTTGAAGTGGGTAATTGTGACTTGACCAAATAAACGGTACTTTATTATTAAAAGAGAAAACATGAGATATTTTAAGTTTTAATTAATGAGAATTAGAATGGCTGATAGA
Source organism: Datisca glomerata (assembly GCA_003255025.1). Taxonomy (NCBI): domain Eukaryota; kingdom Viridiplantae; phylum Streptophyta; class Magnoliopsida; order Cucurbitales; family Datiscaceae; genus Datisca; species Datisca glomerata. The sequence goes on from QANY01008651.1 coordinate 1,428,220, forward strand.
TAGTTTATAATTAATCTGACCGGCCCTAAGACGACACATTAATTGTTAGATTGTCTTATCGTATATTAGTAATTGTTAAGTTTATGTGTTTGATATGTTGTATTCATGCATCACATTTACAATCCAAATTTTTTATATTTATTTCAATTATATTGAATGATGTATATTTTATTTCTTTTCAGTTATTAGTATGTCTATCATGGACAACCTTATTCTTGCTTTATTTGCACTCAAAAAATTGAACAGAGATAACTTCATAAGATGAAAATCAAATTTGAATTTGATACTTATATTTGAGAACCACAAATTTATTTTTACTGAGGAATGTTCTGAGAAGCTCGCTGTGAATGCCCTGAAAAAAGCTCAGGGAAAATTTGATGCTTGGATTTAGTCTAACAATAAGGCTAAGTGCTACACACTTGTGCATGAATAATGTTCTCAGAAAAAAGCATGAAAGTATGAAAACTACCTATGAGATTATGGAATCTCTACAGGCGATGTTTGGGTAGCAATCTAGTCAAAGTTGTCATGAAGCTACTAGGAGCTATATGACTACTAAGACGAAGAAAGGTACTTCTGTGCATGAACATGTTTTGAACATGATCAACGTAATGCATGAGGCAGAAGTACATGAGGCTACCATTGATGAGCGACCACAAGTCAGTATTATAATTGAATTGCTCACACATGCTTTTTCTGCATTCACTACCAACTATGTTATGAACAAGTTACAATTCAATATGACTCAATTGTTGAATGAAGTACAGACTTTTGAGTCACTCAACAAGAGTATGACCAAAGTGGGTGAGGTAAATGTTGCTGAGAAAAAGCCTTCTTCCACTATTGTTTATAGTAACAAAAGGAAGAAGAACAATGGTAAGGATAGGAAAGGAAAGAAAGTCAAGAAGAACAAAAAAGACAATAATTCCAAGAAGAAAGAACCCAAAGGAAAATGTTTTCATTGTAGAGTTAAAGGTCACTGTAAGAGAGATTGTAACAAGTATCTCTTCGAGCTGATAAAGAAATGTAAATTTGATTTTTTGTACTTGAAACTTGTTTAGTGTAAAATAAATTATCATTTTGGATTATAGATTAAGGGGCCACTAACCATGTTTGTTCTTCTTTACAGATGCTTGATTCTTCAAGGGAGCTTGCTGGTTGCGAGGTTATAATGAGAGTTGGTTGTGGTGCTCTCGTTTCGATGTTAAGCTACTCATCACTATCATTCACATTCTGGGGATATGCATTTCAAATGGCAACTTACATTTTGAATGCAGTTCCTTCTAAGTCTATAAGCAAAACACATTCAGAGTTATGGAATGGATTCAAATCTAGTGTGCATCATATCTGTATACGGGGGTGTCTGACTCACATTCTTAGACCAAAGACTGGAAAGTTAGACTCAAGGTCTGAAGTGTGTATATTTGTTGGTTATGCTCCAGAAACAAGAGGTGGTTACTTTTATAGTCACAAGGATAAACAAATGTTTGTATCAAAAAATGCTACTTTCCTTAAACATGACTATAAGGTAAACGACAAACCTTGGAGTAAAGTAGTTCTTGAAGAACTCACATCTGATGAGATCAAACCATCTTCATCATTAAGTGACGGACGACAAACCATAAAAACCAATGTTCCTGTTCAGGAAACCCCAGTGCAATGTCGTAGTGGGAGGTATATAAGATAACTCATTCGCTATGAACATGAGGCACATGTCCTAATGTCAGACACTGATAAGAACGATCCATTAACCTTAAAAGATGCAATGAAAGATCTTGAAAAGGAGAAATGGCTAGATGTCATGAACCAAGAAATAGAATCGATGTATTCCAATTCTGTCTAGGGACTTGTAGATCCACATGAAGAAGCCAAACTTATTGGATGCAAATGGATTTTCAAGAAGAAAAGAGGTGCAAATTGAAAAGTAGAGACTTTAAAGACAGTTAGTAGCCAAAGGCTATACTCAAAGGAAAGGAGTCGATTACGAATAGATATTCTTTCCTGTTGCTATGCTAAAATCCATTCACATTATTTTATCCATAGCCGCTAGTTTAGAGTATGAAATATGGTGAATGAATGTCAAGATAGCCTTTCTTAATGGCTCTCTTGAAAAAACATCTATATGATGCAGCAATAAGGGTTCTTGTAAAATGGACAATATCAGAAAGTATGCAAGTTACTTAAATCCATTTATGGATTGAAGAAAGCATCGAGATCTTGAAATCTTACTCTTGATGAAACTATTAAATCATATGGCTCCGAACAAAATTGTTATGAAGCTTGTGTTTATAAAAACATCAAAGATAAGAATGTGATTTTCTTAGTTCTTTATTTAGACGATATTCTACCCATTAGGAATGATGTGTAAACTTTGTCGAAAGTAAAAAAGTCGTTAGCTGAGAAATTCTAAATGAAAGATTTGGAAGACGGGAGCTAAATTCTAGGTATCCAAACCCTAAGGGATAGGATGAACAAGCTCTTGGCACTTTCTTAGGCGTCTTATATTGATATGGCCCTAGAAAGAATCTCTATGAAAAATTTCAAGAAAGGTCAATTACTGACCAGACATGAAATTGTCCTTTCTAAGGAGTAGTGTCCTAAGACATCTTAGGAGGAAGAGAATATGAGAAAGGTTCATCATACTTCAGTAGTTGGGAGTCTCATGTATGTCATGTTCTTTATTAGACTGGACATTTGTTATGCAGTAGAAATTTTCAGTCAATATCAATCCAATCCTGATTTTGAACACTGGATTTCTGTAAAACACATTCTCAAGTATCTTCGAAGAACGAAAAATTATATGCTTGTTTATTCAGGAGGAGGCATGAATCCCACTGGATACATTAATTCTGATTTTCAATCGGATAAGGACAGTCAAAAGTCAATGTCTGGATCAGTTTTCATCTTAGGTGGAGGAGCTGTAGTCTGGAGAAGTATTAAACAATCCAGTATTGTAGATTCTACCATGGAAGCCAAATATGAAGCGACTTATGAAGTAGCGAAAGAAGTTGTTTGGCTCAGAAAGTTCGATATTGATATGGAAGTAGTTCCAGATATGGATAAGCCACTAATCATGTACTGTGACAATAATGGGGCGGTAGCTAATTGAAAGGAACCATCATAAGAGGGGCAAGCACATTGAGAAATAAATACCATCTTGTAAGAGAGATTATACACCGAGTAGATGTTACTGTAACGAAGATATTGTCAGATCAGAACCTGGTTGATTCTTTTACCAAGACACTTCAAAAGAAGTCGTTTGAGAGCTTTGTGTGAAATATAGGGTTGAGAGAGATGCTATTTTTACTTCAGGGAAAGTGAGAAATTGTTGGGTATAGTGCCCTCAAAGTTTGTGTGAAGACATTTTATTTGAAAATTAATAAAATTGCATTTTTCTTATAATTGTATTCTCTGAATTATTATTGAATAATAAATATAAATATTTAAAATTCTATATTAAGTAGGAAGACTATGATCTTGTATTAGTACAAGAGTATTAAGATCATAGGTAATGTATAAAAAAAACCTGCAACATATTTGAATGCATGCGATCTAGATCTGGATCACGGATGTGGATAGACATCTTAGTGAATATATTTTACATGGTTAGATTATATAGGACAAGATCGATATGAATTAATATATTTAGTAACTTACTATTTGTCATAAAGATTTGATACACTTCAATTAGATGATCATACGTAGATCAGTTTAAATCATGAGTAGTCTTTAACTCCTACACATGTCTACTGAATCTTTTGATTCACTCGTTAAAGTGTGTTTGTAAAACAGGCTAGTGACTTTTGTTTTGGAGATTCAGCAACATGGATGGCTGGGAACATGATCTTACAAGATTTAGAATCCAAGCTTTCCTAATGGATTGTATATTGGTTCTCTTAATTGTTAATTCTTGGACTGAATGGTTATTAAGCTCAAATTTATAATAGAGTTATAAATTAAACGATCCCTAATGAATTAATGGTATTGAAGGATCAAAAAGTAATTAGAAGGGTAAAATGATAATTTTGACCAGCTCGAATTTACGAACCAATAATTGGAGGATAGAACTATATCAAGTGATTATATCAATGGATTACACGATATTACTCTGTAAATTTTTTATGTAATTACTAAGAGTGCAATTTCATATTTATAGTAGAGTAAAAATAGAATTAATAAATAAGATTATTTAATTAAATAGTTTAATTAATAATCTAATTTATTGAAGCTTAGAATTATACGTTCATGGTCCCCAAATCACTTTTGTACTACACAGTCTAGGGTGTGAATGTTTCAAGACGTAAGAAAAGGACTAGTCTGCAAAAGGAATTAAGTTTTCAGGGAAAATATATAATTATGAGATAATTATGTTTTATTCATTAATAGAGAATTAATTAATTAAATTAATTATTGTAATTTTCAGAGATTACAATTAATTAATTATATATCGATTAGTTATGAATTAATCATATATTGATGTGACAGTATATTTGATTTATGAAATTAAATAGTGTTAGATTATTATGAGATAATAATTAAATTTTGAATCAACTGATTGGTTAACTTTGAATTAACAGATAAGTTGGTTGTTAGATTTTTATCAGATAAATTTATTTTGAATTAATTGAAATTTATGATTATTTGAAATATTACATAGATATTTATCTGATTAAATAATAAATTTGAAATTTGACATGTGGCATATCGGACTGTCACACGCCAATCATTGATTTTGAATCAGGGATTGGCGGGGCACAACACTACAGTGCGGCGCAGGCTACAGTGGCACTGTCTCAAAAACTTTGAGTATTGTCTCAAAAACTCCTTCTCCAAATCCCTTAGAGTATTGTCTCAAAAGTCTTTCTTTAAATCTCTTGATCTTATGTGCTGAGTACATCTAGAGATAAAAAATTATTCTGGATCCGTGTGGAAAATTAGTTTTTCACAAAAATTATTTTTTGAGATCTGTGGCGTTGCGATTGTTTTTCAATCAATAAAATTTTCTAATACCCTTCTGATGTGCGCAACGATTTCCAATGTGATGACGATGAGAGAAAATAGGAGATGAATTAGAAGATGGGGGTAGGTCGTTTTAAACGAAAGGGGGGAATAAGGGTATTTATCGCGCCAACGTCACGACCTGGGCTTACTGACCTAGGACGAATTCATCCTATGTCTAACGTCGCAACGCTGGCAAGCTAGTGCCACTATTCTGAGTGCACTGACTTGGGAAGCAAGTCTGGGGCTAGGAAACCAGCGTCGCGATGCTAAATGTTCTGTCCCCAACCAATTTTTTTTTTTGTTTTTTAACTCTAAAAATTTGAAGAAACCAAAATAAAAAAAAAATTGAAATAACAGAAATAAAATTGGGTTGTCTCCCGGTAGCGCTTACTTTAATGTCTTTAGCCGGATGCAAAGTAGATGGTCAAGGCGAGTCCAACAAATTTGCAGCCTTTTCTTGACCACCCAAATATTGCTTCACCCACTATTCATTGACTTTAAAAATCTTTTTCTGGATGATGCAGTTCCACCCTGCCGTGAGGAAATACCGTTACTATTATGAATGGGCTCGACCATCGGGACTTAAGTTTTCTTGGAAACTACCAAAGTAGGAATTTATATAGCTACACTTGTTGACCTGAAGAAAGTTCCTTTCGGATGATGCACTTGTCATGCTGATGTTTGGTACGTTCCTTGTACATTCGAGCATTTTCATAAGCACCTCGATGTAGCTCATCTGATTTAGTAAGTTGAATGCGTCATTTGTCACCGGTAGCTTTTAGGTCAAATTTTTGCTTCTTGATTGCCCAGAATGCTCAATGCTCTAATTCAACTGGTAAATGACATGCTTTTCCAAATACTAATCGGCAAGGAGACATTCCAATCGATGTCTTAAAAGCAGTCTGATTTGCCCAAAGAGCGTCATCAAGTTTCTTCGACCAATCCATCCTTGAAACATTCACTATCTTCTCAAGAATCCACTTTAATTCTCTGTTAGAAATATCTACTTGACCAGTCGTCTTAGGATGATAAGTTATGGCAATCTTATGTGTGACCCCGTATTTTGCTAAAAGAGCTTCAAGTTGCTTGTTGCAAAAATGTGTACCTTCGTCATTTATAATTGCTCTTGGAGTTCTAAAATGGGTGAAGATATTTTTTCACAAGAAATTCACAACCACCATCGAATCATTTGTTGACAGCGCTATTGCTTCCACTCGTTTGAAAACGTAATCTACTGCTACTAGGATGTAGAGATTGTCCAAAGATAATGGAAAAGGTCTCATAAAGTCAATGCCCCATACATAAAAAATTTCTACCTCCAAGATGATATTTAGAGGATTTCATTTTGACATGAAATATATTCCTAGTTCGTTGGCATCGATCACAAGCAACGATATAAGCTTTAGCATCTTTGAAAAGAGTAGGCCAATAAAACCCTGATTGAAGAATTTTAGCGGTAATTCGAGTAGCACCAAAATGTCCACCATACTCACTAGAATGGCAATGGTACAAGATACTTGTTTCTTCTTCTGGAACACATTGCCTAATGATTTGGTCTGGACAATGCTTGTAAAGAAAGGAATCTTCCCAATAGTAATGCTTCACATCCAACAGAAATTCTTCTTCCATTGTCTAGATTGATCTAGAGGGAATACTTTGCTCGCCAAGTAATTTAAAAAATCTGCATAACAAGGAAGATTACCGGTCCTTAGAGCGAAGAGTTATTCATTCGGGAAAGTTTTTTTGATTGGCGGTTCATTCTCAACATTAATTTCAGCCTTTTCCAATCTAGATAAATGATCGGCTACAAGATTCTACGTGCTTTTCTTCTCCTGAATCTCCAAGTCAAATTCTTACAACAACAAAACCCATCATACCAAGAAAGGCTTAACATCTTTCATCTCAATCAAGTACTTAATTGTGGAGTGGTCAGTATACATAATGACATTAGTTCCAATCAAGTATGATCAGAATTTGTCAAAAGTAAAGATGACAGCTAGTAATTCTTTCTCGGTAGTGGCATAATTGAGTTGGGCATCATTGAGAGTTCGACTCGCATAATATATGACATGAAAAACTTTGCCCTTTCGTTTCCCTAAGAAAACTCTGAAAAAAGTTTTTGCAAACTCTCATTCGTAGCAACGATTCTATGAAGGCGACAACTGTCTCCATGCGCACGCCTTCGTCTTCTTCTTCCTCATCCACCACGGTTCTTCGCGATGAAGAAGAACCTCATATCACACTGATCAGATTTGTGTTAGCATGCGGTGGGAATGGTTGGTTCACCACAACATCTGTATCTTCTATAATGATTTCCCCCTTCTTGAGTTTATTGTGGAAAATTCGCCTCAAAGTCCTATAGTCCTTTGTTTCATGAGAGGTGTCCCTGTGGAAGCTACAGTAATGAGCCGACTCTCTTTCCTCTCTCGTGGGCAACCCAGGGCCTCCGTATGTACTTATCCTTGACCTAGACATCCAACAGTGCTTCTACTTTATCTATGGGAGAGGGGAAATGAGGCGAAGAATCCCTCTCACTCCTATTCTGTTTATCACCCTACCCCACGTTCTTCCTGTTCTGTGGCATTCAGCTTGGGCACTGAAGTGTTAATCGCTAGCATCACACATCAACTCAAATGGAAAATCCCAATATGGTGCTACAGTTATAGAAGCCAATACCAAAGTTGTCTTCAAGAATGTAAATGCCTTATGAAACTCCTCATTAAACCAAAATCTCAATTTTTACACGATTGACTTCAATCCCCTTAGCTGAGACTGGATGACCAAGAACAATGCCCTCTTGTACCATGAAATGGCACTTTGTCCAATTCAAAACCAAGTTCATTTCTTTACACCGTTCCAACACAAGAGATAAATTTTCCAAACAAGAATCAAAAGAAGAGCCAAAGACCGAGAAGTCATCCATAAATACCTTAATAAAATGCCCCACCATGTTAAAAAAAATTGGCATCATGCACATTTGAAACGTCACTGATGTGTTATATAAACCAAATGGAATCCGTCCAAACCCAAAAGTTTCATATGGGCATGTGAATGTTGTCTTCTCTTGATCCTTCATTTCTATTGGTTGTAACCGGAATAACCATCTAAGAAGCAATAATACGCATGACCAGCCAATCGGTCAAGCATTTGATCAATAAATGGTAATGAAAAGTAATCTTTCCACGTAGCTTTATTGAGCTTCCTGTAATAAATACATACTCTTCAACCAATCACCGTTCTCGTTGGGATCAATTCATTCTTTTCATTGGCAACCGCTGTCATTTCACATTTCTTTGGCACAACTTGCACAGGACTGACCTAAGCACTATAAAAAATAAGGTAGATAATACATGCATCAAGAAGCTTCAGTACTACAACTCTTACCATCTCCTTCATATTGCGATTTTACCAGCATTGATGTTGCACATATGGTCTATGAATGTTCTCCATCAAGATTTTATGCACGCAAAGTGATGGGCTAATTCCCTTTATGTCATAAATTGACCACTATATGATCATTTTGTGCTCTCTCAACACTCTTAAAAGTTTGTCTTCTTACTCACCACTTAATAAAGCTGAAATAATGACAGGAAGAGTAGATGATTCTCCCAGATAAGCATACCGAATGTGGGTTGGCAATTACTTGACTTCTAACACCAGTGGTTTTTCCATCGATGGTAATTGTCTAGGTTTTCTTTCTCCCAGTTCTTCAAAATCTCTCTTAATGAATATCGATGGGGTGGCTTCCAACCGATTCACACACTCCAAAATTTTTTAATCTTCCTTGCCCATAGCCTCAACTAGACATGCATTCAGTGGCTCAGTCAGATAGCTCTCCTGAATTGCTTCCTTAGTACATCAACCACAAGCAACTATTTACATCATCGGGATATTTCATTACTTTGAAGACATTGAAAATTATATGTTCTTCTTACCCTCTCAAAATAAGCTGTCATTTCTGCACATCAATCAGAGTTCTCCCCATAACTAAGAATGGTCTACCAAGAATAATTAGAATTTCTCGGTCCTCATCCATGTCAAGAACAATAAAATCAGCTGGGAAGATAAATATATCGACCTTTACTAAGACATCTTCAATAATCCCCAGTGGATATTTAATAGAATGATTAGCTAATTATTAAGAGATCATTGTGGGCTTAATTTCTTTAAGACCTAGAATATTGTAAACTAAGAAAGGCATCAAATTAGTATTATCTCCAAGATCATATAGAGCCTTTTCAAAACAAGATTTTCCAATGGTCCATGGAATAGTAAAACTTCTAGGATCCATAAGCTTTGAGAGTAATTTATTTTTAAGATAGCACTACACTCCTCAGTAAATGAAACTGTCATATACTCTTTTAGCTTTCTCTGGTTTGAGAGAATTTTCTTCATGAATTTGACATAGCTCGACATTTATTCGAAAGCATCACCAAAAGGAATGTTGATATGCAATTTCTTAAACAAATTAAGAAACTTGGAAAACTACTTCTTCAAATTCTACTTCTAGAGTCGTTGAGGATATGTAATAGGTGGGACATAAGATGAAGAATTATCGGGAAAGAACTTTGACTTAAACTTATCTTTCTTCTTTTTTGAGCTCTCGGTAAAATCATCATCCACTGCCTCAGCTTGTGCTTCATTTGGTTGAGAATTTTCAACTATTACTTTCTTAGGTTCTGTAACTCCTTGCCACTATTAAGTTTAATGGCATTTATGTTGAAATTATGTCCATAAATTAGGGTGCAATAACTATTTATGAATACTTAGTTATTTCTCTGACATTTTATATTACTGAATTTAATGAATAAATGAAAATTTTTCTATTAATTAAAATGTGTTTATAATTTACTCAAGTACATAAACTATTGTTAACGTAAGAAGAGTAAAGACTGAGAGATCTTTAAGATAAACTCTTTTGAAATAGTTCAGAACAATATTTGATACGACAAAGGAGTGAGTTTGAATTTCTGGACAACACATCGGTTGTTGGGATCATGATCAACTATGTTGGAGTTGCATTGATTCACAGATTTAAAAATTCGTGGTTAGATTACAAAATGTAACGATATCACATTATGCTTTATTGATAGGTGCGTGAATAAATTAACCTGGTCAGGTACTCGATGAAATGTATCATTGAATAAGACATGGGGAATTGTACGAGACAATTCACTATTATGTCTTTCTTATTCACAGTCAATAAAGGAGTTAAGAAAATAATAATAAGAGGGGTTAAATGATAATTTTGCATCTCACTTTTGTTACTGATATTCACGAAGGGTAATATGTTAAAATATTATATGGAGCTTGAAATAAAAATATTTATTTGCACCAACAAAAAATGCAGCGCGTTGAATCGAGAGTTGATTCGACATTGAACCTATAGTGGAGTACAATGTCAGGATTAAATATGTTGAGAATTTATAAAGATACATTCGTCGGGTATTTGAATCCTATATTTTTATTGATGTGGGTCCATTCAGTCTACGGAGTAGCTCATGAGAACAGGAATAGAAGAAACAACATCAGTTGGACCAAAATGTGTTTTGAGCCCATTTAATTGATATTATTTTCTAACTATTGTATAATTAGTAAATAAGATAAAATAATTAATTAATTGATGGAGATCAATTTTAATTTATCAATTTTGAGTTGATGAATTTGGACACAATATTGACTTTAATGGGAGATGGAATTTTTGGCAATTATACATTATGGGGGTGGATTTTAGAAATTACATATATATGAGGTATATGTAAAAATTTCAAAATTATTATATAAGGCATGGCATTAGAGTGGCCTCCCTAAGTGTGTTGACACATTCCTAATCAGACAGAGCAGAAAAATGTTTCTCTCTCCCCCTCCTACTGTTGCCACAGAATTCATAGAGGAAGAAAATAATTTTTTCTTCCTTAGTTGTTTTGAGAGCCCACACTCAGTTACTAATGACGTCCTTGCAAGATATACTTATGAATCCAATGAGTGGTTGTTGGTGCAAAAACTAATTGAAGTTCTTGGATTTGAAGATCGAAGAACGCTAAGCATTTAATAAGGATTCCACCAATTCAAAAAGTCTCTGATACAACGAAAAGTTATAAATCGTCTCTACCTCTTTTGAATACATTTAATTTTGTAAGCATAATCAGATGTATGGCTTTATATTTAATATGATTAAATTAGTTGATGTAAAAAATATTGATATTCCACCCACGAACCGTTCGTGGTTCAATGATTTTTCTTCAAATTTTTAAAACCCGATCCAACAATGGTATCAGAGCCTTGGGTTCTAGATTGTGTGTATTTAGATTAACACGTATGTATCGATGGATGTTTAGATATTGGCATATAATTGTGTACGGTAGATTCAAAATTATTTTGAACATGCTTTATCAATGGATCCCTAACTATTGGCTTAAGGCGTTATATTTTTCAAATTTAGAATTGATGTACACCAAATTTGAGACATAGGATTTTATGTAATTTATATTTTTTTATAAAAGTTGTATTTTTAAATTCCATTTAATCCATCGCCGCTTCGAAAAGTTGCCATAAAAAACAGCCACCGTCGTTCTCATCGTTGCCACTGTCACTGGTTGACGCCGATCCTTCCGCCACGCGCTTCCATGCTACCGTCTCCCGTTGCATGCCGCCATGCGCTGTATAGTTGGTTACCTTATTGGGTTTTGGAAACCTATGGATTTAGGAAACCATTAGGGTTTGGAAACTTTTGGGTTTTGGAAACCTATGATTTAGGAAACCGTTGGGTTTTGGAAATTTTAAGGTTTGGGAAACCTTGAGGTTTTGGAAACTTTTGGGTTTTGGAAATCTTAGGGTTTTGCCCAATTCAGTCCCTAAAAATTATTTTTATTTAATTCCGTAACTTTTCAACACTAATCAATTGAAATTTATTTTATAAGTTGTTTATTTAAAATAAATCAATTGAATTATTTACTTGGTAATTAATTTATCAACCATAAATTGTTAAAAACTTAAATTGAAACTTAAAAATTAAGTTTTTTAAATGGGACTTGGTTGTTGTAAGGAGTGCAAATTTTATTAAAGTTATAAAATTTAAATTGGGGTTTAAATTTGTAAAAGTTTATAATTTTTTAACATGTTTTTCAAATTAATAATGAGTTATATTTTTTAAAAACAACGAAAAATATTTTTTTTCCACAAACTAAGTGAGAATGCCATTTACATTGAAACATTCCCAAAATCCCCAACGTAAACTTGATCGTGGTACGAGGAATAGTTTAGAGTCAATTTCGTGATCCTCTATTCAGTGGGAAAAACTTGGGAATCTTGTTGCTTTGAGTTGAGTTGCTTAAGAAGCTAAGAATTGTAAAGGAAGTGGTGAGGGAGGACCGTTCTTAGACAGACTATTAGTTCATAGTAACTTTTAAATTCGATGCGTTGGTTAAACACTTAGACCGAAGCACATTGGAATCCCTCATAAGGGCTAGTCAATGGGGTTAAGGTGACCAAAATCATTGATGATTGGTTAAGCTAGATGTTGTGACATCTTGAAAAGCGTTAACCAAACGAGAGGAGTTTCGATGCGATAGGAGGTAGCTTGGGCGTTGTCCTTAGATGAGACAAGCTATCATTGTTGATCGTAACATCATAGAAGACATATTTTTATTGGATTTTTAAATATTTAAGTATTTGCATCATGTATCATACTTTCCTAAATAATTAAATATTTATTTGCACAACTTTATTTAATATTTCCAGTAATCATGTCATTATCTCCTCTCTCAACTATCTTAAACGCGAACAAACTTACTGATGAAAATTACATGGATTGGAAACGTAATCTTGTTATTGTGCTAACAGTAGAAAAGTACAAGTTCGTGCTCACCACCCATTGTCCCCTTGAGCCTATTGTTGAATCGACTCAAGAGGAAAAAGATACTTATGTTTCTTGGCTGCATTCTGATGAGATCGCCAGATATTACGTCTTGGCTTCTGTTAACAATGTGTTGCAATAACAGCATCAAAACATTAAAACTGTCACCGATATGATATTGAACATCACCTAAATGTTCAGAGATCAGGGTCGTCAAGCCAAACAGGCCACTGTGCGAAACTTCATGAATGGCATGATGAAACTTAGAACTCTTGTAAAATAACATATGATGTTGATCATTAGTTATCTGAATGAGATGGAGATCATGGGTGTTGAGGTAGATGGTGAGACACACGTTGATGATCATTGAGATTCTGCCTAACATTTTTTAGAACTTCAAACTTAATTATTCGATGAATAAGTTGAGGTACTCACTTCCTGAGCTGATGAAGGAACTGCAAGCTGTCGAGACCCTGTTTCTGAAAGGCAAGAGAAAGACAAGAGAGCCAAACTTTATTAAAAGCATAACTTCCACCTCTGGCGCAAAAAAGAAACACGGGAGAGGTCCGAAGAAGGCTAAGAAGCAAAACTCGAAAGTTGTAAAAGGTAAGGGAGCTACAAAAGTAGATAAATCGAAAAACAAGTGTCATTGTTGTGGAGCCGCTAGCCATTGAAAACGCAACTGCCTAGACTATCTCAAGGTGTTGATATCTAAAGGTATAGTACTTGCAACTAAGGCATGTTATGTGGCTGACTCTACTTTTTCGTGGATTTTAGACTCTATAGCCACAAAATCAAAAGGCTTGACGAGGGTGAGTTCAGCTTCCGTTGGGGAAATGAAGCACTAGTATCGGTCGTATCTATGAGAACTATTGAATTGTCATTTGATAATAGTTTTATAGTTGCGTGTGATGTTTATTATATCCCAATTTTTGGAAAGAACCTTGTTTCAGTAGCTAGTTTAATTGAGCAAGAATTCAGTATGAATTTCATTGATAAATATATTGATATTTTAATAAATGACTGCTTAATTACTATTGCTCGTTTGATAAATAAATTATTTTACGTAAAACCAATAGTTCCAATGATATGTGACACTGAAGTAAATATTGATTTATAAATGGATAGTAAAAGGTTGAAGTCTGACTCAACTGATCTAACTGATTAGTGGCACTTATGTCTTGGCCACATTAGCATGGACATGATTAAAAGACTTGTAAAGGATGGTCCATTGCATACTTTAAGTGTGGGATCACTACCCACATGTGAATCCTGTATATGAGACAAAATGACTAAGAGACCATTTTCAGGGAAGGGTGAAAGAGCCATTCAATACCTTAAACTTGTACATAGTGATGACTGTGGACCATTGAATATCCAAGCAAAATGAGGTTATGAATATTTTGTAACCTTCACTGATGACTACTCGCGTTTTGAGCATGTTTATATAATGCACCAAAAGTCTGAAACCTTTGAAAATTTTAAAGAGTACAAGGCTATGGTCAAAAAATAATTAGTAAAACAAATCAAAATGCCATGATCTGATCATGGTAGAGAGTACTTACTAGAAGAGTTCAAACACTTTATTAAGAAATAAGGTGTTCTTTTTCAGCTTACAGCACCTGGCACTCTAGAACATAATGGTGTGTTAGAGAGAAGGAATCGAACTCTGATAGATATGCTTAGATCCATAATGAGTTACTCATCCCTCCTAGATTTGTTCTAGGGATATGCTTGAAAATAGAAATATACATTTTAAACCAAGTTCCGTCAAAGACAGTGTCTGGCCCGCTATATGAAAGATGGAATGGACGAAAGTCATCCATTAACCACTTTAGAATATGGGGGTGTCCAATGCATGTTCTGAAATAGAAGACAGGCAAGTTGGCCAGTCGATCAGAATTATACATGTTTGTAAGATATCTCAAAGGAATGAAGGGGTGTATGTCTTTTATAGTCCGACTGATAAGAAAATATTCGTAATCATGAATGCATGTTTTCTTGAAGAATACTATATAAGAAGTGTGAAGCCGAGAATCACTCTTGCGCTAAAGGAATCATTAAGTGAGGGGACACCAACTCCCCAATCAGAAACTATTTCTGATTCAAAAATGGAATAACCACAACTGGGACGATAGCCTATGGAGCCTCGACGTAGAGGGAAGGTTGTGAGATAGCCTGACAGTCTTATGAAGATGTCTTAACAGCAGTCTCAGATAAGGATCATGATGAACTTGTCTCCTACTACATGTCATGGCTGGTCCTAAAGCAAACCTATGATAAGAAGCCATGAACGTTGAGATACATTCAATGTATTCGAACGGAGTCTAGAAACTTATAGATCCTCTTGAAGGGGTAAAACTGGTAGGGTGTAAATAGATTTATAAGAAAAAAATAGGTTCGGATGGGAATGTGGAGACATTCAAAGCTAGGCTAGTAGCCAAGGGCTACACCCAAAAAGGAAGCTATAGACTATGAGGATACCTTTTCACCGGTATCCATGCTTAAATCCATCTTAATCCTCATGTCCATTGTTGTTGCCATCGATTATGAAATCAGGCAGATGGACGTCAAGGCTGCTTCTGAATGACAATCTTGAGGGTAAGGTTTACGAGCCGCTGAAGTCAAATAATTATTCAAGACCAAAGTTCTTAACAGTTTCGTCGAATCTAATATTTCACGACCATGACGCTTCCTTAAGTCCATAAATGGACTTCAGCGGCTCGCAAACCTTACCCTTTTGGCCTTGAGGATTAAGATGATATTCTACTCATTTGGAATGATGTAGAAAAATTATCAGATGTCAAGATTTTACTTGTAAAATAATTTGATATAAGAGATCTTGGAGAAGCTACATTTGTCTTAGGTATTCATATCTTTCGAGATAGGAAGAACAGACAATTGGCACGGTCTCAAGCATCTTATATTGATAAGGTGATGGATTGTTTCAGTATGCAAGACTCCAAGAAGGGATATCTTCCTTTCAAGCATGGAGTCAACCTCTCCAAAGAGCAGTCTTTCAAGACTTCTCAAGAAGAGGAAGACATGAGAAAGATTCCCTATGCCTCAGCCGTAGGAAGTCTCATGTATGTGATGTTTTGCACTATGTCAGATATTTGCTACAGGTGGGTGTGGTGTGTCATTTCCAATCTAATCCTGGAATCGAGCATTGGAATACCGTCAACAATATCTTTAAGTATCTTAGGAGAACAAGGAACTACATGCTTGTGTATCAGGTACTGACCTGAATATAACGGGGTATACTGATTCAGATTTCCAAGAAGACAAGAATTTTAGGAGGTCAACTTCAGGATCGGCGTTCATCCTGAACGGTGGAGCAGTTATATGGAGAAGTATCAATCAATCATGAATTGTTGATTCTATCATGGAACCTGAATACGTGGTAGCTTGTGAAGGTGTTAATGAGGCTGTATGACTTAGAAAGTTATTGAAGACTCTAGAAGTTGTTCCAGAAGCTGACAATCCCATGACACTCTATTGCGATAACAGTAGGGTTGTGATGAATTCGAAGGAACCAAGGAGCCACAAAATATCCGAACACATAGAGAGTAAGTATTACGTGATAAGAGAGATTGTTCAGCGTGGAGATGTTGTAGTTATACACATATCGACAACTTGGCAGATTCATTCACAAAGACTTTAAGCAGTAAAGTCTTTGATGGTCATCTGGAGGGCATGGAGATACGATAGTGTACACGCTTTCTTTAGTCCAAGTGGGAGGTTGAAACTATGTTCATAAGTAGGGTGTAATAACTATTTATGAGTATTTAGTTATTCTCTGACATTTTCTATCACTGAATTTAATGAATGAATGAAATTTTTTCTATTAATTAAAGTGTGTTTATAATTTACTCAAGTCCAAGAACTATTATCAACGTAAAAAGAGTAAAGACTGGGGGTTTTCCAAACAAGCTCTTCTGAAATAGTTCAGAACTTCATTCACAATCTTAGGATCGATTGAGTAATCGAGTTTAATTATGACTGTTAGGTTGAGCCAAAGGATATCGGTCTTGGGGCATGGGAATAGGGACTCTGAGAGTTGATCTAGACATGTTGTGAAACATGTTAAATAGATCGGTAACAAATTAGTGTGGAGTAAAACCGTTTATCTAGCTCTAAATCTAATTGTTACACCTTACGAGTATTTTCATAATTACCTTAATTCTAAGGTGAATACAAAACTTGATCTAGTTAGTTACGATCTTTGATATGTCAAAGGAGTGAGTTTGAATTGCCAGACAATACCTCAGCTGTTGGGATCGCGATTCAATTATGTTGGAGTTGCGTGATTCACAGATATGAAAATTCATGGTTAGATTACAAAATACAATAATATCACCTTATGTTTTATGGATGAGTGTGTGAATAAATTAATATGTCTAGGTACTCAATGAAATGCATCATTGAATAAGGCATGGAGAATTGTACGAGACAATTCACTATTATATATTTATTATTCACAGTCAATAAAGGATTTAAGAAAATCATAATAAGAGGGATAAAATGGTATTTTTATAGCCTGCTCTTGTTACTGATATTCACGAAGGGTAATATGTTAAAATATTCTGTGTACCATGAAAAAAAAGTGTTTACTTGCACCAATAAAAAATGTTGCGCGAATCAATCGAGTGTTGATTCGGCATCTAACATATATTGGAGTCGTACGATGTCATGATTAAATAGGTCGAGAATTTACAGAGATAAATATTGAGGGTTATGCCCTCAAAGCATGTGTATTGACATTTTGATATGAAATTTAATGAGGATTACATTTTTCTTATAATTGTTCATTTAAATTACTATTGAATAATTTCTATAAATATCTGAAAATTTCATATTCGTTAATAAGACTATGATCTTGTATTGGTACGAGAGGATTAAGATCATAGATAATGAATAAAATTATCAACGACATATTAAAGTAACGAATCTTTAATGAATGGTTGCTAGTACAGTCCACTAAGCATTATGAATACGTGTGATCTAGATCCGGATCATTTATGTATATAAACAACTTATTGAGCTTATTACTATTAGAATAACAAATCCTTAATTTTACTTTGAGTTTTTATTTTATTTTATTTATGATTGTTTCCTGTTTTAAATTTTTAGGCGTTTTCTTAGGTGTATGAGACGATTTAGAAGCGGAAATTTCACTCCTCTTAATTCAGAAATTGAGCAAACTTGTCCTCAAAATGCTAGTGTTATTCATGCTATACAAAAAGTTTATGACTTATGCAATGGACCCCATTCTAGTACTGAATGCCAAGTTAGTAATCTCATTACTCCTCCTCAGTCAGAACAAGCTAACTTTGTTGGGAATTATAACAAGCTGAATAATCCATTCTCCAACACCTACAACCAAGGATGACGAAATCACTCTAGCTTCTCTTGAAAGAATAGTCTAAATATGATTAATCCACCAGTTTCTACTCAGTCTCAATTTCAGCCTCAGTAACCTAAAATTCTTGAGAAGATACTCTTGCCAGCTCACAGTCAATACTAATCAATTTATGGCAAGAACATATACTACACTTCAGAGGCAAGAAACTAGTATTCAGAGCCAAGCTACGTCTATTCAGAATTTGGAGCTTCAAATGGGTCAACTTTCAGAAATACTCACTCAAAGACCACAAGGTTCTCTACCAAGAAACGCTGAAAAGAATCCAAAAGAACAAGTAAAAAGTGTTGCATCAGGTTTCAAAAAATTGAAGAAAAATCATTGAATCACGAATGGTTCGTGGGCGGAATATAAAAAAATTTACATCAACCAATTTAATCATATTAAATATTAAAACCATACATCATATTATGCATACAAAGTTAAACTTATTCAAAAGTGGTATAAATGATTTATACATTTTCGTTGTATCAGAGATATTCTAAATTGGTGGAATTCTTATTAAATGCTTCACGTTCTTCGATCTTCAAATCCAAGAACTTCAATTAGTCTTCGCACCAACAACCACTAATTGGACTCTGAAGTATATCTCGCAAGAACGTCATTAGGAACTAAGTGTAGACTCTCAAAACAACTGAGGAAGAAAATTTATTTTCTTCCTCTATGAATTTGATAGCAACAGTAGGAGGGGGAGAGAGAAACTTTTTTCTGCTCTGTGTGATTAGGGTTGTGTCAACACACATATACCTCATATATGTGTAATTTCGAAATTCACCCCCATAATCTATAATTGACGAAAATTGCATCTCCTATTAAAGTCAATATTGTGTCCAAATTCATCAACCCAAAATTGATAAATTTAAATTGATATCCATCAATTAAGTAATTAATTTATCTTATTTACTAATTATCCGATAATAAATTAATTAATTTAAACATCATTTAATTGCTCTTCACTAATTAAGTGATGACACTCATCATATATGAGTTCAAGAAATACGCTTTGCCTCAAAACACATTTCGGTCCAATAAATGTTGCTTCTTCTATTGTTGTCATCATGAGCTACTCCTGAGACCGAATTGACCCACATGAATAAACCTATATGATTCAAATGCCCAAAAAATTTACTGTTGGTCGTCGCGGCGCGTGCATGGCAAAATCGTATGGCCCATAGCCATTTAAAAAATTAAACTTTTAATAAAGATCAAATCTTTTAATAAAACAAAACTTGTGCAACGCCACGATAACCAAATAAATTTATTTTATTGAAAACTCTTTTTTCAATTAGTCATGATCCATTATATATTTTACATTAAATCTACAACATACAAGAATAAGCATCATATACTTCTTGTAGTCTATATCAAACGTCTTTGCAAAGCCGATCGATCCTCCGTCCTATGAAACTGTTCCAACGATCATGAGACTCCGAGATCCACACCATGATTTTCCAAGTCAATCCGCAAATCATTAGGACGAGTTTAAGCACGTAAAATATTACAATATACTTTTCGGTCTCTAGATGTACTCAACATATGAAATCTAGAGATTTACTATGAAGGAATATAGTGAGACGATTCTGTAAAAGAACGCGATGATTATTCTTTTAGAGATTTGATTAACTTTTAATCGCGGAGAAAAAAATACTCTGACACTAACTATGTTCACTATTTAATTCTTTTCTTGATTGATGAACTGATGAACTTCATCAACTAAGAATATAAGAATAATGTATGTATCTTTTCTAGATAATGATGTATCAAATATTTAGGGATAATTAAAAATTAATATTTAATTTCAAATTATCCAGTACAGTGGGACTCACTGTATAATGGTGCACAACTGTAGTGCCATACAACACTGCAGTTAGCGTAAACATCACAGTGCCTCATGACATTATGTGTTACACCACACTACAGTGCCTCACGACACTATGTGTTACACCACACTACAGTGTCGTGTGGCGTTACAGTGTTATACGCCTACTACTGCAGTGCCACGTGGCACTACAACAATCCATGGTGATTTATGATTCTCAATCATTGATCGACACATGATAATTACTGTAAATTAAATATTTAGTTTAATAAGATAAATATCTAGATTATCCCTATCAACTAAATTATCTGTTATTTTACAAATAACAGATTTAGTTGATTTAAATTATTATCTAATACTAATTTAATTATCTAATTTCATAATTTAGATATTATATCTCACTTATCGATAATTAGAAAAATAAACGATAATTATATTTATATATATAAATAATTCAATTAATTAATCACAAATAATTATCTCATAATTATGTATTTGCCCCAAAATAAAAATTCATTTGCAAGCCAATCATTTTCTCATGTCCTGAAATATTCACACCCTAGACTGCGTAGTATAAAGATAACTTGGGGACCATGGACTTATAATCTTAAGCTCCAATAAATCAGATTATTAATTAAAATCTTTAATTAAATAATTTTAATTATTAATTTCATTATTACTCCACTATAAATATGAAATTGAACTCTTAGTGATTATAGAATGTATTTACAGTGTATTCGCATGTAGTCCATTGATATAATCATTTCATGTAGTTCTGTCCTCCAAATATTGGTTCGTAAATTAGAACATGATCAAAATTATGACTTTATCCCTCTAAATACCTCTTGATCTTTAGGTACCATTAATCTAGTAGTGAATGACTAATTTATAGTCTTATTATAAATTTGAGTTTAATAATCATTCAGTTCTAGAATTAACACTTAATGGAACCAATATACGATCCGTTAGAAAAACTTGGATTCCCAATCTTGCAAGAAAATGTTCCCAGCCATCCACATCAGTGAATCTTAAAAAAAAGTTACAAGCTTTCTTTACAAAATAAAGCTTAACGAGTGAATCAAATGATCCAGTAAACATGCATAAGAGTTCATGACTACTCATGATTCAGACGTATCTACATATGATCATCGAATTGATGTGCATTAAATCTTTATGATAAACGGCACGTTGATAAAGATATTAATTAACAACGATCCAGTTATATATAATCTCATTATATAAAGTATCCCTGGCAACGACAATCATCCACGAGGATTGATTGTTACTAATTATTGAAATCAACTAATCCCTAATTCTAATTGGGAATATCGAAAAGTAGGAATTTTTTAATGTAATAATAAACTAAAACAATTAAGATTTATTAAGTACAAATAACACAAATTCAATTATTAAAAGTTCTAAGGATTCTGATTTCACCAAACCAATCATGTTCAAATTTCTAATTCTCAATCAATAAATGTTCAAAATAATTCTGACAGTGAATTTCTCTAATGTAATTATCAATATCTCTCAAGCATCAATAATAATGATTCAAGTATATAATTTTCATATTTCTGTCAAGATTAAATACATTGAATCTCATTGAGTACAAAAAATTATAATTGCTACATTAGATTCATAATTATCTCTTACTTATGAAATTCTAATGGTGTCAAAAATTTTGGGCAAATTTAATCTTTATTTCTCAGTCTTAGAACTAAATCCCAAATCGAGCAATAGTTGGTCAGACAATCACACGCATTAAGAACAGATCATAACACT
Organism: Datisca glomerata; assembly: GCA_003255025.1. Lineage (NCBI taxonomy): Eukaryota > Viridiplantae > Streptophyta > Magnoliopsida > Cucurbitales > Datiscaceae > Datisca > Datisca glomerata. The sequence continues at coordinate 1,450,099 of QANY01008651.1, forward strand.
TAACGATAATGAATAAACAACGATTAGATTGAAAATATAAAATAAGGAAGAATCATGGTTTAGCTACATCATAGCCATAGATTGAAAAATTAAAACATTCTAAAATAAGAAAACATCCTAACAATATTCATGAACATAGAGAAAAGAGAAAAGAAATACTAGATTTGAAGTGGAAATTGAGTTTGAAATCCATTTCGGGTTGAATCTTGTTCTTCTCCTCACCAAGAGCTTTCTCCCTAGCCTCCCTCATCCAAAACATCCTGAAATAACCCAAAACTATTCTATTTATACACTAGGGTTCGTCAAGAATAAAGGAGTAAAAAATCGCACAAAATATCTTAATCGCGCTGGCGTTGTGACACCAACGTTGGCCATTGTGTTTCTAATCTTCGAGCCAGTGTCACAGCGTTGGGAAACCAGCATCGCGACGCTAGCGCTACTGCTTATAATTTTTGTGTGCCAGCGTCTGTTGTTATACAAAATTAGAAGCCCTTCTCTAATAGGGGAAAGAAGACAGAATGAACTGGATCGGAGAAAAAAAATAGAAATCGTCAAATTATGCACTAACTTGATGGAATGCATATATGAGGAACCATGACATTTTTGGGTCTGCTCAAATCCATATTTCATCACTTTTTATTTTGCCTTTTTACCTTCTCAATTTTCCAAAATCATCCCAAGTGCACATGAATATCTTACTTATAAAATAAAAATAAACATAAATCTAGCAAAATAGCTCAAACAACCAATAAAATTAAAGTTAAAATGTCTAAAATATGAATATGAAACGCACTCATCAATTACACGATACAGTGGTGACTAGACAATCTATGAATCATCTTGGAGAGAAAACATTGATCATCATTTTGGGGTGGCAATCTATGAGCTATTTTTCAGATGTTAAGAACATGTGTTGGTTCTTTAGAGCCTGAATTTGGCAGGGAAGTCGTTAGATTGCATAAATTCATCGGAAATGGAATTACTAACAGCCGGTACATAGTGGTTAGAATAGGTTCATCCCAGCTTTATTTAGATGCGTATATGCACTCTCTCCAAACAATCCATCGAAAGCGATTAGAGTGGTATCTACTGCCCCTTAAGATTCGGTGAGTGGATATCAATAATATCTATGTCACAATGTTCTCATAGAGTGGATATCTAGTTGTCTAAAGCATATCGAACTTAGTGGATTAGGATTCTCTATCGTTGGATACCAATGACAGAGACGGTAGTTCCTCAATTGAGTATCGTCCTATCAGATCTTCATGGTCCAGATCGCGTGAAACTTTACTTGAAGAGAAAGTACTTTTTTACTTTTGCTCACAACCGTCCAGGCCTCTATGGACGACTGTGATTGAACTTTGCCTCTGCAGTTGGTCTCCCAACTATAGAGAATTCATATATGAACTTAGGAAATCATGTCAATCTAACGATCTGTCACTATATGATTTTGAAACTACTTTTCATTAAAAACATGAAGATAAAAAAATCAGATTTTTTTAACAAAATTAGAATGTAGGTTTTTAAACTTTAAAACGTAGTTGTGTAAATAAGGTAAATTAGATGGGAGATTGATGTAGTTTAGCAAAAAATTAATATTAAAAAAACATGTGTAGCAATAGTAGTATTCAATAATTATTTGGGTTAATTAACACATTTTGGAGTCGTAAAATTAGAGTTTAGTGTCAAGTTGGTTCTTAGGGGCCGTTTGGTACAGGTTAAGTAAGAATGATGAGAAAGTTAAATTACTGAAAAAGTTTAAGTGGTAAAGTTAGATGACAAAATATTAAAATTATCATGTTTTGTAACACATGATTAAGTGAAAAAAGCTATTGAAAAGTATGATTTTATTGTTTGGTATGTAGGATACTTGAGTAAAGTTGTGTTGGAAAGTTTGATAAAGTTATTGGGAAAGTTATATAAATTATATGAAAGTAATAAAATTATTTATTATTTATAGTTTCTTTTTTATCAACTTTTAATTTATTGTCAATGATTATTTATAGATTCTAATACACATTATGTCTTATATATACACATTATTTTTATGCACTAATTAATTAACTATTTTATTAACTCATCAATAAAATTAAATCAACTATTTATCTCTTACTACGCCAAAAACTAAAATAATTTTTTTACTACTTCCACCGTACATATAAGTTCAATGACAAATTGTTCAAAATTATATAGCAAAATTGTATACAGATTATCTATTAGCAACTACTAAAAAATTTTAATAATTCATGCCGTGTTTGATTAACATATCTCCGATATCACAAATTAATTATCATACAATTTTCCTCTTTTATATATAAAAATAAATCTAATATAAATAACCATCATTAATATTAACATATTAAAATATATAATAATACATAACAGTTTTCTCATTACATGTATTTTTCTTCAGTAGATCTGTATACCATGGTTATCAGAACAATGATGTAATTTTTTTGTATTTTGGTTAAATACAATCTAAAACTAAATATGAATGATTGAAGGACCCCCTGTTCGTGGTTTCATCCCACGAGCTTGGTCCTCCACACAAAAAACAAGACGTGATAAACGATATAGTTATATTCTCCTTTATAAATTTAATATTTTTTAAATATTGATAGTTTATGAATAATATTTATTTTAGAGAAGAAACTAATTTTAATTTCAAAAAAATATTTGTTATAATTAACATGTATATATGAAGAGTTTATCTATCCTTAATTCAAACTTAATATTTTATTTCATTCATTCCAATTAACATGCATATCTTAATCTCACGAGACGATCTCGAGATGAGTTGAAGGACGAGTTGAAGGGATGAAAAGAATCTCAAAATTCGATATCAGGACTTTTCCACCAGGATCGGGATATTTTACGACACTTTTGTGAGGCTTTGATCTTGAATAAAATAAAATATCAAAATCAAGTAGGAATAATTAAAATAAATAATAGTATTTTTATGAGGATTTGAGAAAGTAAAAGTTATTTTAAAAAATGTGTAGAATTGTTATAAGATGAGAAAATTATTTGGTAAAGTGAATTTTTCTGAGAAAATGGTAGAGAAAGTAATGTGTGATTGATATTTTAGCAAGCTAAATAACTTTACCATGAAAAATGAGAATATTTATAACAAAAATGGAAAAGTACTAAAAAATAAGTTTACCGTGAACTTTACCGCACAGAAAGTAAAGAACAAACCCCCCTTAAAGTTTCAATTCTTTGTTCCCTCAAATTTTCTCCAGTTTTTTATAAAATTATTATTAAATATCAGGGTGAATTACATCAACATCTATTACAGTTTGTTTTAATTATACCCTCACATTTCTTTGTGAAAAAAATCATATTTTTACTCAAACATTTATATAAGTTATAGCATGTAAGCAAATAAAATTGAGATATGACAAATAATAATGATCTATCAATATAAGTTTCTTACAAAAATGCAATCCGTGAGAGTATTTGGGGAAAATAGTTATGTGAACTTATTTGTAGTTAAAATGAAACTAAAGAGGTTGTCTGTGTAGAGTTAAAACTTGAGATTGCATGTGTAATTGTAGGGTTAAAACACATTTTGGATTCAATATATAATTATTTGTGTTTGTTGTCAAGTTGGTCCTTAAAGTTTCAATACCCTGGTCTCTGCATTTACCCCCTTCCTTCAAAACTCGGTATCTGATTTCATAATCAAATTGGAGAAAAATATTAGGTTTCTTACTCTACCGAAGAAATTAGTGTAATTTTGAATCAGGGACCATGTGTGCATGCAACCGCGCGTGAATAATGAAGGCATTTAAGATATGTTGATAGATGTTAATTACGGATGATTTATAAGTTGAACATTTTGAAACTTTAGTGACTAAATCAACAAGAAGTTCAAAAACTTTAAGGGTTTAAATTGTATTTTAGCCTAATACTTTTTGTATAAGATAATATGATAACCTATTCAAGAATAATTTTTAAAATAAATTAAAGTTAGAATAAGTGTTAACTTCTTCTTTTAGTAATTCCTAATTTTCAAATCACAAAACCCACTAGTTTACCTACCAAACATAGCATTAGCATATGGCACTATGCTACTCAATTAGATAAGTTGGATGTTGTATGAGCAATAAATTGCATTCTCACATCAAGGGAAAATTTTCTTTTGCAGTCCTATCCTTATATGACTGTTTTTCTCAAATCAGGCCCCTACAGATGGTCAGATAACACAAATGTGTTTGAAAAAGATGAAGCTTACATTGAGCTAATCACTTCACCGAACAACCCGGATGGCTCCATCAGGCATGCTACGTCAACAGAAGTAGAGGAATGCTTATACATGACCTTGCACTATTGGCCTCAGTATAGTCCGATCACTTCTCCTGCAGATAACAATCTCACCCCATTCACCCGTTCAAAGTGCACTGGTCACGCCGGCATTCGCATTGGGTAAGTTGTTTTATCGTACAAAATTTTTAGAACGTTAGAAGACGTCATGTACTTGGACAATTCGCGTCAATCTCAACTTAATTATTTAGTAGAAACCGATTGTTACAACATTCAAAAAAATTTGAACCCACTTTGTACATTCAAAAATATTATGACCCACTTTGTACTTAGACAATTCGTGTCAATCTCAATTTAATTCTTTTTCATCTCTATCCTTATATGACAGTCGTTTTTACCTGTAGCGACGGTTGGAAAATCGTCATGATAGTTGCCGCCACAGTACCTATTGCGACGGTTATTTGAATCATCGCTGACACGTTTTCAATACCGACAGCAACTCCCGCTAAAGCCGCGCAAGTCGAGTGAGAAGGAGGAAGCACCTACTCTACTGGTTTTTTGACCCGTAGCGACGGTTGATAAAATATCATGACAGCCGCCGCCGTAATACCTATTTGCGACGGTTATTGAACCATCCGAGAAACGTCCCTATAACTTAGGCTATTGCAAGTGTTTATTTTATAACCACGAAGGTTGGTTTTCGTCGTTATACATATTTATAATGATGGCTTGTTGTACCCGTTGCTGATTTATATTTTCCAATAGGTTTCTAGCAACGGTTTTCTAGTCGCAACTATTTGATGTGGTTAACGATAGTTTTTCAAACTGTCACTACTTCTCCAAATCACGACGGTTGACTAGCCGTCACGAACTCCTCCTAAGAACACTTTAGCGGCTGTTTTTAAACCGTCATGAAATTGGATCATTTTCCAGGTGCCATTTACATTTCGAAGCATATGGTTGCCCGAATAGATGCCTCGCTCATTTTCCTCCGGCTTCCTTAGGCTGAGAATCTTACATGGTATTGGCAATATGGATTGAAGAACCAGAGCAATCCTCCATGTATTGTTTGGAGCTTCAACGAAAAAAGATCCGTCACACACTAAAGTTGTGAGATTATTTTTCTTTTCTAGCCACCTTTTATGCCTCTGAAATTCTTTCTTTACGTGCCCATTTTTCATGAAGAAGAAGCAATCAATCTTGTTACCATGGAGCTTCATCGGCTTCTTTCCTTTCTTCTTTAATTGCAAGGCATCCCTGTCTTTCTTGTCATTACCCTTATCATGAGTAACCAGATGGACAGTTTCTACCCTCCCATGCTATAGTCTTTCTTCCTCTTGAATACATGTAGTCATAAGCTCATTTATGGACTAGTTTTCCTTATGTGCATTATAAAATATCTTGAAAGGTCCATATTCAATATGAAGAGAGTTAAGTATGAAATGAATAATAAATTACTCAAAAATTTCAACCTTTTAAGACATTAGTTAGGAAGCAGTATCCCTCATTTTCTTACACACATCTCTAGAATGATCAAATGGTTTGCCCTAAAGCTTTTTCATTAGGCTATTAGCCATTGCCTTATCAGAAGTAAGAAATTGTTCTTCTATGGCCTTTAGTAAATCATTGACCTTTGAGCGCTCATGAATACCATAATGCTCCTGGTGACATGAGACATAATGAGCATCTTACTTAAGCGAGTAGATCACTCCCACCGCTCATATTCTGCTTTCACATGTGGCGTACTAGATTACGTGGGAGTGTGTGGTTCATCGACATGAAGTTGCAAGTCAACATCCATGCACCCAAGAGTAAAAAGAACAGTTTCTTTTCAATCACAATAATTATCACCAATAAGCATATGAAATCGAGATACATCAAAAGCTGTAGGAATAGCTGCAAATAACCAACGAAGATACTCTGTTACATGGGTTTTCCCGAGAATCAATGACAACATAATTGGAATCCATGAAGAGAGCTCAATTAACCTCGAATGCAAAGGTCGTCATTACCCACTGAAAGTAACGTCCCAAAGGACACCTTCCTACACGCCCGAGCACCCAACAGGTCTAATCATCGTGGTAGGGTGTCAAATCAACCTCTGATAGGTCACTTTGAAGGCGTGTCAACATTTAATGCACGTCACTTTATGTCAAAGGTCGCCTCATTCATGTCCAATCAAGGACGGACCCCATGTCCCGGGAGGCTTCTCCAGGTATAAAGGTCCTCATCTACTAAGAGAAGAGGTAAGCAACTCTCCCCTAAGACACTACAAAAAATATGACATTCTGCAATATTTTAATACAATGATGTAGTCTCCTCTTATAAAAAATTCAAAATAACAAAAAAAAAATTAAGATTTACATAAAAACAATTCTTGTTAAAAGTAAAAAAGGTCGGATGCCTAAATTTTGGACACGCGGGAGCGAGACTTCAGCAAATTTTGGACACGCGAGGTACTGTTCTACACTAGCTCAAATCGGTTCCTTCTCAAGCTCTCTCAGAGAGAAGCAACGGAGATCCCCTATCTATTCTTCTTCAAAATACAAAGCATAGAGATCCTCTCTCTCACAGCTTCTCCCACTCAGACAACCTAGGACTAGGCCTTCGTCGAAGAAGAGAGAGCATAGCTCATCGATTAGCTTATCTGATCTAATTCTATGGTCTTCGTTGATTTTCAGGTTTGATTCTCTAGGGTTTTAGTTTATTTTCAGGTTTGATTCTCTGGTCTCCTTCACTTTTGAGTTTTACGTCTTTGCATGTACTTTCTCCTTCGCGTCTCTGAAACATTTCTACAGTTTATGTAATAGAACCTATTCATTTTCTCGCCTTATGGGACACTCAGTTACTTCTTGAAGATTGTTGTCTCAATTCAAAAATTCTTGGTGGGCAAGGGATTTTCATCTGGATTAATTTGTATCTACAAATTTACTAATCTTCATTCAGATGCGATGTATCTGCCCCCACTGCCTTCAGGTTTGGGTTTCAATTTGGCACAAAAATATTTTGTGTTTCTCAAATTCACAGACAGGGGTTGATCCTCATAAATTTACTCCTTTATTTATCATAAACTTAATTGTATATTTGAGTGGAAGGTTTTAGATATGGTATAGTTGAAGTCTATATATTGGCACTACAAGAAAATCAGGCAATCCCGGCGGGCTGCTCTTGCTGATCTGGTATCATTTTTTCTTCGTTCTTTTTATTTCATTTGAATTCAATTAAGGAATTCTGTGATAATTTCCTCATATTTCTTTTGAATCCTAGTTCTTGCTAATTTCGTATAAAATACTGCAATGGTTTCGGCCTAAGCTAGATCTTGACCTTGACATCTAAGTTGAGTCATATTAGATACTGGTGATTTTGTGAAAATGGGAGAGAAATCAAGGTCCAAGGGGTGGAAATTCGCGTTTCTATTTTTGTATGGAAACTTATATGATGATACAAGGAAGTCTGAATTAAAAAGCCAAATTTTCTTAAATTCTTTGTTATTAAAATATTGCTCTGGTGAAAAAGGAAAAAGTGGTCACAGGTAATAGAAAGGGGGTGTGGGAAGACAAGGTGGAGTATGCGTGCCTTGCTGTGGACGACAACCCTATTTGTCTCAAATTGTTGGAAAATTTGCTTCAAAGATGCCAGTATCATGGTTGGTTTTTCTCTCTTCATATTTTTGTCTGCCTTTAGCCATTTCAATTTTAAGGTTGACGGACATAGTAATATTCAGCAATGGTAAGTTTGTGTGTTCATCTGAAGTTTGTTTGTTTTTTTTGGTTATTGAACTGAAATTCAACTGGGTCTTATTTTCATTAAAGTTGAAGGCTAAATATTCTAACGTTTTCTTATGCTGGTTGATGATCCAGCGAACTCCTTTAAATATCATAGTTGGATCACATGTTTGGGCTGAAGATCTAGAGGAAGCTTGGGTTGATGGTGAAGTCATAGACATCAAAGGCAAAGATGCCACCATAGTCGCCTCAAATGGCAAAACTGTGAGTTACTCGAACCTCCAATAATATTGTAACTTTAAAATCAATTTAGTTTTCACCAACCCATCTTGGATCCTGTTTGGATTCCTAGAAAATGCAACCTTTACTTTCATTTAGAGAAGAAACTATAATAAAATCAACTTGCAAAAATCTAGCTTTCATAAAAAATCTTATTTATTGAATCCTAATTAATACATACTAACAATAGATATCGATATCTCTAGCAGCAGAAACCTGCTATAAATTCTATCTTCTTTAGAATTTCAATATATAAATTGTGCATAGAGTTTTATCTAGTAGTAGCGCTAGACCACAAGGACAGATTCTTATGGGGAAACTATAAATTTACTGGACAAGTTTTCAGGTCTTTTATTGGACAAATTCTTTGATGACCTTGAGTTCTAGAGGTATGAATTAGTTGTCTTCTCAGCCTAGTCTCTCTCAAATGCTTTTCCAAGCGCCCCTTCCATAATTCCATGTTTGTGTATAGTTTATAGCAGCATATTGGTAGATTTGCTTATACCACTGTTCTCAAGAGTGCTATGGTCTTCTAGAAATTAAATTTCTGAAATGGTGAAAAGACCAAATATTTTTTGTAAAGTTATGGTTGTATACTCGTATACACAAAAAAACCCCATAAGGTTATATACTAGTGTAGAACTAACTGATAATAGCTCAGAACTCTCACTCATCTAGACAATATACTAATTTGAGGAAGCATTGTGTTGAACTCTCACTCATAGGCTGACTTTTTAGGCTTGATCTATTATTAGTTATTAGTCACACCGATCTGTAAGAATCTCCATCTTTAGTTATGTATGTAAGTTTTATATGGTTGTCATTAATGAGTGTTGCTTGTGTTGAGTGTGCTATGCTCTATGGTAAACTTCTATAATTTTCCTAGATTCAAACCAAGGATGGCTACCTATTGTCCCTTCAATGTGTATCAGAAGAGATCAGGGTCCTATAGTTCTGCTCCAGCATGGACTCTTCATGGTGAGCATTCTTCATGTGTTCTATGTTCATGCTTCTTTTGCAAAAAGTAGTGTTTTGATCTCGTCAGAGTATATGAACCTACAAAGCAGAAATTGCTGAGGATGTTTCCTGAAAATCTTAGTGCAGTAGCTCGCTTGGTAATGTATTTTCTGGTTTGATTTCATTTGCTGGTTTACACAACTTATTCAATCACCAATGGAAGTTTACCTAGAATTGTCACTTTTACATTTTCTCTATCTTTAATATTCAAAATCCTATATAACTTTTGGGCATTTCTCTACAATGACCATCAGGATCATAAGGCTAGCATGACCTATTTTATGTTGATGATTAAGCTGTTGGTCTAAACCTTCTGTTGCATCACCTAGTGCCAAGAGATTTGATGACATTACATACTTATCATTTATGATGCAATTACCTATAGTCATGTGAATTTCTATCACTTTTGAATTATTCTATTCCTGTTGTGATTTATTTTTTATTGTTGAATCATGCAGATTGTCGGCGCCTTAGGTGGTCTTGCTGCTTCCCTAATTCGTGTTCCAAAAGAGGTAGATGGATTTTTTGCATGATATTTTCATTGTTTCATGGCCTTTATTAGACCCTTTTTCTTCTTTGTTACTTAGGTTGTTAAGCAAAGAATGCAAACTGGGCAATTTACATCAGCTTCTGATGTTGTCCGCCTTCGCCTTATTGCGTCGAAGGAGGGTTTCAAAGGACTTTATGCAGTATGTAACTTGTTTTGACTGTAAGAAAATATAGTTAGATTCTCATATGTTATATTATTAATGAGAAATGTATTTATATATAATTAGTTCTTAATAGGAAAGGAAAAGGAACAGTTAAACTACTCACCTAATTTGCTCCTATAATAATTTCTAAGATTACTCCTAGTCCTAGATACTTCGTCCTATTGTAGACAGTCAACTCCTTGATTACTCAGTTTCTTATCCTTGTAAAGAGCGCTTACTTATGGTTGTTCTTGGATATTATAGAATGTTACGCAGGGGCCTTATTTGTGCCCAAAACATACAAGGTGTCACAGTTGTGGATCTAATGTCCCAGGAAACGACCAAAGTGTAAGGTAATTGGACAGATCATTGTTAATACTCATTCAAAGAGCATATCTCCCTTAGTCTTGCCACTTGATAACTGATATCATTAACTTTATACTTTTTGAAACTCTGTAATATAGAATTTTATAATCTTCTCGATGACTGATACTTTTCTTTCTTGGTGGGCCCATATCATTTCCTTCTATGGAAATTTTAGAAGTTGGGATCTGATGATTTCTACTCCTCCTGGACTGTATGTTCTCTTCACAGTTTTTCATATAATTTTAAAATAAAACTTTACTTTCTGTATTTTGGAACTATTACCAAGTTATTAGCTTTGCAATTTTATTCATCTGGACGAAATTTGCGATTCTGTGACAATAACAATATATTTTTATTAGAGAGTTGATAAATAGTATCTAAAAACTTTTGCAAGCACTATCTTTCACTAGCCCATGTTGCTTCTTTGTTTCCAGGAATGTTGTCTTAGATGGGTAAAGAGTTGTTTTTTGTGGCAACATAGGAAAAGTATGGTGTCTTAGATGGGTAAAGAGTTGTTTTTTTTGCGGCAACATGGGAAAAGTATGGTCTTCGTTTTTCGTTCTTTGGATCATTTTCTTATTTACTGTAACTCTTTTGTATTACTTCTCTATGGACTCAAGTGGGAGTATTTATGCTATTTACATCTTTGCAACAAATTGTGAGTATTTATGTTATTCATATATGTTATTTGGTTATTGTTATGAACTAGATTAGCTAGCATTATTTTTAATGTGTTAACTTAGTTCAATGTTAGTAACATTGAGTTTTTGTTATTTTAGCATAAACTGAAACAAGTTCAGGCTGAGCATCCTGAATCTGTAACACATTGAGTTTTCGTTATTTTAGCATAAACTGAAATAAGTTCAGCTATACATTCTCCTGTGGTAAGGTTTTTCTGACAATAATTATAATTGTGGTTATTTGTGTTTTTTATTTTTTATGCTTACACTTGATTTATTGATTTATTGATAGAGTGTCAATGCTCCTATACCAAAACACTTGAGTAAATGTAAATTATTGGATTGAATTGGTTCGGGGGAAGTAGTCGCTGAAGAACGATGGTCATCAAATGATCCTACAGATTTTGTTCATCACGTTCCCCTCGGACCTAATGCAATGAGAGTATGGGTTGATGTGGCAAAGAAACCTGAAGTTTTTTTTATGGAGAACCAAACTCTTATATGACTCGCATTGAAAATGTTTTAGAATCTACAGTTGCATGGCCCGCTGACAAAGTTCATTATGGTAAGATTTACTCATTTTTCTGATTTCTATTTGTAGTATTGTGCTGCATTAGGAGTTAAAGTAATGAAAGTGTATTTATATATGTTATTCTGGACGTTATTATTTTGGGTTAGATTTGTATCTTCATGTATTTTGATCATTTAGTACTACTGGTTTTGCTGTTGAATTTTCTAATATTTTCCTAAGCCAAAGCTGTACTATTGTTTAATTAAGGGAATGCCTGAAAAAGAAGTGTCAGCTTATTTGTAGGACTGTTTATGAATAGTTAGAAGTAGTAAAATGGAAAGAGACAGGTAGGGTTGTTTTATTGGATAAATGGTGGAGCCTATAATAATAGATATGCTTAGTGATGAACAATTTGGATCAATTTTTATGATACAATGTGGGTTTCTGATAATGTGATCAAAGGTATAATGAAAATGGAAACTAAAATCCTCCTTGGTTTCATTTTGACCAGAAAGTGCAATGAACTGTACCTTATTCTTTGATGTATATGATGATATCGTTTTAATAAATCAGTCTCATGAGCTCATGACGTCTTTGGTTATTTAGAGTCTAGCTTCCATCATTAATTTATCAAGCCCTTAAGGGGGAGGGGGTAAGAAAAAGAGAATAAATGGTAACGTTTTGGTATTAATATTGTTTTAGCTATGCAATTTTACAAAATCATATATTGTGCTTAAAAATATGCAGTGTTATTTTTTTATAAAATATAAAATTGTGATGTGAGTAATTTGAAATTATCTTAAAGTCACTATTTTATATTTTAAAATGCAGGACTTATAATCCCTTGAAGGTTTTCAACATGATATTCAAATTTTGAAGATTTAAGTAGTGAAAATTTAAAACTAGTTTGTGGCGTCTGTGAAACTTTTAGATGCTTTTTATTTTTTGAAATGAATGTTGTATTAGCTAATACTTTTCGGTACAAACAGTTGGCGTCGTCTATGGGAAACAACGATAAAGTTGTACCTATTCCAAACATTTGAAGCTATCTCTCTCCCTCATAAAAGATCCTTCATAAAAGAAAGGATTGTTCTCGCATCCTACACCGACGAAGTCCAGAACGAGAGGAAAGATTCATCTTTCCCCCCGGCGGGAGGAGAACTTATTGGTTGTCATGACGAACGTGATGAAGGAAGAAGGATATTGTGGTTGTAACCTCTAAAGTAACCAAGAGAAGGAGGGAAGACGTGTCAGTCACCGCCCAAGTCATAACAGTCGTTTGCATGAAAATGGTCCTCTCCCAAGACTCAAAAGCCCGATGGCGGGGTCGCCACACACTCCCAGGACCCTGAGAGAAAACTATTTGGGAAAGGTGAGATGACACCTTAACCTGGAGAAACTGCCACCCCTCGAGGAAACTGTGACTGAAATAAAACAAGGCTTCGGATGGCCCAGCTCCTCTTGTAAGGTTCTGGTTGAGGTCATCCCAAGAAGATGAGGGAGGAGAGCGAGGTCGTTGAAAAATGAGTGAGGGCAAAGATCCCTTAAAGACCCTCTGAGGGGCAGCATGTGAGCAGCCGCAGAAGATAGAGGAAAGTATTGGCAGACCACCCTCCTTCCCACTCTTCGGTGTCCTTTTGGCCACCAACAGTTTTGCAAAGCTCGGACTGTACGAGTAAAAGCAAGGGTGGTCATAATTGTCTCGAACTAAATAAAAAATGATCGGTTCGGTCGGTTCTTTATATATGTTCATTCGGGAAAATTGTCGAACCAAAGTTTCAGTTCGGTTCAGAATTTTGGTGGTTTTTTAACCGAAACATTAACTTTATATTATTTTTTATTTTTTTATATATAATTTCTTATAAAACTGAACCGAACGAATTGAAGCAAAACTTTAATTTTATAATTTGTTTCAATAATATCATCTAAAAATTTGTAAACACTTAGTTTTAATTAATAATACCAAACTGAAACTCACGGTTCAGTCGTTTCTTATAGCATTCACGGTTCAGTTTTATCGTCAAACTGAAGTTTTGATTTTTCACTAAAAAACTGACAAACTGAACCATGAACACCTCTAAGTAAACGGGCTTGGGGTCGTTCCCGGTTGAAAAATAAAGCCTCACATCAATCCTCCGTGACAGGTATTTCCCGGTTGTCACACCTTTCATCACCTTGCATCACTATGCTGTCTTGCAAGCTAAGTAAGAACCTAAGGCCCCAGTGAGAGAGTATGGGCACTCACAATACCCCTTACGCCAGTTTCCAACAAGATCAGGCTTTAATAGTGAGGCATACAAGAGTGTCCTAGCCAAGCTCCCACATGAAGCGGACGAACTCACAGGAGTAAAGTAGCTAGTAGTCGGCGTACTGCCTGAGGAATAACCCCTAGGAGGAACTTAAAGGCCCAAGGTGGCCAATCATTCTCCCACCAGAGCATCCTGGAAAAGCGTTTAAGACATATCGACATTTGTCCACGCGTAGAACGTGGAGCTTGAGGGGGCCCACCATTAAGGCCAGACGAATCTTAGAAAGAAAGATATCCTAACAATGCATGGAAGATGACAACTCAGGAACAAGCACTCAACAATCTTCGATGTTCCACCTCAGCCATCCCTCAATCGGAATAGAAGAAGTGATCTCATTTTTAAATGACCAACGTCAAGGTGTACATGACAGCATAGATCGTGTACTTATCGATATTTGTTAAATAATAGGAGAAATGTGACTCTTCCACGACATGCGATGAATGATTAAAAAATGATGACTAATGCGGAGACCTAGCCTACTAGTCGAGATTAAAAAGTGATGACTAGTGCGACGACCTAACTCACCAGTCGGGATTAAAAAGTGATCATTGGTTCGACGACCTAGCCCACCAACCAAGGTCGAAAAGCGATGACTGGTGCAGCGACCTAGCACACCAGTCAGGATTAGAAAGTGATGACGGGTACGACGACCTAGCCCACCAATTAAGATTAAAAAGTGATGATTGGTGCGTCGACCTAACCCACCATTAGGGATTAAAAAGTGATGGTTAGTGCGACGATCTAGCCACTAGTCAGAATTAAAAAAGTGATTTCTGTCGAGCACTCTAGCTCGCCAGACGGGATCAAGGGTTTAGCCAGAATGGGCATGCCTGGCTAGACATTAAGGTAAAATGTGATATCTACTGAGTACTCTAGCTCACCAGTTAGGATCAAGGGTCTAGCTAGAGTAGGCACACATGGCTAGACATCAAGATAAAAGGTGGTGTCTACCGAGCACTCTAGCTAGCCAGATGAGATCAAAGATCTAGCTAGAGCAGGCACGTCTGACTAGACATCAAGGTAAAAAGTGATGTTTGCTGAGCACTCTAATTCGCCAGACGGGATCAAAGTTCTAGCTAGAGCAGGCACACGTGGCTAGACATCAAGATAAAATTGATGTTTGTTGAGCACTCTAACTCGTCAAATGGGATTAAGTGTCTAGCCAGAGCAGGCACGCCTGAATAGACGTCAAGGTAAAAAGTGATGTATGTCGAGCAGTCTACCTTGCCCGACGGGATCAAGAGTTCGACATGCAATCTAAATTGCCAGACTAGGAAAAAGCTCGACTAAAATAAGATATGCTTCATTGAATGTCAAAAGGTAAACTCCCAGTTTGAGGAAAGTTCGCCCGACAAGATCTCTTGAATGATAGCACATAGATTTCATAAATTTTATGACAAGTCTGTACGACCTCCGACCTCCTTTAGAAGGAGCAGCCCAAATGGAAGGATCAAGTCCATCTTGGGGCCCACTCGAGCTTAGGGGAAAAGCGACCCTGCAGCATAGGCCAGCAGGAATCAATACTTAGAACATTCATAATTCAGAGCAATAAATAAGCAAGAATGAAAGGACGATTAAGGTCTCGTCTAGACCAAGCTCGATTGAGGTGAAAGTGAAACTTCATCTATTTTAGGAATATTTATTACTTAAAGTACAGCTCATGCAACCACAAAATGTTTATACAAAGGAAATAAGCAAAAGCAAAGCTAAACAAAGACTTATTGTTACTAAATTAATGTTCATTCTCATTATTAAGGAGAAAGTATTACAAAGTACAAGTGAAGAAAAATGGAAAGCGTCCCCCCCCCTTCCATGATTGGGACGGTGACCCTAGGGTTTTCGCAACTTTCTTGAACTCTTTTGAGATCTGAAGGACTCCGGTCGCATTTCGGCTGAGAACCATGATGACTTGGTCTGAGGACCCACACCAAGTCGGGATAAAAGTGGATTCAAACCATGGGTAGCACCTAATTTCTGAGCTGAGGATGAAAAAAGCCTCAACTTCTCCCATAAGGTGAGCAAGGAAGAAAGCCATTACCCCGTGATTCAAGATGATCCCAAAGGATACGACTGCAAGGGATGTGATTGGTCCACTCCTTATACGTGTTGTAATAAGTGGAGGTCCGAAAGGACAGAGCTGATAAAAGGAGGTGGGATGCAGCCGAGGAAGTTACCTCGTTACATAAATCCAAGGACAGGATCTCCGGCTAAGTGACAGACCTCTCCCAAGGGTTATATTCCACAACAGAGGGAACTTTGAAACTTTAAGCCAGTAACCAAAGCAGACAAAGGGTTCACCACACACGCTTATCGACAACAAGAAAATTGCTGCAAGCAGAACATCGGCAACTTTGAGGCACGACATTTAAAAGACAATAGAGAGGGAAACAACAATCATGGAAAGGAAAATCAAGAGGAAACCTCCCAGGCAAAAGACGCCCCGGAAGGGGAAGGACCATCATTCTCCTAAGCTGGAAAGAAGAATGGGGGGCAAGTGCGAGGGTTGGCAAATGTTTCAACTCTTTCAGGAAGGTAAGGATGAAGAAAATGAAAAGGAGAACTGCCTATTTATAGTCCCAGAAGAAAGAAACCGCTCATTTAATGAGCATTGAAGAGGGCCATGACGGAAACGGTCGCAACGATTCTACGCCCACTGAAGGGCAAATATGATTATCGCAATGTGATTAAAGCGACTTAATATATGGCTACCCATAAATTAGAAGAACATCTTAGCGGGTTTCGATTAGTACAAATAATTAACTATACACATTTTATTTGTCAGCAAGATCATGAATTTTTAAGTTCTCACATCCTAAATGTTCACTTTTAATGTATTTTCTTAGCGGAAAAAATGATTATATTACTGACAGTAATATAATCCTTATGCTGCACATCCACACTTTGAGATTGTGAGTTAGAACTGTACTGTAGCATCTCAAATTCACGTACAGTTATCAACTTTGATTAGAAAAAGAAAAAAAAACGTTTCTGCCAGTAATAAGGAATGGTGCAAAGAGTTGACCGTTGGGTGTTCAACAAGAAATCACGTGGTTCACATTCTAAGAAGGTACTTGGATAAAATTACAACATGCACTTGACACCTTCTCTACTATATCTCATTGTCACTACTCACTAGTTATATCTGTCTTCCTCTCTCCCTGTTTATTTTAGGCAATTGATAAATTAGAAAATATTTTTATTTTATTTTTTAACCCGATCTAATCGTTAAAATTTAAGTCAACGACCAAAATCAGATAAGATAATCTCACGTTCCTAAAACAGAAGGTAACTTGAGTCTATTTCATGCATTGGACGACAACTATAAACTTTCGTTATGATAAACTAAAATATATTTTTTCTCAGTTAACATAATCTATAACTCTAATTTCGTTAATTGCATCTTATAATCTTATGAAAAATTTATGAAATCCATAAAATATTCATAACAAACTCTATTATTTTAGAAATAAAATGTCGTAAATCAAGATTCAACATTAACACACTTGAACTACTGATACACAATATGCAAGTTTAAGAAATTAATTTTCCAAATTGAAAGTTTAGAGTCCAAGATGTAAAAGTTTTGTGGGTGTAAAATAAAATATCATTAACCTTTTATTCATGTTCATACATGCACGCAAATGAAGAGTGGCTTTCATCTATAATGGTACTTTATATAATCATTTCTATTCAACATTTCATAATCTTTATATCTTTTGACTGTTAGTTGATAACAAATTATACCAACCAATCATTCTCATCTCTTACATTTTATCATACGATGTATCTGGAGAGATTTCTCGACGTGGGAATGTTTGAGCAAAAGGAAGTTAAGCTGTATTGCACCAAAAAAAAAGGAAGTTAAGCTGTGAAAATTAAACACAGTTTTTATTGTTTTGTTTCAATAATAAAAATTGAATAATTAAGATAATAATTATGGTTATGGTACTTTGTCCACACTTTCTTTTACATAGCTGCGGTGCCTAACAAACCATGTCAGAGAGAGAGAGAGAGAGAGAGAGAGAGAGAGAGAGAGAGAGAGAGAGAGAGAGAGAGGTGGTATATATATAATTTGGACCCCCATCAACCTATATGGGATTGATAGGAAATGCAAGCACACATTGGCAAGAATTTACTCTCGTCTGCTTTTCTGGGTTGACAGAGAAAGATGGGAAGAGAAGACTTTGAACAAGCTAACATGGAGAAGAACGAAAATGATGTTGTAACAGATCAACCCAAGTTTAATTATAGAGGAATCAGAGCCATGCCCTTTGTTATAGGTACACTTATATCCTAGCAATCTCCCTCTTTATGTTTTTTTCCCAAACAACCCAGTTAAAGTTAGACTAAGTTAGACTACTACGTGTTTGATAAATTTATTTTTGAGTCGTACAATGATTTAAATCACTAGCTCAACCTCGTTTTTCATCTATTTGATGAAGAATGATGGGATGAGTGCAGGGAATGAGATATTTGAGAAACTAGGGACAACAGGAACATCAGCAAACATATTGGTGTATTTCGTGGCAGTGTTTCAAATGAAGAGCATAACAGCCACAACTGTAATCAACATCTTCAATGGAACTACCAACTTTGCCACCTTGATTGGAGGATTCCTTTGTGACACTTACTTTGGCCGCTACAAGACACTTGGATTTGCTTGTGTGGCTTCCTTTTTGGTAACCTATTTTTTATTTTTATTTTTTCATTTACTTTTACTTTTTGCTCTTTTTTTTAATAACCTTGTATGGAATGCTCTAAGTATTACTGTGATCATGTGAATTAACAACTTTAATCGTTTTGCTTGCATTAATACGAAGATATAACATCAAAAAAAGTATGATAAAATGATATACATAAATTAAGTTACAATAGATCATAATTAATTATTTGAACTGATATTACAAAACATATGCCACGTTTTGTGAGTTTAAATCAACTTAACATCAGTTAAGTCAAAGCACATATTTAATTTGTGACACAAAGATAAGAAAAGAACAAAATTCAAGATTGTGAGCCATGTGAGTGAGATTTATTTTCACTATTTTAATTTCAAGTTGTCATATTTTCTATAACTATACATTTATATAACCATTCTTATCAAGCAACCTGACTAAGATACATACTTTTTAATTTTAAAGGTCAACTTCAAAAAAGAAAAAAAATGTCTAATCATAGTTATCATACAACCTCATTAAATTTTCAGATCGCAATTGTTTCCACTTCTGATATTTGAGTTCATTGGTATTACATAGTGAAGGGGGATGGGGTCAACTTCTTTCATGACCCATGATCTCAGTGTGTCACTTGATTAGTATTTCTAGAATCTATTTAGTAGGGTTGATTTTTCGATGGGAAAATTGGGGAGTTGAGATACGCTTTCAGATAGATGATATGAACGAATTTTTTCAAGATGGTTAACCACTTTAATTATAATATATATCACCTAACAAGGTTACTAAGTTACTACGTGAAGATATGACAAAAAGAAAAGTGTTGGTGGATAAATAAGTGTTGGATTTTAACAAAATAAAATTGAAATGTTGCAACAGTTTTACCATTTTCCTATTTTTTTGCCATGAAAATTCATAATAATATAGTAAATATACAACTTTTAAGTCAGAGTTTCATACATATTGTAATTTAAGTAAGTTAAAAAAAAGTCCTTTTATTTAATATCTTTCAATCAATGAATCCCTTTTAGTGTGATAAAAAGGGAATCTCCTTTAGAATGGAGAAACTTGGGGATAAATTAGTTTGAGGATTGAAAAATATAACACCATCATTCTCGTCCCTACCAATTTATGAGTCTCACAATGCACGTATAATAAAATATTATATTTTTAATTTAACTTAAATCCGTGATTTTATTATCACGTACAACACTATCATATTATAATAGTGTTAAATATCATGATGTTATAAAGATGTTATTTAAAACTCAAAAAAATTCTGCTTTAGTAAGGATAAGAGTGGTGGTAAGAATCCAAAAGAGAACAGTTTTGGAATTGTTATGATAATTCAAAATGGTCTATTTCCATGTCGCAGGGAATGATGGTACTAGCACTAACAGCAGCCATTGAAAAGCTACATCCACCCAAATGCACAAATTACAATCCCACCACCCCCACGTGCACTGGGCCAACACCATGGCAAATAACAGTCTTATCAATTGGATTAGGCCTGCTAGTTATTGGAGCAGGTGGGATAAGGCCATGTAACTTAGCCTTTGGGGCAGACCAATTCAACCCCAACACTTCATCAGGCAAGAAAGGGATAAACAGCTTTTTCAATTGGTACTATTTCACTTACACATTTGCTGTAATGGTATCATTAACAGGAATTGTGTATGTTCAAAGTGAAGTAAGTTGGGCTTGGGGATTGGCCATTCCTGCTATTTTGATGTTTGTTTCATGTGTTCTTTTCTATGTTGGTTCTCCAATTTATGTCAAGGTGAAGCCTGAAGGTAGTGCTTTGGCTAGTGTTGTAAGAGTTGTAGTTGCTGCTGTTAAGAAGAGGGATTTGAAGTTACCAGCTGAGCAGGCAACTAGACTTTCTCTTTTTAATCATATTTCTACCACTTCTATCAACTCCATTCTTTCCTACTCCAACCAGTTCGGGTACTTCTATGCATAACAATAATTCAACTACATAGTTTAGACAATATTATTAACAATATAGCAAAATTATTAACAAAAAGAAATGGCAGATTTCTTGACAAGGCAGCAATTAAAACTCCAGAAGATGAAGTAAAAGCAGATGGATCAGCAGCCAATCCGTGGAGACTTTGCAGTATGCAACAAGTTGAAGAAGTAAAATGCTTAATAAGAGTAATCCCCATTTGGACCACAGGCTTATTATACTATGTTGCAATGACTCCTCAAACAACATATGTTGTCTTTCAAGCGCTTCAATCTGATAGACATTTAAGCAAACATACCAATTTCAAGATCCCCCCTGCCTCTTACGTTATCTTCACCATGATTGGGGTTACCATTTGGATTCCGATTTATGACCGAGTTGTAGTTCCGATCCTACGAAGGTTTACAGGAAATGAAGGCGGTATCACTCTTCTCCAGAAGATGGGTTTAGGTATGGTTATCATGGTTGTTACTACATTGATATCCGCCTTTGTTGAAGTAGAACGAAGAAATTTGGCTCTCAAAGCGCCTATAGGTATCGAGATCGGACGGGGCGCTATTTCGTCTATGTCGGGTTGGTGGTTGGCGCCTCAGTTGACATTAACAGGCATTTCTGAAGCGTTTACGTCTATAGCACAGATTGAGTTCTATTACAAGCAATTCCCAGAAAACATGAGGAGCATCGGGTCTTCGTTTATGTTCGTCGGCATCGCGTTGTCGGGGTATTTGAGCGGTTTCTTGGTGTCTATAGTTCATCACACAACAAAAGATGCTAAAACAGGAGATTGGTTGCCTGAAGATCTAAACAAAGGTAGATTGGAGTATTTCTATCACCTTAATACTGCACTGGCGATCATAAACTTAGGCTATTTTATAATCTGTGCAAAGTGGTTTAAATACAAAGAACACAGTGATAGAATTGAAGCTGATGTGAAGATGGTGAAAAACCAATCTGAAGAGCCTATTGCTATTTGATATGAATAATTTCTTAAAGATTGTACTTTGATTGGTCTATTCATGTAAGATTAATTCCTTTTAAATTATCAAACTTCGATGTTTTTGTGCAATGAGAATAGGAATTTCACTCGACCTTGCTTTCAGTCAATAGCACTTGTCCCTTGGGCTTCGTTTCTTAGTAATATTACATAGTACTACAGTTTTTTTTAATATATATAATACCACAGTATTCAACACCATTATGATTTGATAACACATATTATGCAGAACGAAATACATATTATTCATAATTGAATGTTTTTTACTTATTTATTTATTTATCATATGGTGAATTATAACTCATAATGATGTTAAACGTAGCGGTCCTAAGTTGTATTTTCTCTACTTTAAATAGTTTTAGCAATCATATATGATTTATGGCTCTTAGTCAAGCAACAATCACACCTTAGGCATTAGGAACATTTGTGCTTGGAATTCAGCTACTATTGCCAAGCTCCTACGGTATCTCATTACTGATCCTGAATGGCTCAGTTTGGAGCAAATGGTGTTATCAACACCTTATTAAGGAGGTCTCCATCTTCACCGTCAAAATCTCAAAAATCCTAACTAATTGTTCATGGGTGCGGACTATGGAGAAAATTGCTCAAAGTAAGATCTTGGTGTTAGACATTATATGCAAATATTCATATAATAGAAATTTATGACAATACATATTATCTAAAATTACAACAAAATTATCAAAACTATAAATTATGATACTCTAAGATATAAATTTGATATCAAACGATATGATGAAGAAGTTCTAGATCTTTGAACTGAGTTGAGGCTTGTATCATAGAGTCTCCTTAAAACAGATTCGCTGGTGGGTGCTTGAGGTTGTTAGGTGTCTGTCTCTCTGGATGCAACGGCAGGACGAGCTGTTATGGTGCATCACGAAAAATGGATCTCTCTCTCTCTAAAGATCATGCATATCTAAATGTTTACCATTCTCTCTCCCTCAATATCTTTACCATTCTCTCCCTCAATAAACGAAAACCTCTAATTATCTCTCCCTCAACAAATTTACCATTTTTATCTCTCTCTTTGTCTCTCTGTTGTCTTCATCTCTCTCTCTCTCCTTCCCTCCCCGTCTCACTCTCATTACACACACACAGATATATATATATCATATTTGTGTGTGTGTGTGAAAGAGAGAGAGAGAAGGAGAGAGAGATAAAATTGATAAGTTCGGGTTCATAGATTTCAGAGAGAGAGAGATATATTAAATGCTAGCAAATGGATATAATAGGAAGATACATATTTTTTATAGTGGGCACATAAACATTAGCTATAATCTATGTAGTATTTTATCATAACTAGGCTATCTTTGAAAAAATATCAAAAATAGCCTTAAGTATGAAAAAAACTTGATGTTAAACAAAAAACTTCAGCAAAAAAAGTGAAAGAAAATTAGATGTAGATAGTACATATTATTTATACTATATTATATATATATTATATTGACATTTTGTTTTCTTACAAAATCTATGGTTTTTAAAATATATATGTTGTATTTTTAGTATATTTATGGTTTGTATTTAATTAGTATATTTCACATTAGTTAGGTTTTGTGATAATAATAATATTAGATGATATATTTCATTATTTATTATATGTAATATAATATATACTGTAATAAATGTAATTATTTGATCATTTTATGATATTTTAAATTTTATTAACACGAAATTCATACAAATACACTCATAATCTCACACACAGAGAGATACACACACATGTTCTTCAAAAATACATGGTTGTTTTGATATTATTATGTGAGGCGATAGTGGTAAGTGGGGTGGGTACCTAAATCTAGTAATCAACTAAAAAATAATTGATTTATTAAGTTAATTAATTGGTTAATTTAATTAGCTAAAATAATAATTAATCAATTGATTAATTTTATTGTTGGAGAAAATTGGGTAAATGGGAAAAGAGAGAATGAATTGGTGATCTGGGGTGAAGGGAGTGGGTTGGGTTGGGGAGGAAAGTGGGCTAGGTGAGAGGAGCTTGAGGGAGGGGAGGAGAGTGGGCTGGGTGGGGAGGGGCGGGAGGTGGGAAGTTGGAGAGGGGAATGAGGAGTTCGGGCTGGGTGGCAGCAAACTGGGCCGGAGAATGCGGGCTAAGAGTTTAGTGGCTATTTTTTAAAGTAATTATTGCACCATATAGATAGGTTTTGAAACCTGAGTTAGGGTATAGGAGGGTTTTCAATTATTTAGGTAAATAGCAGTTTTTTAATCGCCACATCAGTAATTTTCGGTTGATGAATTTTGCTTGACATTTATGCCCTTTACTTGTAGATTATTGTGTTTGATTTCGTGGGACTGTGATAATAAATAAGATTAGATTATCTTTTATTTTAATTAATATATTCTAAAATTTCAATTATTAATGGAATTAATATATTTTATTTTAAAATCAAATTTAATTAGATAATGATGTTATTTTTAAAACCCACTTTTTATGGTGATTTCAGTTACCGAAATTATATTTTAGTTTCAAAAACTACTACCATTTATTTCAGAATTGATTATTGCGTTTATCAAACATCTGAAATACTCCACCTTAATCTTTATTTTGAACTGAAATCATTCATCAACATTCATCATCGATTAATAACATTCATCACCAATTGATAACATTCATCACTGATTGACCATCATTGACGTCGATAAACTTACATTGACGCCCACCTGAAATAGAACCATTTACGGCAAAAGGTAACTCCGTTGACGAGGAATAACTCCATTGACGAGGGATAACTCCATTGACGAGAAAAACTCCATTGACGGCAAAGGTAAATCATATTTTCTCAATGGGGGTTTGCCAACATCAATGACGGTCTCGGGAGGATGAAGAGTTTTCGGGAATTGTTTGCAACTATGGAAGTTTTTTCTTGATTTTTTTATTTTTTAGTTTTGATTGTGCTTGATTGATAGATTTTTTACCGTAGTCAGGGTAGTTACCTTAACTGTAGTTTAGGCTTTTACTTTATAATTTTTTTCTTGAAATATCATTGGTGGATTTCAAAATTTGAATTAGTTTCATTTAATATAGGAAGTTGAGATTGGTTTACCGAGCGGTTGAAGGAGGGGTGAGATTGTTTAATTTTTTAAAATGTAAGTTTTATAGAAAGTTTAATTTATTTAGTATCAATTAATTGTATATATTACTTTCTAAGCATATCGGTAATCTGTTAACTACGGTGATTGAGAGATTTAAAATTCCGCAGTTTAGGAGAGGCGTGATTTATGGATTTTTCAAAATTTTCAGATTTTATAGTATATTTAGGTTGATTTCATAATAATCTATAATTTATTTCTTTAATTATAGGGTATATCAATTATAATCAATTGATTTACCCGAATTATAGACTTGCAACTTTATATGGACGAAGGGTATTTTTGTCTAAAATGATTGACTATTTAGAAAACTTGTTAATACCTATAGATCTAGAAAATATGTTATTGCTTAAAACACCCCTCTTAATCTTGTCTATAATACAAAATTTCCCTATTTTTTATTATAGTTTGCTACTTGGTCATTTTTGACATTTTTTATTTGAATTAGCATATTTCTGATAAAAGCCTACTTTTTATGATTATAATACTAGTTGTCTAGTTTTGTATTAAGTTTCTAAAACTTTGTTAGTGTTGTATAAAACCTTTTTTAAAATAGGTTCATTATTGCCAAAAGCCTAACAAATGGTATTAAGAAGTTGTTTAACTAAATTGGGCCTAGCCCATCATCAGGCATTGACCCACCCATGCTTTGCGTGCCAATTGAAGCTCACATTGTTCGATCCTTCTTAAAGTACTTCTGTCTTTGTAAAAGCAATCTACATAAAGTTGTGAAACACAACAAGCAAATTCCAATTAAAATAGGGACTAAGGACAAATTCTCAGTTTGCCTAGACGGCAATCAAAGTAGCAATCTGTCCATATTGATAGAGCTTTTATAGGGACGGGAAGCAACATAGGCAAGAAGTTAACAAAGTAGATTACTCTTGTTTGCTTTCTGCTCTGTCTAAAATAAGATGGAGAGAGATCTCTTTCAACAAGAAAACATGGAGAAGATTGAAAATGATGTTGTAACACAGCAACCCAAGTTTAATTACAGAGGAGTCAAAGCCATGCCCTTTATTATAGGTACTAATATCATCTCTCCTCTCTGCTTTTTGTTTTTAAATATTTAATTACAGATAAAAAATTCAGCTCGTTTTACTCCTTAAATTTATGTGTTATAGATATTGGTACTAAAATCTTTTAATTAACATAGAAGGGACAAGCAATGTTGGACAATATTCCAACACTCCTTCTTGTATCACAAAACACCAGAGTTGATTACGCGACAATATCAAACATAGATCAAACTACGTTGTACATAACAGTTGAATTATGCGACACAAACAGTCAAACTAAGCAAAACACAAACAGGAGCTTAACAAAGCTTTAATTTCAAATTTAAAAACTCAGTTAGTTCTACTCCTTAAAACCTAGGTGCTAAAGATTAGGGAATTAAAATCTTATAAGCAGTACAAATAGGCGAAGTCAATAAATGTGGAACAACACCCCAACAATTATCAATTTGAGATGTTGTGTACTGACTTACACTCTTTTCTTAGAGAAATATATGAGACGGGTGCTTAAGAGCTCGTTCGATTAATCATTTAAAAATGTTTGATGGTATTGTTCAAAATTATTTGAAAACGTGTTCACTAAAAACTACTTTCAAATTATTTAAAACTCAATTTCTTTTTAGTAAATTTATTTTTCTGGTCAACTGTCAATTTAAGAAAAACAGAAAACCAAATCTCCTGACTAATCAAATAAAAGCTTAAATCATTGAGTCAACCTCGTTTTCTCTTCCTCTTTCTTTCCCTCTCTACTCTCTGTTGCCAACAAAAAAGACGGATGAGTGCAGGGAATGAAGTATTTGAGAAACTAGGATCAACAGGAACATCAGCAAATCTATTGGTGTATTTAACAGCAGTGTTTCAAATGAAGAGCATCACAGCCACAACTATAGTCAACGTCTTTAATGGAACTAGCAACTTCGCCACCTTGATTGGAGCCTTCCTTTGTGACACTTACTTGGGCCGTTACAAGACACTTGCATTTGCTTGTGTGGCTTCCCTTTTGGTACTCTTTTTTTATTATTACTTTTACTCTCTTGTTTTGCTTGACCTGTTATTGGTTCTTTCTATATATATATATATGGACATAAACCTTCAAGGACAAGTAAAATAAATCCATATATACAAAAAATTCAATGGTAAGATTTGAAGCAATTGATTTAATTATCAATTCCGCACGTATAACTTATTTGTGACATAAGAATAAAATAATATTATACAAAATAATAAGTAAAAACTGAATATCCGTAAAAGATAAGTGATGATGAATAAATAAAGTGTATAAATTTAATCTCAAAAAAATCTAAAAATTTTAATTTATGACATGTGTATCAAGACGTGATTTGTCACAAAAATGAAACTTTTTTGCCACTAGACTCAGAATGGCTAAGTTCTTGCATGATAGGGAATGGTGGTACTGGCACTAACAGCAGCCATTGGAAAGCTACATCCACCAAAATGTACAAATCTCAATCCCACCACCACCATATGCAATGGGCCAACACCGTGGCAACTAACAGTGTTATCAATTGCATTTGGACTACTAATAATTGGGGCAGGTGGGATTAGGCCATGTAACTTAGCCTTTGGGGCAGACCAATTCAACCCCAACACTTCATCAGGCAAAAGAGGGATCAACAGTTTCTTCAGTTGGTACTATTTCACTTACACGTTTGCCGCTATGGTATCAATAACATCAATTGTGTATGTTCAAAGTGAAGTGAGTTGGGCTTGGGGATTGGCCATTCCTGCTTTTTTGATGTTTTTTTCATGTATTCTTTTCTTTGTTGGTTCTCCAATTTACGTCAAAGTGAAGCCTGAAGGTAGTGCTTTGGTTAGTGTTGTAAGAGTCGTAGTTGCTGCTGTTAAGAAGAGAAAATTGAAGTTACCAGCTGAGCACCCAACAAGGCTTTCTCTTTTCAGTCATATTCCAACCACTTCTATCAACTCCATTCTTTCCTACTCCAACCAGTTCAGGTACTATATACTCTTATATTTTTCTCTCCAACTATTACTATTCATAAGTTCATGCAAGTTTGTGTTGATGATTAAAGTAACATTGTTTGACAATGACGGTTAGTCTAACTGGTTATAGTGAGATTTTATTTTCACGTGATTTGAAATTTGATCCCTATAAATTTTTCATTACTCTATGATAAAAAATAACATTAAATATAAACCGTGAAATGCACTCTAATTAAAAAAGTATATCACGAAATTCTTTTAAAAATATCTTGAATTGAAAATAATATTATTTGAAATTTTCAAATCATCACTTAAAAAAATCACTTATGATTCACCTGATAATGAGATGGTTGATAAATACGAGATAGGGAGATTCTTGGCGGGAAAATATGAATTGTGCTTGAATTATAAGTATGATCATAAATTAATTATATAATTTAGACACAATATTATGACACAATATTATGAAATTTCATAAAATTACTAACAAAACGAAATGAAAGATTTCTTG
This sequence comes from Datisca glomerata, assembly GCA_003255025.1. Taxonomy (NCBI): domain Eukaryota; kingdom Viridiplantae; phylum Streptophyta; class Magnoliopsida; order Cucurbitales; family Datiscaceae; genus Datisca; species Datisca glomerata. The sequence goes on from QANY01008651.1 coordinate 1,478,192, forward strand.
ACAAGGCAGCAATTATAACTAGTGAAGATGAAGTAAAACTAGATGGATCAGCAGCCAATCCATGGAGACTTTGCAGTATGCAACAAGTTGAGGAAGTAAAATGCTTAATAAGAGTAATCCCCATTTGGACCACAGGCATATTGTACTACGCAGCAATGACTCCTCAAGCAACATATGTTGTCTTTCAAGCCCTTCAATCTGATAGACGTTTTAGCAAACATACAAATTTCAAAATCCCCCCTGCCTCCTACATTATCTTCACCATGGTTGCCGTTACCGTTTGGATTCCGATTTACGACCAACTTCTAGTTCCGATCCTTCGTCGGGTTACAGGAAGAGAAAGTGGTATCACTCTTCTCCAGAGGATGGGTCTGGGTATGGTTATTGTAGTCTTTACCATGTTCTTATCCGCGTTAGTTGAAGTAGAACGTCGAAAATTAGCTATCAAAGCTCCGATAGGTATCCAGATCGGACGGGGCGCTATTTCATCTATGTCCGGTTGGTGGCTGGTGCCACAGTTGACATTGTCGGGCATTTCAGAAGCGTTCACGTCCATAGCACAGATTGAGTTCTATTACAAGCAGTTTCCAGAAAACATGAGGAGCACTGGGTCTTCATTTATGTTCGTTGGCATCGCATTGTCCGGGTATTTGAGTGGTTTCTTGGTGTCCATAGTTCACCACACAACCAAAGATGCTAAAACTGGAGATTGGTTGCCTGAAGATCTAAACAAAGGTAGGCTGGAATATTTCTATTACTTTCTCACGGCACTAGGGATCATAAATTTGGGCTATTTTATAGTCTGTGCGAAGTGGTTTAAATATAAAGAACCGAGTAACAGAACTGAAGCTGAAGTGGAGCTGGTGAAAAATAAATCTGAAGAGCCTAAAGTTTGATGAATAATTTCTTGAAAGATTCTAATGATGTAGAAATATTTTCTGAAGCTTGTAGTAAATTGCTTGTAGTCATCAAACTTCAATAATTCTGTGCAATCAGAATAGGAATTGCACTCAAACTTGTGACTTGGAATCCATTTCTTAGCAATGTTATGGAGGACCATAATACTCAACACCATTATGACTTGATACCACCATTATGACTTGATACCATATATTGTGTCGGACAAAATACATATTCTTCATGTCCACAAAATAAAAAAGAAAGTATAAGACATCAATTGGAACAGACAAAAAACATGAATGCAGATATGTGGTAAATTCTCATTCCCATTTTGGTCATTAGAGGTGCCATAACCAGAGTGCCCAAACAATGGGAATTGAAACTAATGCAACACAAAAAGAAGAAGATCATAGCATCAAAGCCGAAAACACAAAACGTCAACGTAATAAGTTTAATTTAGTTTGAAAGAGGGCACACAACAACATGCTGATTGCTGATTGCTGATTGCTGATTGATGATTGCTAATTTGCTGATTGCTGATTGCTGAATGCATCCATCTCTCTCAACTTCAACACTTATGCCTATTATACAGTTGGTGAGTTGGGGACCAAAATGAATCCATAACTCTTCGTGTTCCTCCTTATACAGTGTATGATTGCTGAATAGTATCAATATCCAGACCCTTCAATCTCACCACTGATTCCACGTGTCCTTTCAGTGTATTCAGTTCTCTCAATCTGCAATTTTCCATTTCAACCAAACAAATCAAATTAGTCATAGCAGAATACTCATTTCATTAAGCACCCAAAGTTCAAAAGACGTGTAAATAACTATATGTTCACATTGTATCTACTGAAAATGTTCGAACAAAGTTATATGTTTGAGTAAAGTCGTAAATGAATGATTCCTCACGTAGCATTGTGTAAATAAGATAATTAGATATGATTATAATAGGGGAAAAGAAAAGTCTAGAACAGTCAGTAACTAATGGTCACTGAATCACTGCGCACACCTTGCAATTTCAGCTCTCCTTTTGGCCTCTTCGGCTATTTGATTGAGTTCCGTGAAATGAGTTCGCTCTGTGAACATCTTGGTATCAGGTGGTTGCAAACCGTGCAATGTTCTTTGCGCGTGCGCCCATTGAAGCTCACGTTGTTCCTTCCCGAAGTCCTTTTGTCTTGTAAAAGCAATCTACACAAGCAAATCAAAATTAAAATACGAACTAAGAACAAATTATCAAATTTTGATAGTTAAATCACGGAAAGTATCCGTACCCTTTGCTCAATGACAAGGTCCCAAGCCTTCCCGCTCAAAGCATAGCGTATTAAGAACTTAATAACATCAAGCGGGATGTAAAAAATAATGTTGTAAAGCCAGATCACACCAGCCCAGCCCCACCCGATTCCCTCAATTGCGGCAAAGCTCCAGTTTGCGTAGACCGCTATCAAAGTAGCAATCTGTTCATAGTTATAATATCAATATTGAGGCTACCTTTAATGTTTAAGAGATATAAAAACGAAACAGCTTATAGTACAGTACACTCACCAGCTGAGCAATAATGAAAGCCACAACTAGTAAAATCCCAGGACGCTCAACATAGGACCAGCCTCGGGATCGTGTAACAAAAATAAGAGCCTGGCTGATGGTGCTCACTTGTAGATATATTGCCGATGCGAGCTTCCGAAAATCATCGTGAGCTGTTTTCTCAAGAGTTGATACTCCAAAAACTCGCTACAAAATTCTCGGGAAAAAGACCAATTAAGTAATTGTAATTGAACAGAACAAGCCAAGAAAAAGTGAACTGCATTATGAAGACACAAGTAGAATGGAAAATGAAGAAAATAAAATTTGGGAAGAAAAAAGAGTCAAACTTTTAACAAATTAGGGGAAAATTTTAGGAGCCAATTGAGGAGTTCAGAAAATCTTACTGGAAAGAAGTCTGTTTTGTATGCTGCCCAAAAGAATATGACTGTCATCATTGCCAAGTAACTACCAAGTACAACGCCAGTCGTGAAAATCTCAGCCAGCTTCCAGCTATCGGGCAGAGGAGATGGTTTAACTCGATCCTTCGATATCGTCATGATAGTACCTAAAGGTCATAGTGCTAGTTAGTTCCCACAAAGAATCAACAGCTACGACTGAATGCTTCTTAAGATATCAAATGATAGTAAATAAAATTTTAGCTCAAATGAGAGCACCGTGCTCAACACTAGTATGAGAGAGAGAGAGAGAGAGAGAGAGAGAGAGAGAGAGAGAGAGAGAACGAACCATCGTTGAGGATGGCAATGATAAGCACCATAAAAGGTGGAAAGTCAAATTTCCAAATGAGGGCCAGCAACATGAAACCAAGCTACAAGAAACCAGATACGCATACGGAAAAGGGTTAGAATTCGTATAAGATAAGACAGTACAGTTTACATTAACGGCATGCAAGGTCATCGGTCATACGCAATCCATAAATTCATATTAAACTAAGGAACTTACCACAATACGGATAGTAATGGAGACTGCATAAATCTGCCATGTAGAGTTACAAAAGGTAAGTAATTTTCCAAAAGCTGTCATACTTACAATACGGACTCTCCTAATAACAAATTTTAAGATACCAAATCGTGATTAAAGTTAAAATACGCCTTACAGTATAATTCTTCATCCTCTGGAATATTGCTCGACTTGTTAAAACGGCACTGATAATGACGCTCAGACCAGGTTCAGTTAGGACAATGTCAGAAGCACTACGAGCAGCATCAGTTGCATCAGCAACAGCTATGCCTATGTCTGCTTTCTTAAGTGCAGGAGCGTCATTCACTCCGTCCCCAGTCATCCCACAGATATGCTTTCTAGCTTGCAAACGTTTTACAATCTCGTATTTGTGCTCTACACAATATTGTTATCATATCAATCAATCCAAGCGAGGTAATAACAATTTTATGTTCCCAGAAAAAGTATTACAGGGAATGAAATGTGAATAAGATAAAAGAATGTTAATTATACCGGGGAATACGCCAGCAAAACCGTCAGCTTTTTCGATCAGCTCATCGACTGGTAAGGCAGCAATTGACTCGTCTTTGTCCTGTCCTAGCAAAGCAGATGATGGATACATGTTGGTTCCCATCCCTAACCGACGTCCAGTTTCCTTTCCTATTGCTAGTTGATCTCCTAATAAAAGAAATAAGATAAAAGGAAAGTTAGAAGATATAATTAGGCACGATTCCTTTAATTGCAAATATGATTATCGCAATGTGATTAAAGCGACTTAATATATGGCTACCCATAAAAATACTTGTAAGAATCCTCTATACTAGAGAATCTTGAAAGAATCCAATGCAAGAATTTTCCGCCATTAATAAGGAATTACAAGAGCATCTTTCTTCTACCCTATTAGAGCAAATTCAACAACAAAGGATAGCACATCTATCTTTAATGTCACTTGTCTCCAGTGAAATTTCACACAAAACAAACGGTAAACAGCAGGAAGACGGACTGAATTCATAATCACAAAATGCAGCTTCCAAATATGAAATAGAATTACCTGTAATCATTTTGACATTTACTCCAAGATTTAAAGCCCTTCTTATCGTCTCTGCACTGTCATGCCGTGGTGGGTCAAACAGAGGCAAGAGACCAATGAACTGCCATGGGCCTCCAGCACTGTCTTTTCTTCCTTCTGGAACTTCCTGTTATCAAGAGGGAATAACTGAAATAAATATCAAGAATATAAAAGCAAAATGAACCCACAAAAGTATAAGAATCTCATGTACCTGGTATGCTACAGCAAGAGATCGTAAACCTCGCTCCGCAAATTTATCAATCACGGAATGAACTCTTCGTTCTATATCTGACTTATTGTGAGCGAGATTAAGAATCTACAATCATGGTTCAAATAGAAAATGAAATTCAGGGCTGGTCTTTCTTTCATTTGAAAAGCAAAATAAAAGTTATAGGGAAAAAACACTAAGAACGGACTACCGCATGGTAAAGATAACTACTGATAAAAACTTTAAACTGTGAGGTTAGGAAGGGCCTCTTACCTGTTCGGGTGCACCTTTGCTGACCCTGTGCATCTTGCCCTGATGGTCAATATACGTCAATGCTGTTCTCTTATCGGTAGGATTGAAAGGAAGAAAGTGTACTTCTTGAATGCCGGCGCGCGCCTGAGGGATACAACCAAACAACAAATTAGATTGATAATTTCCCTATGTGACAGTATGACCTTGTGTATGACATGTTGCGTATGGCCATGTGTATGACATGTTGGGGTAGAGAAAAAACTAGATATCAGTCAATGACCTCCTTCGGATCAGCAAGCATCCCAACGATAGCAGCATCAATCGCGTCTTGATTTTCGGTCCTAGATGCTCTAGCAGCCATTAGAACAACGGTTTCTGCATCCACTCCTTTAGTGAAAACCTAACAAGCAAAATTCAGTTAGAACAAAAAACTCGCGGTACTTGTGCATAGAAGTTAGAATCAGTGAGAAACAGCATTTCTGTAATTGACCTCAATGAGATTTTTGTCAACTGTAAGCTTGTTCAACGTCAGAGTTCCAGTCTTATCACTGCAAAGCACATCCATGCCAGCCATCTCTTCGATTGCAGTCATCCTCTTCGTTATAGCACCCTGAAATAGATGTTACCATTTCGATTATATCTGTTTCAGACTTGCTACACACTTCGAATGGAAACTGCCAAAGCCAACCTGTTGAGATAACCTATGAGAACCAATAGCCATTGTCACTGAGAGAACCGTCGGCATGGCTATTGGGATTCCTCCAATGAGAAGCACAAGAAGATTGTCAATCCCAGGACGATAATCCCGGTCTTGAATTGGATACATTACAATAATTTCAATTATCATCCCAACGGCAATCGAACATATGCAGAAATTTCCTATTGCAGTTAAGACCTACATGAGAGCATGGCATGGAAAGAGACTATGAGATTCATACATCTCAATTCTCAATAATAAGACCAGAAAACAAAATAAAATAGAATAAAGAAGATATAGTAATTCCATCTTCATGCCTTCTGGAAATGGCCCACTTGGTTAGTAGTGTCAACAAGGTGAGCAGCCTTCCCAAAGAAAGTGTGGACACCAGTACCAATAACCACTGCTTCAATCTCTCCCTGCTTGCAAGTAGAACCAGAGTACACACCATCCCCAGGACCTTTGGTCACAGGAAGGGACTCACCTGTTAAAGCCGACTGCAAAGCGCAAAACTACATTTCAGAATAAACAGCTACAACTCGTTTGATGGGGAGTAAATAGTTTTTTTTTATCGGTAGGGGAGTAAATAGTTGAAACAAGAAACCTATAACAGTCATCAAATTTCGGTAGTAGCATGACCTGGTCAATTTTCAGCGGATCCCCATCAAGAAGACGAGCATCAGCCGGAATTATATCACCGAGCTTAACACTGATAATGTCGCCAGGAACTAGAATGGCAGCATCTTGCTCACTCCACCTCCCATCTCTAAGAACCTTTTATCACACAATTCATTATCAATGAAACCAAGTAAGCAGTCAAGGATACATCACAGAAGCAAAATGATAAGTTGGCTATCTATTACTACTTGTAGGTCCATTCAATTATACTTGTGAAGCTTAAACATTTCTAAGATACAATGAACTAACGAGATACTGCATAGCAGTAGTTATAGCCCTAAAAGAACTGATACCTTGGCCTTAGGAGCTAGACTAGCCATTAGAGCAGCTGCAGCGTTACCAGCATTGTTTTCCTCTATGAAACTGATCGTCGAGTTTATAACAAGCAGGGTAATAATACCCACAAAATCTTGCCAGTCAGGAGGCTTTCCCTGCAGGATAAATTTAAATTACACATAATAAGAGGACCACGTATATATAACAAGGCAGCACTGATAATCCGAAAAGATGAGCACTTACTCCACCATTTGCAAGTGCAATAGCCATAATTGCAGCAGCTTCCATAACCCATGATAGAGGATTCCACATGAAGCCCAAAAATTTCAATAATTTGCTCTCCTGAACATCCAACAACAGGAAAATTGACATTGAAGGTGAATAAATATGGTTAGTATCTGAATTATTAGAGAACAAGGAAATGCCCATTAAAGGTGAAACACTACCTTCTTCTCTTCAAGCTTGTTGTGTCCAAAAATGGCGAGCCTTTCCTCAGCAGCCTGAGTGGTAAGTCCCTCTTTACTACATCTCAGATTCTCAAAAACCTCCTCTATGGGTATATTTTCCTGCACCCACAAATTTGGAACGTAAGAAAAAAAAATCATATCATACCCAGAGAAAAAAACAACAAAATGTTTCAATAACAGTGTAGATCTACTACCAGATCGACAGCTTCCTTCAGGACAGCTTCCAATACCTCAGGCTGCTCCCCCATCTCTTCTTTCTCTGTCTAACGCTCTCTAACTTACTCTCAGTCCAAAAATATTAGAAATCGGAACCCATCAAACACCCACCATGAACGGGCTCTGAGTGAGGTAAAAAACACCAATATACACTGAACCAAACGACACCCAAATGAAAAAAAAAAAAAAGGATTTTGATCACAAACAGGGTTTACAGGCCGGAATGAGAGCAACCCACTAACACCAAATTTACCGGAGCTGAAGAAATAAAGTGCTTAGAGCGTTTTGGTGTAGTGGCCAGCAGAGTCAGTTACAATCATAACCTCCTCCTCATCCTCCTATATCTCTCTGCCAGAAAAAAAAAAAATATATATATATATAGTCATCCTCACCTTCCTCCGGCTTATCACCGGCAGTCTGCTCAGGGTTCCAACCTCAACGGTGNAATGCGAGTGCCTTTCCTCTCAAATACTACCCTTCGGTCTTAAACAGAGCGATTCGATCAAAAAAAATCTCATGGTTCTCTCTTTGTTTTTAGGAAAAAGAATATTTTTGAAAATAATATTATATGGATAATAAGGAGGGCACCAGCCAAGGCCAGAGTCATAAACAAGAGCACATGGACCGCACCTATACTTGTCATTCTTTCAGAGGCTTTATTGAATTGTCATACCAAAAAAATCTTTACTAATTTCAAATGAATTAAATAGAAAAAAAATAGTAGAAGAAATAGATTTTGCAATGGTATCCTTAGAATTTACATTTTTCTCATTTATAGCCAAAGTTTTGTGACATTTTTTTATGTTAATATGGTTTAGAAATAGAGTGAAGAGTCAAAAATATCTCACCTGAATTGAGACTAACCATACGTGTTCTACCTACCTTTTTTTAGTGTTCATGTTGCCAAATTATCCACCTAAAATGTCCTATACCTTGTTGTTTTCTTTTTGTTCTTCTTGGCATGTAAAGTGTGTGGTACGTAACACTAGTACTTAGGTTAACATAGATGAGAATTTCATTACGATTGAGATCTTTTCATGTTTTGATTAATTATGATCGTGATTCTCTTATTTTCAATACAACATGACAAGTTCTTTCTTATGATCTAGTTATCTTTAAAAGCATGTAAAGTTTAAGTCAATTTTAAAGGTTTGAGATGTGTGATTATTTGAGTCATTATTCATTTCTGTTACAAATTTTTTAAATCAAATTAATCTTTGAGCTAACGATACTTCAATCAAGTCACTGATGGTTAATTAGTAAGTTAAAGTATTACACAAACAATGACATGCGAGACTGAAACGATAACTTAAGCTATTAAAAATGTAGTTAGTAATATGTCAAGTTATCATATATTATATGTTCTAAATGTCTTTATTTCAATGTTTAACATTCAAAATACATATTAAAAACTTTTTTTAAAATTGATCTAAGAAATTAGAGCCTAAAATAGAACTCCATAATTGCCTTAAATTATTGTGGTCCACAATCAAAAATTAAAAACTAGAATGGACAGATAGGTTATGAAATATCCAAAGTTTTGGTGCATGTATCAATGAAGAAAAATCGTTTATCCATTGTGTAGGACTACTAAACATTGAAAATTTGACTTAATTATGATCTTATTTGTCAAAAGATACAAATTTAATATTAAAATATAAAAAAATTGTTCTCATAAAAGAAAAGCAGAAAAAAATGTAAAAGCATATCTTTAATCTTTATTTCCCTTTTGTTCTTTCAAGCAAGTAAAGGTTACCTTTTATTTATGCATTCAAAAAGCCATGAGAATCAGTGATGATATTTTGTAAATAATTATTCTCTCTAATCTCATCTTTCTTTGTCAGTCTTTTTCTAGTTACTTTATCACTATTATGTTATTTAGTTTGACAAAATTATTATTACTCTTTCTTTTATTCATATTAATTTATTCGTTTAAGAAAATATTATGTGAACCGTAAACTTTCAAATTGAGATTTTTTAAATCTTAGTTGTATCCTACAAGTAACTCTAAGATAAATCTAAATAAAATGGTGAGGTTTTATTAAAGAGACTCCAACAATCAAATTAGTATTGGATCAAACTGAACGTAAGTATAAAGTATTCTAATATTTTTTCAAGAGAAAGAAGTTACCTTTGGCATTTTTACATTGGTTTGTGTTTATAGAGGTGTGAAGAGTGGAGATGGCATGATGTTATGTGCATGAAGAACAAGGTGTTTGATCATTCAATGCTTGTCATCGAGCTGCAAGCTACTGTGTGGATGTGTCCACGACGTGTCAGTCAGTAATCAAGCGACTTACTAGAGAGAATATAACGTTAAAACCTTATAATTATACTGAACTCATAATCGATGCACTTAACGTTAATCAATTTTACTAATGTGAAAGCAAAACTTACGCCTGTTATTTGTCTATTGTGCGAAGTTTCGACTTTCTAATTTTGTATGTAGTATATTTTATCGTGTTGTATCGATCTATGAATAATTGATCGAGCTATATTATTTTACTTCATGTTTGATGCAAATTGTGTAATCCGAAGTTAAACTGTTATGAATATAATATTACCTCCGACACGTGATAATATATGAGAAAGTTAGAATTTTCTCCCGCAACAAATTGCTTGTGTTGAGTTGGCAAACGCGGTTAATTATTATTGGCACACATCAACTTGTGTACAATTTTTTTTATTATACTAGTAAGAGCATATCTGTATCATAATCTTCTAGCAATTATATTATAGCATTAGTCATATTTCAGGGGCCAATCATTTTTCTGCAATAACAACATGAAAGCTCCGTAGAAAAATCAAATACGGGTTCATAATAGTAAAAGGTTATGAAAAATAATAGGAAAATATATTTGACTTCAAAATATATTTTAAAGTAAAGCCACGAAAAAAAGTATTCGCACTTTGTAACAACGTGTATACAATAAATGGAGAAATGGCTCACAATCTGGCTAATATATGAGCAAATCAAACTGAATAATTAAAATAATTCTTAAATATTTGAAATTTATTTAATTAAGAGCACAGATCATATATATTTTTTTCTTTTGTAACTATAGGTGCTTGTTGTAGTGAGAATCTACTAATCATCACGAATTTCACCTCACGTAAATATTTTAATATTGAGTTTATAAAAGTATATAAATATATTATATAACATGATCAATATTAATAATTAAATCTATCTAATTTTCAGAAAGAGATAACGTCACTTAATTATATTATAAATATCCCAATTGTACCTAATATCGATCACTACTTTTATTAATTCATATAAGCTTTTGTGACTTTTTTGAGGTTTACACATTTTTTATCATTCTTGATATCATACGAACGTACATATATACTGGTCAAACACGCACCATAGGTATGCAATTGGCATAAGAAAATGTTAAGAGTATTTGTCTTGTAAAATCCGTGAAAATAATTATGTTTAGAGTGAGTTGGGACAATTCTAACAACGAGATGAATGTATAATTAAGGTATATACACTTATTTATTGAATAAATGTTTATATTTTGAGTAATTATAGACCGAGATGAAATTAAATCAAATGATATATATTATATTTTTACGTTGATTTGTCATATCAGTTTTATGTGTAATCAAACATTAATATACGGATGACTGACAAATTATTTGATCTAAAACTTAGTCAGTAACTTAATAATTCTAAACTATTCTTCTTTAATTCATGAATGAATCACATATTATTTACTCACTTAAAATTAGGTTCATAATTTGATCAATGTAAAATTATTCATTGTACTTATAATTAAGATAAAATAGAGGGTTGCAGAAATAAATTTATTAATTTTTAAATTCATAAAATATATATACATAACGGGTGCCTTTTTGGTAGGTTATTAGACCTTAGACTAAATCGAGACCAGCCGTCCACCTTTGAAAAAGGTACTCCATTATTGAACATATCTTATATGTAAAAAGGTTAACGTGACCACGAGCATATGTAATTTCTTTTCATTATTATTAAATTCAATTTTTTGTCTTTTCCCCTCTATACTATCCTTTTTCTCACCAAAGCTTCAATAATCGTCACATACACAGGGGTAAAAGAATGTGAATTCCATCCCATGTAGGGTATCCCTAATCTACCCAAATGGTATAAATATGAATTTAATTTGTTAAATGATTTTGAAGCAGAATGGATATAAATATCACATAACTGTGCGGTTTCGGATAGTGAAGATATTGTGGTACAACATGTTTTATATATGTCACCATGCGTATGTATATACGTATATATTTATGTATTATGATGTTTTTAATATTATGCTTAAATGTAAAATGAACATTTGTATGTGTATTAGATAATGTTTTTTTAAAAGGTAAGATTTATTCAACGAAAGAAAATGCACAATTCAAAGGGCGTACTTCAGGAAGATAAAACACACACTACAAGAAAAACCTAATATTGCAACGGTTATATGGCGACGGTTTGTAAACCGTCGTTAATTATTTCAAAGGAAAAATAATTGCAACGGTTTAGTAAACCGTCAGATTTTCATAAGATTATGCTGATGATTTTAGGCAAACCGGCGGATTTGCATAAGATATGCTGACGATTTAGCCGAACCATCACAGTTGGAAGAGAAACTCGTCCGGGTTTACCGACGGTTTGGTTGAACCGTCGGGATATGGTTTTAAAAATGTTTAATTTTTGGGTTTTCTATTGCTACGATTTTAAAAATCATAGCAATAGATAAACCATAATTAACTCGCGTCCAGCTAGATCAGAAACCCTTCTTCCCCATTTTCCCCTGCGCCAGCGATCTCAGCCCGTGGTCTGCATCTTCCGTGAACTTCGACAGGCGATCTCAGCCCCGACAGAGGTAGCTCAAATGTAGCTCTGCCTAAGCTCAGCCCGTGTCCTCCTCCTTGCCCAACGCCAATCTGTACGTGGGTTTCCTGCTTGGTCGATAAGTTTCAGTTTTCCTATTTGATTATCTGTGTTGTTCTGTTATGATGAGTTTGATGGGAAAGATTTGTGAATTTTAGTTATTTTCGATGTGTGTTTTGTGGGTTTAGAGAGATTTGTGAATTTGTGAATTTGATGGGAAAGATTTGTGAATTTTAGTTATTTTCATTTTGAATTTTTGTGGGTTTAGAGAGATTTGTGAATTTATGAAAGATTTGTGAATTTTAGTTGCTTTCATTTTGACTCGGGGTAACTCCATCTCAAGTGTTCTCGCATTATCGTGGGGAAGCGTCCACGTAAGATTCTACCCATTTATCAATTGAGTTAGAGGTTCAATGCGCATGGGTGTCTCAGTTAGAGGCTGAATGTTCAGAGATGCGTGAGAAATATGACAAGATGCAGGCTGAATGTTCAAAGATACGCTCCCAGCTAAGCTTAATTATGAAGTTTATGCAAGACTCTCGTAAATACTAGGGTAGCCTTTTGTTCTTTAACGTTATTTAATAGTACTTCTGAAATATTTTCTTATTTCAAATTTTAATACTTTGAACCCATTGGATAAATTGTATTGACAATCTATTATAGTTTGGATATCTAATTAATGATTTAATGCTTTATAATTATGCGCTATGTAAATATATAGAATGATACTGCTTTGACTATTGTGAAAATATATACCCCGTTAAAATTGTGTTAATATGCAGGAATTTTGGGGGAATCAGCAGAAATAGGAAGGAGTGTGTGAAAGCAGTATTTTTTACGGCGGTTTAGGAAACGTCGTAAAAAATTGACCGAGGATAAATTAGTGACGGTTTTAGAACCGTCACAGTAAGACACCTTCTTTAGCGACGGTTATAGAATCGTCGTTATATATACATTGTGATGGTTTTATAATCGTCGCGGTAGATACTATTTCACGATGGTTTTATAAACCGTCACAAATGACATGATAATCGTCGCTTTAGAGACTCTATCGCGACATTCCTCCAACGGTTGTCAAAACCGTCAGTGACTCAATCCTAAGGGCAGGTTTCCTGACGGTTCTCCAACCGTCACCGTATCGATTATGACGGTTATAAACCGTCGCAGTAGACTCTATTGACTGTTGCCATAGACGAATTTTCTTATAGTGACACCAAACAAATAAAATTAACCTAAACAAACAACCCCTAGCTTAAACAAAACTAACAAAAACACTAAGGGGTCGTTTGGTATAAGATTGTGAGTAAATTCTTTCCGGAATAAGATTGTTGGAATATGATTGTGGGAAAATATAAGCCCGAAAAATTAAGATTATTTTGTTTGTTGCTTAAGAATGTTCTGATATAATGATGAGAGTGTTAAATTACTTTGTTTGTTTTATAAAATAGACAATGAGGATGTTCTAAACATTATTGTCAAATTTTAATTTTACCCCCGAACTAAAAATGTTTATGAATAGTTATTACTTAATTTATAATAAGATGACCAACATAAGTAATAACAAAAATATAACTTTTTTATTCAAATAAAATCTTGGATTTTTTCCGTATATACTTATTGATTTATCGACCATTGTATTATGACCAAACCGTTATATTATGATACGTCATGTAGATTTTCATCAAATATAGTATGTACAATTAAACCAATATCGCTCCAAGTGTATTAAGGTGGTATAGAATTTACAATATAAGATTATAGCAATATGACCCATTATAGCACCATTGTTGCTGCCATTGCGATATTTAGACGCTGAGAACTCAGGATGATGGTGTGGATGCGAATTCAAATGAAGGGTATATGGTGTTGATGGATCACATCATCATCAATACCATATGAGGATGAGACGCACTCAATGCTATCCGAGTCCATTCGGATAGAGATACTCATAAATTAACAAATACCCACTAATCAAAATCTCGAATCGACCCCCAAGATCATAGAAACTTCCAAATTTTTCTTCTTCTCTTCTCAATTTCCGTTCCTTAGGACTATTTGTTGGGCATAATGCCCTCAAAGCATGTATTGTTGAATAATTTATACATAAATATCTGAAAATTTCATATTCATTAATGAGACTGTGATCTTGTATAAGTATAAGAGAATTAAGGTCATAAATAATGAATAAAATTATCAGCAACATATTAAAGTATGAAATCTTTAATGAATGGTTGTATGTGATCTAGATCCGGATCATTGATGTGGATAGATATCTTAGTGTATGTACTATATATATAAGATTATATATGACAAACCTGATGTGGCTTAATATTTTTATTAACTTACTGTTTATCATAAAAATTTAATACACATAAATCTGATGACCATATGTAGATCAGTCTGAATCCTGAGTAGTCATGAACTCCTATGCATGCATAATGGATTTTTTTATTGACTTATTAAGGTTTGTTTGTAAAACAGACTAGTGACTTTTGTTTTAGAGATTTAGTGATATGGATGGCTGAGAACATGATCGTACAAAATTTGAAATTCAATCTTTTCTAATGGATCCTATGTTAATTCTCTTAAGTGTTAATTTTGGAACTGAATGGTTATTGAGCTCAAATTTATAATACAATCATAAATTAACCATTCACTCGTGAATTAATGGTACTTAAGGATCAATAGGTAATTAGAAGGGTAAAATGAAAAATTTGATCAGCTCTAATTTACAAACCAATAATTGGAGGATAAAACCACACGAAATGATTATATCAATGGACTACACGAGAATACTCTGTAAATACATTATGTAATCTCAAAAAGTGTAATTTTACATTTATAGTGGAGTAATAATAAAATTAATAATTGGAGGACAAAACTACATGAAATGATTATATCAATGGACTACACAAGAATACTCTGTAAATACATTCTGTAATCTCAAAAAGTGCAATTTTACATTTATAGTGGAGTAATAATAGAATTAATAAATACAATTATTTAATTAAAAATTTTATTTAATAATCTAATTTATTAGAGCTTAAAATTATGAGTCTATGGTGCCCAAGTCACCTCTGTAGCGCACAATCTAGAGTGTAAATATTTCAGGACATGAGAAAATGACTAACTTGTGAGAGAAATTAAATTTATGGAGTAAATATATAATTATGAGATAATTATATGTAATTAAGTAATTATTTATTTAATGTAATTTTCAGAAATATAATTAAATAATTTTATCAATTAATTTTATGTTGATCGATAAGTGAGGTAGAATATTTGATTTATGAAATTAAATAATATTAAATTATTATGAATAATGATTTGATTTGGTTTATCTAATCTGTTAATTAACAAATAAAATAATTGATTGAGAGATGAGATAAGTTAATTTTGAATTAACTGATATCCAGATAGTTATCTGATTAAAATAAATAATAAATTTGCAGAAATTATCACGTGGCATGTTGGACTGTAATATGTCAATCAATGAATTTAAATCAGAGATTGGCATTGGCTACTGTATTGCCACGGGGAACTACAGGGGTGCCGTGAGACTACAGTGTCGCAAGGCACTGTGACTCCTCACGGCAGACTGTAGTGTCGTGTGGCACTGCAGTGTTGTACAATTTCATTGAGTCCTACTTCAATTGCACATTTGTATTTAATTTATTATTTTATCCCTAAAAAAATCTGATATGCCGTTATCTAAAAATATATATTGATATTATTATATTGACTTCAGTATGCTATAAACATAGTTGCAGTCAAGGGTGAAACTCTCTGCGATTAAAAGTTAATGAAAAAGATTTGTGAATAACTTTTAATTATTTTCTGATCGGAGTTTTATCTCTTAAATTAATCATTCTTGAAAATATCTAGATCTCATGTGATGAGTACATCTATTGACGAAAAAGTGTTCCTGATATATTCTACGTGCCTACACACATTGTAGTGTGTTTGATGATTAGCTTGGAAGATCGTGGTGTGTATCTCGAAGTCTATCGTTTGTGGGATAGCAAGATCGCTCTATTACAAGGCCGCTTGAGTGAACTACAAGAGGTATATTTTGTGTCAATGTGTGTCTTTGATTCAATATATATAAATATATAATGGATCTAATTTGAAAAATATTTTTCAACTAAAAAGTTTACATATTTGGGATCTGCGACGATGCGATTGATTATCTTTTTATAAATAAATTCATTTTC
Source organism: Datisca glomerata (assembly GCA_003255025.1). Classification (NCBI taxonomy): domain Eukaryota; kingdom Viridiplantae; phylum Streptophyta; class Magnoliopsida; order Cucurbitales; family Datiscaceae; genus Datisca; species Datisca glomerata. Next base: position 1,494,517 of record QANY01008651.1, read on the forward strand.
TTAAAAGCACCACCATACCTTTCATCGTGCGTCGTCGCGGATTCTAATAATTAGTATCAAAATGGTCTTTACATATTTATATATTAAATATTGTGTAGGTGTTCTTGCATCGTTCATAACATATATATTGATATGTATGAATGGATGGATGGTTTTTTTAATGTATGGTAATGATAAATCGCTAATTGTATGGTGACTTTTAGGTTTAGGTTTTGTTCTTTATTTTTTCCTTAGATCTTGTGTAAGTCGTCTTGGGCATAGGATTTTTTTGTATTTTTATTTTGAATATCATGTTGTAAAATTCCGATCGCGAGAAGGTGATGAACGCACCGGAAATTGGATTTTTGACATCGGCGCTGCTGAAAAAATTGACGTCCGCGATGCCAACGGTTGGACCACCGGCGGTGGTGATGGTGGTGGATGGGGGGCGGTCGATGGGGGGCCGGTGGAAGAGTCCTTCGTTAGAGGTAATTTTTGTTACTGCAAGGGAAATTGGGAGAAATCATAATACTGCGTTACCCTATCTATGCAATATGCATGAAAACCCAAATCCTATCATTCTCATTTGAATTTTGAAATTTGATTTTTAAAAGAATAATTATCGATTTTAGTTTTTTTAATTAAAATTAATTAATTGATTGGATTTTACCGAAGTTTGATGAGTCATCAAATTATTTTTTGACTATCAAACTCAATTAATTTTAAAAAGATAATTAATGAGATTATTTAATTAGAAAAAATAGTTTATCCTAATTAAAAAGGTTTTGATCAAAGCTTGAAGATTATGAAGATGGACCTATGTGGAGAAGGAACTAGTTGGGAAATATGTATTCTTGATGTCCTTTTTGTAATTATTTCTATTTTTTAAAAGTTATAATTTAGAAATACTCAATAATCACTCGCTTCATCATTTATTTATTTAATTGTTAAATAAATATTTATTGATTTAATTGATAACATGACCATACATTAGTCGATCACATGTCATACATGCAATACATGATTGATTAGGAGTTTCCTAATATGTTTATATGAATTATTTTGAGAAATCAATTGTATGTAAACTATCATGTTTTAATTAGTTAAAACTTGATAATTACAACACTCTAAAGGCTATAGTAACATTTAGAATAACCAACTTTATTAAAAGAGTTTTATTAAAGTTTGATGAATGTAATTAATTAGTTATCCTAAGTTCACCTAATTTTGAATTAGGCTCTTTATAAGGTTAAACAAACTTAGAGCAATTAGAATGAATTAACGGTTAATTTTACATTCATATGGTTATTTGAACTAATAATTAATTTGAAATTAATTTATTAGTTAAAATAGAAACACATTATCTTAAAATAGTGAGTAGGAGAATGTTGACATGTCAATGTAACATATGATCTTCATTATTAGTACAACAACATAAGATATAATTAGGGTCTCGAGATGACTCTGTTTTCATCCCCTAAAGAGGTTTCGAGTTGTATCAATACCAAAGTTAAACTTCTTAAGAAGATAGGACTAAATGATGTAGTTTAGTTTTGACTGACCCTAATGGGGCATATTCTAAATCAAGTCATAGAATCTGAAATAATGGGTTATACTTTCAAAGTCACAATTAAGCTTTGGATGAATAATTGTGACTTGACCAAATAAGTGATACCTTATTATTAAAAAAGAAAATATGAAATATTTTGAGATTTAATTAATAAGGATGACACAGACCCTAAGACGGCATATTCTAAATCAAGTAATGAAATCTGAAATAATGATTTATACTCACAAAGTTACAATTAACCTTTGAGTGGATAATTGTGACTTGACCAAACAAGTGATACATTGTTATTAAAAAAAGAAAATATGAGATATTTTGAGTTTTAATTAATAAGAATAAGAATGTCTCATAAATAGTCTAAAATTATTTTTGACCAACCATAAGGCGACACATTAATTATTAGGTTGTCTTATCGTCGATTAGTAAATGTTAAATTTATGTATTTAATATGTTGTATCCATGCATCATGTTTACTTTTTGAATTCTTGATATTCTAATGCTATTGAATTATGTATGTTTTATTTTCCAGTTATTATTATGTCTATCATGGACAACCCTATTACTGTTTGACTCTTGAGAAAAAATGGTGATAATTTCATAAGATGAAAGTCAAATTTAGACTTGTTGTTAATTTGTGAGAACCACAAATTTATTCTGACTGAGTAATGTCCTGAGGAGCCCGCTGCCAATGCCCCTAACAATGTGAGGGGAAAGTTTGATGCTTATACTCAATCCAACAACAAAGCTAACCATTACATGCTTGTAAGCTTTAATAATGTTCTAAGAATCAAGCCTGAAAGCATGAAAACTACCAATGAGATTATAAAATCTTTACAGGCGATGTTTGGGTAGCAGTCTGATTAAAATCATCATGAGGCTACTATGAGCTATATGACAACCAAGATGAAGAAAGGTACTTTTGTGCGTGAACATGTTTTAAACATGATCAATATAATGCATGAGATTGAAGTACATGGGTCTACCATTGACGAGTGAACTCAAGTCAGCATTATATTTGAATTGCTCACACTTACTTTTTCTGAGTTCACCACCAACTATGTTATGAACAAGTTAAAATTTAACATGACTCAATTGTTGAATGAGTTACAGACTTTTGAGTCACTCAATAAGAGTATGACCAAAGAAAGTGAGATAAATGTTGCTGAGAAAAATCCTTCTTCTAATGTTATTAAGAACAACAAAAAGAAGAAGAACAATGGTAAGGACAAAAGTAAGAAGAAAGGAGGAAAGAAAGCCAAAAAGTCACCCAAGGCCAAGAAGAACAAAGGTGACATCAAACCCACGGGAAAGTGTTTCCACTGTGGAGTTGAAGGTCACTGGAAGAAAAACTGTAACAAGTATCTCTCTAAGCCGAAAATGAAAGGTAAATGTGATTTACTTGTACTTGAAGCTTGTTTAGTGGAATATGATTTGTCATCCTAGATATTAGATTCAGAAGTCACTAACCATATATGTTCTTCTTTGCAGTTGCTTAATTCAGCAAGAGAGTGTGCTGATGGTGAGGTGATAATGAGAGTTGGTAGTGGTGCGCTTGTGTCAGCAAAAGTATTGGAGACGGTCCGTTTTAATTTTGGAAATAAGTTTCTTATTTTGAACAATATTTTATTTTATTCATGGATTTTCGTGAAAATTGATTTCTCTTTCGTTATTGTATGAACAATCTTTTGAAGTTTCTTTTATTAATAATCAGTTTATTATTTCAAAGAATTGGATTCAATATTTGTCATGCTAAAGTTTCGAATGGATTGTATATGCTTAAACCGACTAAACATGCGTTAAATAATTCTGAGTTGTTTAAAGTAGCAAATCCTAAAAGTAACAAACTACAAAGAGTTTCTCGTAATGATGATGACGCGTATCTATGGCATCTTAGGTTGGAACATATTAATCTAGATAGATTAAACATGTTAACAAAAACATGGTGTTTTGAGAGAACTAAAAGTTGAGACTCTTCCTGCTTGTGAATCTTCTCTAGAGGGAAAAATGACCAAGAGACATTTCATAAGAAAGGACCAAAGAGTCAAGGAACTACTTTAGCTAATACATAGTGATGTATGTAGACCGATTAATGTACAAGCTAGAGGTAGGTATAAGTATTTTATTACTTTTATTGACGATTACTCTAGATATGATTATACGTACCTAATGCATAGAAAGTCTAAAACTTTTGGAATGTTTAAGGACTTCAAAACTGAAGCTGAAAAGCAATTAGTTAAATCACTGAAAACACTTCGATCAGATCGATGTGATGAATACTTGGATTTAGAATTCAAGGATTACATGCTGGAGTATGGCATTCTATCTCAACTAATAGCACATGGAACACCACAGCAAAATGATGTTTCAGAAAGGAGAAAACGAACCCTATTGGATATGGTTAGGTCGATGTTAAGTTACTCATCACTAACACTCACATTCTAGGCATATGCACTTCAAACGACAACCTACATTTTGAATGTAGTGCCTTCTAAATCTCTAAGCAAGACACCTTTAGAGTTATGGAATGACTCCAAACCTAGTTTGTGTCATTTCCGTATATGGAGATGCCCATCTCACGTTCTTAGATCCAAGATTAGAAAATTAGACTCATGGTATGAAGTGTGTATATTTATTGGTTATGCTCCAGAAACAAGAGGTGAGTACTTTTATAGTCACAATGATCAAAAGGTGTTGTATCGACAAATGTCACTTTCCTTGAACACGGCTATATGGATAACTACAAACCTTAGAGCAAAGTAGTTCCCAAACAATTAACATCCAATCGGATCAGACCACCTTCCTCATTAACTGATAAAAGACAAATCACATAAACCACTGTTCCTATTCAGGAAACCTCGGTGCAACGTCGTAGTTGGAGGGATGTAAGACAATCTATTTGCTATGAGCCAGGAAATGGCAAGATGCCATGAACCAGGAAATGCAATCGATGTATCCGAATCCATCTGGGAACTTGTACATCCACCTAAAGATGTCAAGCCCAATGGATGTAAATGGATCTTCAAGAATAAAAGAGGTGTAGATGTGAAAGTAGAGACTTTCAAGGCACGGCTAATAACCAAAGGCTATACACAAAGGGAATGAGTCGATTATGAAGAGACATTCTATCCCGTAGCCGTGTTAAAATCTATTCACATCCTTTTATCCATAGTTGGTAGTTTAGACTATGAAATATGAAAAATAGATGTCAAGACAGCTTTTCTAAATGACTCTCTTGGAGAAAGCATCTATATGATGCAACCGAATGGTTCGTGAAAAAGGGACAAGATCAGAAAGTATGCAAGTTACTTAAATCTATTTATGGATTAAAGCAACCATCTAGATCTTAGAATCCTACATTTGATGAGATTATTAAATCATATGACTTCGAGTAAAATATTGATAAAACTTATGTTTATAAATACATCAAAGATAAGATAGTGGTATGTAGATTATATTCTATTCATTAAGAATGATGTGAAAACTTTGTCGAATGTAAAGAAATTGTTAGCTGAGAAATTTCAAATGAAAGATTTAGGAGAGATGAGTTATGTTCTAGGCATCCAAATCCTAAGGGATAGAAAAAACAAGCTCTTGGAACTTTCTCATGCATCTTATATTGATAAGGTGCTAGAGAGATTCTCTATGAAAAATTTCAAGAAATGTCAACTACCGACCAGACATGGAATTGTTCTTTCTAAGGAGCAATGTCCTAAAACACCTCATGAGGAAGAGGATATGAGAAATGTTCCTTATGCTTCGACTGTTGGTAGTCTCATATATGTCATGTTGTGTACGAGACTAGACATCTGTTATGCAGTAGGAATTGTCACTCATTATCAATCAAATCCTGGTTTAGAGAATTAGATTGCAGTAAAGCATATTCTCAAGTATCTTTGGAAAACGCGATATTATATGCATGTTTATTCAGGTGGAGACCTACCCATTGGACATACTGATTCTGATTTTCAATTAGATAGGGATAGTCGAAAGTCAACATCTGGATCAGTATTCACTCTAGGTGGATGAGCTATAGTCTGAAGAAGTATAAACAATCCAGTATTGTAGATTTCACTATGGAAGCCGAATATATAGCGGTTTGTGAAGCTGCGAAAGAAGTGGTATGGCTCAGAATGTTCTATAGACAAGCCATCGATCTTATACTGTGACAACAGTGGGACGATAGATAATTCCAAGAACCAATAAGTCACAAAAGAGGCAAGCACATTGATAGGGAATATCATCTTGTAAGAGAGATCGTGCATCAAGGGGATGTGACTATTATGAAGGTAGCTTCATATTAGAACCTGGCTGATCCTTTTACCAAGACACTTCCTGCGAAGTCATTTGGGGGTCATGTGCGCAATATGTGATTAAGAGAGATACCACGTTTGTTTTAGGGCAAGTGAGAGATTGTTGGGTATAGCGCTATCAAAGTATGTGTTTAGACATTTTTAATATGAAATTAATAAAATTACATTTTTCTTATAATTGTTCGTTTGTGTAATTTCATATTTATAGTGTAGGAATAATGAAATTGATAAATAAGATTATTTAATTAAAGAGTTTAATTAATAATCTGGTTTATTGGAGCTTAGAACTATAAGTCCATGGTCCCCAACTCACTTATTTACTACACAGTATATGGTGTAAATATTTCAGGACATGAGAAAATGACTAACTTCCGATAGGAATTAAATTTCTAAGACAAATATATAATCATGAGATAATTATATGTAATTAATTAATTAAGAATTAACTAATTAAATTATTTAATGTAATTTTCACAAATTACAATTACATAATTTTATCAAATAATTTTGTGTTGAGATAAGCAAGACGGAATATTGGATTTATGAAATTAAATAATATTAAATCATTATGAAATAATGATTTTGATTTGATTTATATAATCTATTAATTAACAGATAATATAATTAATTGAGAGATCATATAAGTTAATTTTGGATTAACTGATATCTAGATATTTATTTAATTAAAATAAATAATAAATTTGTTGATATTGTCACGTGGCACTACAGTGTGACATGTCACACTGTAGTGCCTCACGGCACAAAGTGGTATCGTGAGGTATTGTGTCTCCTCACGGCACACTACAATGCCGTGTGGTACTGTAATTTTGTACAATTACAGCGGGTCCCACTTTAATTACGCACTTATATTTAATTTAATATTTTATCCTTAAAATCTTATATGTCATTATTTATAAAATATATTGACATTATTCTATTGGTTTCAGCGTACTAAAAACATAGTCACAATTAGGGGTGAAACTCTATGAGATTAAAAGTTAATAAAAAAAACTTTGTGAATAACTTTTAATTATTTTCGATCAGAGTTTCGTCTCACAAATTAATCATTCTAAAAAATCTCTAGATCTTATGTGCTGAGTACATCTAGATACATAATGGTGTTCTTGATATATTCTACGTACCCACGCACATCCTAGTGTGTTTGAGATTTGACTTAGAAGATCATGCTGTAGAGCTTGAAGTCTATCGTTTGTGGGATAACAAGATCGTTGTATTGTAAGGACGCTTGATTGGATTACAAAGGTATATTTTATATGTATGTAAGTTTTTTATTTAATATATAAATATATAATGAATCTGATTTAAAAAATATTTTTTAATTAAAAAAAATTTCATCTTTGGTATCTACGGCGATGCGATTGTTTATCATTTTATAAATAAATTTATTTTTTTTAAACACCACCAAGTCTTCCACCCCGCATCATCGTGGATTCCAACACTATTTCCATGTGAAAAACAAAGAGGAGAAGAAGAAATTGAGAGAAGATGAATTAATAAAATCCTAGGAATCAAACAACACCTCTTTCAAAAGGTGAAGTTCCTTCCTTTGTCTCTCTCTATCTCTCTAGCTTTGTTTCTCTCTCTACCAATAAGAGAGAGAGAGATATCAGAGCAAGAGCTTACCATTTCAGTGGGTCTTCTGATGGAGGGGACCGAGGCTCGTGTGAGATGTGAGTGAGGGAGAATGATAGATTAGAGAATTTGAGGACGAGTGAATGCCTGAAATGAGGACATTCCTCGATTCAGAGGGGTATCAAGATACCCTAAATGGAGGGAATCTTTATATTCCGGTAATGTTGAAGCACTCCAAAAAGTTAAACCAACCGATGGAATGTTATAGTTACCCTCACTTTCCAGTCATATCACATAATATCACACCAAACATGCCCTATAAGAAATTGAAAGTATCAAGTAATAGAAAAATGATCTCTAAACAAGTTCCATTCCATTTCTGATGGAGGGGACTGAGGCTCGTGTGAGAGACCGAGGATCGTCGAGTCTCCTGTCTTCTGAGTCATCGCCTTCCATGTCTTATTGGAGCTTGACACTTTGGGTTTTCCCAATATCATCTTTTTTTTTCTCGGTGGAACCCCATGAGCTTCTCATTCTGCTTATGGGTAGGCATTGATTCGTTCTAAACTATCTATTATGGCTGCCTTAATAGGGAATAATTGATCCCATCAATTCTTCAGATTCCTCACTAGGTTGCCCTCTAGGTAGTTCACTGATCATGGCCTTTTCCTGGTTTCCTATATTCTTGTAGGTCTATATGCTCTAGCGGATGCTTAGGAAGAGCTTGCTCACGTGTTCCACCATTAGAAGCCTAATCCCCTTGGGTGAAACTGGTGTAAGAAGTCTTCTGATTATTCGCTCCTTCTAACATGAGCATGAGAGAAGACTTGATCCTGCGAGCTAGTGTATCGATTTTAACCTAGTCTACCTCTTCTTATTTTACCCGAGATGGGACTTGAGGGTTGGAAACCATGTTAGCTCAAACTCACAATATGTGGCACATATATGTTACTTGTTAGGAAAGACCTACTATGGAGAACCGATGCAAGGATTTGTATTTCAACTTGGGATGATACCAGACCCATTTATCTTTCTACCATGGCTTTTGATTTGTGCGATAGCTATGCAAAATTGTTGGTGGCCAAATAGACACCTAGAAATTGAACATGGGACAAACAATTGCCTTGTTAAGGGTGGCCTGTCAATGTTTCCCTCCATTTTTCACGGCCGCCCACATATTATCTCTTAAAGATTCTTCAAAAGTTTTTGCCTTCATTTGTTTTTCGGCAATCACGTTCTCCTCCTTCGTTGGCGGTATTGTGGGTGACCAGGAGTACACTATAGGGTTATTTAATGTAATGTCCTCCTTCAAAACTCCTCCCATTACACAATTCCTTCTTTTACCTTCTTTGGTTGATCCAACTAGTGCCTTCACTACTAAGCGGAGGCTTGACCATCAAAATCCTGGCTTCCCTTTGGTCCTGATTTCCTCAAGAGGTTGCAGTTTCTCTAAGTTAGGATGTTGTTTCACCCCTTCCTAGATGATTTTCCCTTGTGGTTCTCCGAGCATGTGATGACACTACCAGCAATCCTTTTGGTGGTGGGAAAGGATTATTTCTGTATAAGAGGCCGCAATGATTAGGGTGAGGACTAGCGTGTCCTTCCTCTTCCTCCCAATCATCTTAGGAGGTGCGACCACCATATCCTTCTTCTCTCGTTGTGTGATCGTTTTAGCGGTAGGGAGTTCTTTTCTCAACAAGGAGAAGGGTATGTCCCCCCTCTTATCCTAGGCCTTGTCGCAGTGGGACGAGGACGTCAAACCCATTTTCTCTTTATGGAGGTACAGTGGTCTCAAGTGTTTTGAATGTGAACGGTTTTGATATCGTCCCCATAGACGATGCCAGGTGTTGATGCCAAAAATCTTAATAGTAAGGATACGTGTGCTCCCTCTTTTGGCCGGGATTCCTCTTAGCCTAAAAATATGTAAAACACAAATAAAGAACCCAAAGAACGAAGAGAATCGGGGGTGTTTTCCTCGTTTAAGGGCCTCCGATGCCTAAGTTAGTATCTTGATAGAAATTTGGCAGATTTTTTCTAAGGGTAGAATAACTTGCCTTCTTCTGGAGTAGGTGAAGGTCTTTATACCTGAAGCCTCACGGGAGGAAGCATGTAGAAGAAGCATTCCGAGACGCAACAATTTCCCTTTATTGGATGGATGAAAGGTGGCCTTTAATGCTGTTGTTCCCTGAGCTGACATGAAGTGATGTATTAAATGTCGATGTGCCTTTGAAGTGACTAAATTTGGGTTGATTCGACGGCTCATCATGACGATTGGACTGAGTGGACGTTCGGACCTAATAGGAGGATGCCACGTGAAATGTTACTTTTGGCAGGCAAAGATGCTGCTGAAACAAATAGTCAGCCAAACTCTTTTTGTGGGCTTGATTCTTGATGCCCTTCATCTTCTCAGGTCGGTGTAGCCTGAGTTTCCTGGGAACTGACCAGGCAAGGTCAGCTTTCTCCTTCTGGGCAATCGGCCTTAAAGCCTTCTCCTGGCGTCAACCTCTTAGCGTAGTGCTACACGTGGCGCTGTGTTACTGAGTCAGAGAACACCTATAACACTAATGATTATTATTGTTATTTATAGTATTCAAATTTGTGATATACTAAGATTAGAATCACTCCTTGACAGTAAAATTAATGGCTCGTATCATTCCAAATGAAGCATATACAAACTTTTTAAAATGAGATTGACATAATGTTTTTTTGATAATTTTTTTCTTTACTTTCCAAATTGTAAAAGGTGATTAAAACATCCACAAAAATTTTAGTTATTAGCAATTTATATTACTGTACTTTAAAGTGAGTAATATTGCTCCATCAACTTTCTAAATAGCAAAATCAATTTCTTCCGTCAATTTTTTTAACTGTCAGATAATGGATGAGTTGAGGAAAGTGTACCATCATGTCTGATGGCTGAAGCTTTCAAAGATAAGGGAGGAACAATATTATCTGTTTGTTGCTCTTATGTGGTGCCTTAGCTGGTGTTCCGCTTTAGGAGGAAGCAAGAAAGCTTCAAAAGGCTAGTCCGAAAGGTCTAGCTAAGACAAGTCAGCTAGGATGAAGGAAATGAAGGCTAGTCTGACAATTGCTGGTTGTCAATGAGAATGAGTCACCTAGCAATGCTAGCTTCTGAAAGATTATGATTTGAATAAATATTTTCCTTCCAAGGATAGTTCTTCAAGTTTTGGAGTTACATAATGAATCCAGCTGGAAAAACCTGCACCTAGTACCCTTTATCAAACCTTCGCATTTCCATAATAAGAAGTGATGAGCTTGACGACCATCTAAAAATGATAGCATCTTTCTTGCTCCTCCATTTCGAAAAGTTCCCCAAATTCTGCACCATTTATACGTTTTTTAGAGTTTGAAGACTATTCCATTTTCCGAGTAGTCCTTCCACTCTCCCTGAAACTGGTTCATTTCTTTTTTCTAGCACCCCGATGCTCCTCTAAAGATAACACGAGAACAAAAATAAGAAAAATTTATGAGAAGACAAAATTGACAATTATAGATGCGAAAAATATGCTAGCATCGACTATCTAAATGACCACCACATGTCACTTGGTGATTCATCTAAATGTTTATAAAAATCAAGAACGATCGTGAAAGCAGTAGGCATGGCACCGGAGGTGCCCCACCTATTACACTCTGACGATCAAGCCAGTAAAGTATTTATAAATATACTAGTAGTATGAAGAATCACTTACCATTAAATGAGGATCATTATATATTTATAATGATTTTATGTATCATTCAAACATCCTGGCTCAGTGTATCTTCCTCATTATTCAGATAATGAATAAAAATATTTATGGAGAGTACTTCTCAAATCAGGATATTTTAGTTATCATCTTATCCACTTTAACAACCCTTAAGATTGCATTGTAGAGGTGTTATGTATCTATCCTTTTTTTATATGACTGATTTATCATATTTTTGTTGTGTCAGAAAAATGAACTTGGTTATCTCAAACAATATTACCACAATTTGGTAAAAAGGCATGGAATTGTGTTCCAGTTCCATCGTTCCCAAACGATATTCCATTCTGATCTAGAACGGTAAATCTATCGTTTCAATTTTTGTAAGCATTGACGCCATTGACATGTGAGAAAGAAGAAAATCATGCCTTTTTTACGACCATACTAGTCACCGGTGGTGTCTGACGACCACTAGATCTAGAACCGCCATTGACACCATCGACAATGAAGATGGAGAATGGGAAGATTCGAATAAGAAGACTCCGGAAGGATCTCATATTTTTGGGGATTTTTAGCACATTTTTGGGTTTTCTTTATTTTAAAAACAGGGAAATGTGTTTATATATGTTTTTTCTCAATTACATCCATTTTTTATATACTTTATAGAATTTTTAAACTAAACAAAAATGCCCTGTTCCGAGCCATCGTATTCCGTTCTAAGAGTACAATTTGGAGAAGTCTACCCCCACCGTTCCCTGTTCTGAGAGAAATACCGTATTATGTTCCCGATCCCGATCCTCGTACTGAATCGAACCGCGATCTGGATAACATTGATCTCGAGTAGCCGCGATCCTAGATATAAGAGGATCTTGAAAGTGTAAGCATAAATTGGGTCACATCTATCGCTCTGGTCATGACCTCGGACGTGGAGGAGGCCTCGACTGTCATAATGACCTCAAAAGAGAAAGAGTTTTTGATTTAGACTTATTGTGGTGCCCTCTCATGGAATATGAATATTGCGCCTTGTTACAAGAGTGGAAAAAGAAAAATAGGAAAGCAAAAATACTTTATCCTATTATGAAGTAAACATCAGCATTTGTCAAACTAAATCGAATTAATTTGACCAATCCAACTAATTTTACAACAAACTCAGCACCACCCAGCAGCCTCGATCGACCACCCAATAGCCTCTACTTGCAATCGGCGAAAATCGAAACTCAAAACTAATTTGACAAAAAACAATCTAGTTGGTCTTCTTTAATAGCGCTAAAGAAATCGGTGGAGCGGCCTCGATCGACCACCCAAAGTTGATAGAGTAGTTGTCATTCTTGAAGTTTTTTAGTACTAATTATCAATGACCGAAAGTTTGTGGGTATTAACTGAATTCAACCCTAAAAATGTGTCAAAATGATAATAAAGGAAATTGGAAATGAGTGGGACCCAAGAGTGAATGTGGTGGTCCTGGTGGAGCATTTGAGGCTGAGGGATACAAAAACCACGTTGAGTATGGCCCATTGGGGATGCAAATGAAAACCGCGTCTGCGTTGTTTGGCTGCATCTATCATATAGTAAGTAATTGACAACCAATAAGCCTAAAACAAAACGACAAACTTATTCATGGCCGCACATGACTTTTGTCCCTGTCCAAACACGGTACTTTCCGTACCTTTCCGTAACATAATTACGCAACCCCTACGTTAAGCGGATCAGCATCAAAACACGAGATGATTATATTGCATTTGTGCTGCCACATAAAAAAAAATAGATAGCCCTATATTTTGTCCGACTAAAAGATGAAATTGAAAAATTGTAATCACATTATTATCAATAGATTATAATTAATAGATTTGAGTCGTATAGGTCTATATTTTATATAACATCAGTTCCTAATAAAATTTTCAACATAAGTCATCTTATTCTACATTATGCCGCCATTATATTTGTATCACAAAAAAGGATACAAATTTATATAATTCATAGTTCAAAGTATGGTAAACGGTTATTAATAGTTCTAGTCACTATTTGTATGATTAGTGAATACTGTTTTTCTAAAAAGATATGGCAAGAATTTGAAGGTATGAAAAAATGATTTATCTTGTGTGGTATATTATATGTCATGCATATTTTATGAGGAATAGTAAAGTCTCATTTGTAATCATGTCACATAAAAGACCAATGTGCTTTTTGATAATCATGTTGGCTTAAGGTAAAACAATTTACAATATTTATTAATAACATTTGATATCATGTCACTACTACAATTTTGGTTTTAGATGACAGTTACATTTTTTATACAATAATAATTCTCTAAAATCTGTCAAAGAAAAATAGTGCAGGGTAGGATAATTCGGGTAAGATGACAGCTCAAAAATTAGTTATCATCAATGTGTTATCTACTATGACAGTTAATTTTTAGACTGCCAATATAACTTCTTATTATGATAGTGGAAAAAAATTTGTCATCGTTTTATGGTGTAACAAAATTTACTACTTACCTCAAAAATCATTTTTTATGAAAATACCATACTGTATAATCAATCTAAACATTTTACTTTGTCATTTTTTCTTCTCGTTTTACAGAGTGGCGACTAGTGATTTGGAGCTCCATCTTCCCAACCGCGCAAGGCGACTTCACGGCGGCTTCCAGGCGAGCTTCAACGGTGATCTTCCACGGCGAGCTTCCATCGCGGCTCAAGCAAGGTTTCATCCTCAACTCTGAACTAGCGACTGGTCGAGCAAGGGTCTCTCCTTCCACGCATCATTTTACTCTATTTCTACAATTTCTTGTTCAACGGTGAGGGTTTTTTCCCTTCATCGAAGGATATGATCTTGGGGTTTCATCAAGTTTTGTGAATGAATGTACATATAATGTCCAGGTGATGAATGGTGTTTGGGTTATGAATTATTTTGGGGGAATGTACGTATAGTGACTAGGTGATGGTTAGAAATTTTTTTTGGGGATGAATGTACACATAATGTCCAGGTGATGAATGATTTTTTGGCTAGGAAATTTATTTTAGAGATGAATATAAATATGATACTCAGGTGATGTATCTATGTAACTACACATTTGTTTTGTCTTAGCAATATTTGGCTTTATTGAGTACTTTCAGGATTACTAGCTTTCTTTCTTCTGATTTGGTATTTATTCGGGAAAGTTAGATACTAACATATTAATATATTTCTATAGTTATATGAGAAAATACAACCTTTACCTAACGAAACAAAAGGAAAAATTGGGAGATTGAATAACTACAATTAAAATTAGAATCTAATAATTATAAAGACCCATTCTTCAATTTTCCCACACTATATATGAAACCTATGTCCTATGATTACTCAATTGGAATAATATAACTCATTCAGTAAATTATGATTGAATGGTCTTCATATTTATAATTAAGATAACAAACTTGATTTATTAAGTTACATGAATATGCCTCAATGGTCAGGATTGCTCTAGAGCGATCCAATGGCCATAGAGGCCCAGCGTCAAGTCTTGGTGTGGCTTTTTGTCGTGATATAGTCCACATGCATTGTTCATTTCTTTTTCAAATGGTGTTCTCAAACTAGCAGATCGTCACTCTCGAAGCTCTCCTTCCCCTGCGCGGATCCTTCTCTCAGCTTAGATCTTCATCTCTGTCGAAGCTTATTTTGGGTCGTTCTTATTCTGCGTCCCTGTGTCACTCCCAAAGTTCTCATTCCCCTGTGCGGTGCTCTCCTCTACCAGGTATCATCCCGAAGATCTCCTTCTCTACGCGATGCTTAGATTTTATCTTTTCTTTCTATGAGTTTGACTTTTGAGCTGAGAACTATGATAGCCTAGATCTCTATTCTATTTTATTTGTTCTTTTTCGTCACGACTATCTGGGTGTCAAGATGAAAGCTTTTGTCCTGCTTTATGGACTTGCTCTGCTTCGATTACGTTACGTTGTTGAGCAATGGTATCTTCTTATATTGTATAGTTTGTAAAAAGAATTATCAAAAACTGTTATTTGTCTGATAATATATCCTTCTTCTAGTCTTAAGAACTCATGTTGTTTTTTTACTTACTAGTTTCAAATCTCTGATGAAATAAGTAGTCATAATTCAGTTTTAATTGCTGTTTGAGTTTTGATCAAAGTTGTATTTATTTTCAACTAGCATCTTGGTTGTCAGATTGAAATGGTTGTGAGTAGATTGAGATCAGATTTAAGGTAAAAGCCTCTATTACAAAACTTTTTGCTCTTTGGTATTGAAAATAAAATTGTTGACTATTAGAACATTAATTAATAAAATGCAGTCTATAGCTTCAACAATATAGCTAATAGTTTACAATGGACCCTCTACTTTGATTTTTCAATTGTATTTTTTGTTAGTTTAATTACTTCTTCCTAATCGACATTATTCTATGCTTTTAATTATCTTTTTGGTAAGTTTAAAAGTCGATTAATGTCATGAATATATTTGTGACTCATCTCCTAATTTTATAATTATGTTTCAATCTTTCACTAAATCTAAGTTTGTTGGTAACTTATTTAAAATGGATAAATTATGGATGCATAAGAATCGACGATCCAAAGAATATGAGATCGGGGTTGATGCTTTTATAAACTATGCATTGCAACGAGGTGGTTATCCTAATTTTGTTCGTTGTCCGTGTCAAAAATGTGGAAATCTCAATCAATGTTCACATGCTTGAAGTGGTAAAAGACCACTTCTTTTTTAATGGTGTTGATCAAAGTTACAAGAAATGGGTTTGGCACGGAGAAGCAATATCTGAATTAGATGCGTCAACTAGTGTTAATCAAGATGAAATGCACATTTTATGAAATATGTTAATGATGAAGATTTTCATGATGCCCCTCATGAGCTTGAGGCCAGAGTTTGAGGCCAGAATTTGACAACATGTGGCCAGAATTTACTAAAGAAACAAGAAATCTTCGTCTAGGCATTGCAGCAGATGGAGTAAATCCACATAGTTTCCTTAGTAGTAAACAAGAAATCTTCGTCTAGGCATGTTATGTTAGTGGTGTACAATTTACCTCCAAGGTTATGTATGAAGAAAAAACATTTATGATGTTAACACTTTTGATACCATGTCCAAAGCAACCAGGAAATGACATTGATGTGTATTTAGCATTGTTAGTTAATGATCTAAAATTACTCTAGGAAACATTAGTTGATGTTTATGATGCATCAAGAGATATGAAAATTTAATTAATACATTTTCAAGCTTCCAATGTTCAAATGTGATTGGGTTGAGAACCATAACGGTGTCAAAGTTGATGAACTTGGATTCACATTGGTAGACTTCTCAAGAATTGGCCATAAATCTCATTCTTTCATCTTGGCCTCACAATTGAAACAAGTGTTTTACATTGAAGATCCACTTGATTCAAGGTGGTCAGCTATCATATCATCTCCTCAAAAAGACCATTACGATAATATAAATGATGATGATTTGGTGATATTATCAGAGAATGTAAATCGCATACAAGAGTAATCCCCTCAATTGGGTCATTTAATGTAAAAGATGAGACTGAGATGACTTATGTTGCTAATCAGTAAGATGGTACATGACTTGATATATGAATTGAACTGGCAGGTATATGTAAATTTATTGTTCTATCTCAATTATTTACGGTAATTGATTAGTTGATTTCATGTCTACTTTATCAGAAATTGTATCTAGCCTTTAACATACATTTTCTATGCCCTAACTATAGTTGTGTTTTGTATTCTCACTTTGTAAACATTTTTCAAAGTTGTTAAAAGCTGGGCCTCGAAAAAGTTCATGATTGAATGGTGCTTAACATTTCTCTAGCCTTTAATTTTTTATGATGTAAATATACTGCAATGATGATTAATTGCCATTATTCACTGAGAATGTATAAGTATGTTTACTTGTATTATCTTTGATAATTCTCTATGATGTAAATATGCTGCAATGATGATTACTTTCTCTTATTCATTGAGAATGTAGAAGTATGTTACTTGTATTATCTTTGATTATTCATTGAAACAATAGCTCTCATGATTTCTAAACGTGAATTGGTTGTTCTTTTGAGATTTAAGCTTTATTTTTTCTTCTTTATGATCATTTGAGAGCACTGGTAGCACTTTATAAAGATTTTTAGCCTATTAATTCTGATAGTTTTGGCTTGGGGGTTGATCGATGACCTTTTTTATTGATTAGTTTTGGCTTGGAGAGGTGATTATTTTCTTTTGATTGACTAGTTTTGGCTTTTTTTTGGAGGGGGAGTTGATTATTTTCTTTTGATTGACTAGTTTTAGCTTGGGGGAGTGATTGATGTTCTTTTGATTGATTAGTTTTGGCTTAGTGGGGTGATTATTTTCATTTGATTGACTAGTTTTAGCTTGGAGGGGTGATTATTTTCTTTTGATTGACTAGTTTTGGCTTGAGTGGGTGATTATTTTCTTTTGATTGACTAGCATTGGTTGGTGATTCTTACAAGTCATGAGTGTAGAACTGAGTTTAATATGTGATGTGTAAAAGATAATTGAGATGATGTTTTCTTTTAGTGTAGTTACCTTTTAGTTCAGATCCATTATCCACTGTGAGATTGTTGAACTATTTTTTGTGGTACCTATGATGACGGAGATTCCCCGTCATCGTACCCCCTTATAATGATGATTTTTTTAAAAATATTTAAATATGATAGCCCGGTAGATGACAATTGGTCAATCGTCAATATAGGATTATATTGACGGGTTTTACCTGTCATCTAACCCCAGATTTGTAGTAGTGTGCATTCATAAGTTAAGACATGTAGTATTAGATTACTAAATAATTTTTATGACAAAAAGACATGATGTTGTCATCGTCTCTTTTGAATGAATTGGTAGTTAGGTCTCCTAATACTTAAAGGCAAAATAACAAAAAAAGGGGTGGATAGATAAATTTCTCTATTTTATCATCTTTATGGTGTGATTTTCTTTTTATTTTTATGAGTGATTTTGAGGTGGAACAATTTTATAGTCGTACATTATTATTGGAGCTTCTCTCTCTTCCCTAGAGCTTCTCAGCTCCTAGAGTTTCCTGGGGTTTCCTTGATTTTCGAGCTTCATGGAGAATTTCCTTGGCATCTGGACCTGAGTTTGGAGCTAGGGTTGTATACAAGTTTGTTTGTTGTTGAAGATGAAAGAGAAGAAGAACAATGTCATGCTCAGTTCACTTAGCAGTACAATCACGGGTGAATCGTCTAAGGGTGTAATGTCATCTTCTTTAGAGTATATTGATGTCCCTGGTCCCAATAGGGGATGTGATAGGCCTCCTAAAAATAGGAATTGCTTACCTATCCCTAAAGACAACATGCTAGGGTTTGTGGTTTTGAATAATGGAGAGGAAGACCATGCAAAAGGTATTAATAAGGCTTCTCCTTTAAGCTCAGAGACAAAATATCATGCTCATGCTTTACACGATGGTTTTGACGGTGATATTGAAGAGGAAAAGGAATTTTCTACTTTGAATCTCCAGTCAAACACCCTAAAATGGTAGAGGATGTTATTTTGGAGAATAATGTCTATACAGACATTAATGATGCAATGCAAAAAACTGAAATTTTTTTTGAAAGTGTCAAGAACGATAAAGACTTTGTGCTGGAAAATAAAAAAAGCTGGAGTGATAGGGTTCGTAGATTGAATGTACCATTCTTTCTCCGCATGGGAAATCAACGAAGATAATTTGAGTGGTAATTATAAACTGGATGATACAGTGATGACTGAGGGTCTAAAATTATGGTAAAACACCATTGTAGGTCATTTTCTGTGTAGAGCAGGGTTAATATTGTTGCTTTCCATCTATGGGGTAACAACAGTCTTAAAGATATTTTAGAAGATGATAACGAATTCTTCTTCTTCAATTTTCAATCCCTGGACTATAAGGTGAGCATACTTCAGGGACGACCGTGACATTTACTGGGCATCCCTCTCATCCTAAAGAGTGAAATCCAACTATTAATGAGGACATGGCTATAATATCCATTTGGGTAAATTTATGGAACATCCCAGTCTTTTGTGGACTCAGAAAGGGATTAAAAGTATTTGTAGTATCTTGGGGGACCCTGTTTGTGCAGATGCCATCACTACGAGTGGTTCCAAACTATCTTTTGCCAAAGTATGTGTAGAGATTGACTTAGCTATTGAACTGCCTGGATTTATAGAGCTAGACCTGGATAAGTATGGCATGACTAATATTAAGGTTGATATATAGTATATGGGCATACCCAAGAGATGCACTAAATGCATGGTAATTGGGCTTGATTGCCTAGCTACGAAAAAACCTATTGCTACCAAACCTGTTATTGCTAAACCTCAAAGCGAGAGTGGGTTAAGATCAATAGGAAAGTTAAACAAATTGAGGAGGTGACTCCATAAGAGAATGATATTTCTGAGTCATCCATAGCTAGACTGCCTGAATCTCTGGATGGGGAAGACCCTATTCTTGAAGGGATAGTTACTGAAATCTTTGATGACACATTTTATGAGCCAATACAAGAGCCTGACCAGGTCCTCTAGGAGTCAGTCACTGATTGTTCCAATATAGATAAGATTCAAGAATGCAGGAGATGATCAGTCTGAGTTGGGATCTTCTTCCCCAAAGAGCCCTAATTTGAGTGCTAGACAAAGGCAAAGGAAGAGACAATCACCTGCTAAACAGAAAGCTCAGAGTGAGAAGATGGTGAATGCTTCAGTAACAAAATTCTCTACCTTATGCTGACAAATATAGCCTCTTGGAATGTTAGAGGTTTTAATTAATTTCTTAAACATTCTGATATGCGTAGAGTGTGTAGAGAATTTAATTTAAGTTTGTGTGTTGTTCTTGAGACCAAGGTCAAATTCAAATATAATGCTGGAATCATTAACCATGTGTTTAATTTTTAGAATGTGATCAACAATTACAATATGAACCCTTTGGGGAGGATTTGGTTGGCTTATGACCCTTTGGTTTCTCATATTAGTACTATTGCGTGTACTAATAAGCTCATTAATTGTGAACTTACTTAAATAAGCATTGGAATTATGTTTCATGCTTCCATCATTTTATACTACTAATAATGCTAGAGTCAGAAGTTTGCTTTGGCAGGACTTGATCAATCTTCATCATGCTTTCAGTAAATTTCCTTGGATTATCATGAGAGATTTTATGAGAAGCTACATCATGATGAGCGAGTGGGTGATTTTTTTTACCTGGGATGAGGAAATGAGGGAGTTCGCCTCATGTATTACTAGCTTAGAAGTTTAGGGCCTGAGTTATTCTGGTGCCATCTACACGTGGTGGAATCACCAACCTGGAAAGAACATCATTATTAATAAGATAAACATGGTTCTTGTCAATGGTTGCTGGCAGGATACGTTTGATAGCTCTGTAACCTTCTTTGGAGCTCGAGGCTTCTCAGATCACAGTGCTGCTAGAGTTAAATTCTTACCTGATTTCACCAGGAAGACGTAGATGGGTTTTATGAGGTAGTTGCTTGAGCCTGGAATACTGAAGCTTATGGTACTAAAATGTTTATGCTCTCCAAGAAGGTTAATGCTATGAAACTTGCTCTTAGAAGATTTAATGCTCATTAATGCAGTAACTTATCTGATAAAGTTAAAGATGCTAGACTATCTCTAAGTTTGCTTATCAGAATCTCAACTCTAATCCCAATCTTCTTACTACTCAAAGGGAAGTAAAAAGTGCTATTGAAAATCTGGTTAAGTAGAAGTTCGCTGAAGAATATTTTTTAATGCAGAAATCCAGAGTGTCCTTGCTGAATTTAGGTGATGACAATACTACTTTCTTCTTTAATGTTGTGAAGTCCTATATAAGGAAAGCTCAGATCTTACAACTTACGTATAGCATGGGTAATATCATTTCTGATCCTCATGAGATACATGAGCATATTGTACAGTTCTATAAGGACTTGCTAGGTACTCAATTTCCCATCTCAGAGATCAACTGGGATATTATTGATAAAGTTTTACCTGCAAAGATGGATACTGCTGCTGGCTTTAGGGGTGTGCAAAATTTTTAAGAACTGACATCACCGCACCAAGTCGGTTCAATCGGTACTATTACTACAATAATTATAATCGGGTCAGTTAATTTAAATAACTAAAATTTTGACTGGATTATATTTTACAATAAATTTGTAATCAAGTTTGAACGGATTACACACACATTAGACAGATTATTAAAAACTTAATAAATTAGACATATATTATTAACAAATAGACATAAATATTAATTTTATATATATATATTAATTGTGTTGATTGTTGATTTTTTAAAAATTTTATAATTACAGCCGAATCAATTACAAATAATCAAATCGAACCGATTACTTCGATTTCATTTAATTCGGTCTTTTCGATTATACCAATTCAGTTCATGAATTTCATGAAGAAGTGTGTCTATAAGTAAATATATTGCTGTTCATGATTACATTTGTTATTATGTGGAAGACATGCAAGTGCAATGTATCTAGAGATGATACTTTATTGATTCGAAAAAGATGCATATTACATTACATAACATGAAATAGCACTAAAAATATTCTCCTAATTAAAGTCTCAAAAAAAGAACCAATCACCAATTGATCAAAGAAAAAAAAGTAGCCATTTGACTATACAATAATGTACGTAATTTAGAGATAAAACATGAGTAAACACTTGACAACTCAAGAAATTTATATATTTTCTAATCAGATTATGAAAAATAATAATGATTTTTAAGTAATCCAATTGGGATTGTCACTTTGAGTTTCACTTTCATGTTCCCATTTTCCAACCAAACTTTTTAAAAGTGGGGTTGGTTTGACAGAGTTTGGTTTAAGCACTTTTGTATATATATATATGTTAGTTGAAGCTGTTTTCTGCATTGGGAAGAACTTTTAAGGGAAAAGCATGAGTGGGCTGATTCATTCTTTATTAGAAAGTGCGCTTAAATGATTCTCTATTCAAAAGGAGCTTTTGAAAATTAGATTTTTTGGGGTGAGATGTTCATATATTTTCAACTTGTTAATTGAACTAACATGCATTGATTTATGAGTATTTTTTTATCCTTCCAATCAATTGATACCAAAAGGAAAATTGAATATTTACCAAAAAAAAGAAGGAAAATTGAAAAAGAAATGACAAGAAATGGAAGTGGGAGAGTGAGTGGGTTAGCTACTCTTCTATTCTAAATAGGAAACAATATTATATATTTTTTATCACTTATTGCCACTTCTGTTTAAGATATTAAAAAGAGTTGCATAAAAAAAGGAAAAAAAGGAAAAATTCATTAATTATGTTGATTAAGATTTAGATCAAATTTTAATCAAATAAATTACGTATGAATCATTAATAAATTATTTTAGTGAATGAAAATACTAACGCATGTAACTTATTGATATATCATTTTTATCAGTTAAATTTTTTATCAATGTACAATTACAATTACTAATTTAAAAGTGGGCATGCATCCTTTATCCACCTCCTTATTTCTAAATAAAACAAGAGAAAAACTATGAGCTTGTTTGAAAAGCCATTTTAATTTTTTTTTTTACTTTTTAAAAAGAAAATTCATTTGGAACAATGAAAAAAATCAGAACTGAAAAAGTGATTTTCAGAACAGGGTTTTCTCCATTTTTTGTGACACCTCACTCTCTTCAGTACCACCATCCACGCCATTCTATTCTTCTTTTTGCTGAGTTGATTGTCTTTGAATAGCTGAATTTTTCATCACCAAAATTAGGAAAATCGAGCAACGTGGACGCAAATTGAGGAAGAGGATCAAGAAGATTGTTGTAGGGGAGAAAAAACTATTTTTCGCATCAACAAATTGTATGGTTTGTAGTTGGAAGTCTTAAAATTTGTCTATTGATGATGGTTCCAATACTCTCCAGAAATTAACCATCAGTAGTGATTAAAGAAGTGTAAATCTAACTTAAACGAAACTCTTTCTTATTTTCCTTCATTTTCTCTGAGAACTAAACAAGGATTTACTTCAAATAGAAAGCAACTAGGGCGAGATTTTAATTTTGAGTCTTACTTACTTGCTGAAGTGAGATGATTCTTCAACGAATTGTCAATTATCAAACTCATAAGGGAATTCAAACTTTCGAACATTGATATTATTTGGTTAGTAAAGTCCATTAGAGAGAAAGAAGGAAATAGACGATTGATTAAAAAAGTTACAGAGTATAAAATGAGAAAAATAAAGGATTGTTAAACTCCAATAATTAAATTGGATGACCTGTTTAGATTTTGTTTTGTTTTATATGGTAATTCAAACATGTAATCAACAATCTAAACTTTCAATAAACTAAATAGTTTTTATATAAAAAAAATCAGCACTAAAAAATTTTATTGATGAGACATTTACCCAACATTTTTATTTAATAAACCACAAAACATTTTTCTACAATAATCTTCTAAACAAATTTTCCTCTATAGGTCTTTTAATTAAAACAACTTCTTAAAACAATTTTCAGAATGGTTTTTATTTTATCAAAGCACTATCAAATATTACTCAACAAAATATATACATCAAGGTGGCCAAAAGAAATTTATCTCTACTAATCAAACTAGCAATACTAGTTGGTAATAATAGTACAAGATCTTTGTTTATTTCATTGTTTATCATTGACTTTTTAATCGCTATAATTAATCATATAAGAAGTTATCAGTCCCAATTAGGGAAAAAAACCAGTGGTGTTTGGTATAGGGAATGTTAAAAGAATCATAAACATGTAAAAAAATTAACCCTATTCGGTGAGAAAAACAGAAGGCGAACTCACTTTAACCTTTTTAAAATATATTTATCATATTAAAAATAAATAAGTTGGTATTATGATGATTTGATAGATACTTAAAACTTAATTAATATAAAAAATCTTACATTAATAATAATTTCACATCCAAACTGTCAATCTTTTCCCCCAATAAATAAAATAAATTAAAGGATCTAAACAAAAGATTAACATACTCCTATAACTAACGTACTCGTCGTCCGTACCAACAATGGTCTTTACAAATTTCTTACTTTCTTACAAAATTTCAATATTGATTGATAGTTAATTATCTTATACCAACCTGTCAAATGTGATTATCTTTATTAAATATTAGAAAACTAATATTTTCATCTGCATAATTAACACTTAATGTTTTCAAGTAAAAGCAATATTTTTAAATAATGATAATTTATTTCTATGTTACTATTAACAGTAACATAGAAATGGTTATTTGTATAAATATATCATTTTTATTTTTAGTTAGAATTTTTGTACCCCTTTCTAAAAATTAAGAATTGTATACCATGTTTCACCATTATCAACATCAAGCATGACAACTCTCTATTTCCTGATAATTTCATTTTCCTTCTCCGTGCAAAGATCAAATCAATCATGGTTGACAAATACTCACTCATCCACTCTTACCTATCCTTTCAAGCGTTTTCTTCAACAAAAACGTCTTCTTCTTCTTCGTCTCTTATTATCCGTCTCTTCTTCTTCTTCTACTTCTTCATTATCTTTATCTTCTTCTTCTTTTATTCGTCTTCTACTTCTTCGAGACCATATGACCCATCCTTTTTCAGTCAAGTGGTCTCTGCTTTACTGTTGTCATAACAAAATTAACTTCTTCAACATTTCAAGTAGTTACATGCTCTTTGGATAAGTGAGTGAGAGAATCATAATGACTACTTGAATGGTTCAAGTAGTAGTTGTATCTGAGTACTTGAACCCTTCAAGTAGTGATTTTAATTTTGAAAGTAGAAAAAAATATTACTTGAAGGGTTCAAGTAGTTAGATTCAACTACTTGAACCCTTCAAGTAGTGATTTTAATTCTGAAAGTAGAAAAAAATATTACTTGAAGGTTTCAAGTAGTCAGATTCAACTACTTGAACTCTTAAAGTAGTCAGTTTGATTCTTGCAGTCAATTTTTCAGTGAGCATGTGACTACTTGGGGTACAAGAAGTCATTTTTTTCACATTCATAGGATCATGGCATGCGCATGTCAACCTCTGGAGGGCATAACTTTTGACTCAGGTGGATCCACATAGCCCATAAGATATCAAATCGAAGCTTATTCAGAGATCTACATCTTTGGCAGAGATCACCTAGCGCAGCCCAATTTTGGGTCCAAAAAATACTGTTTTAAGTACTTTCAGAGGCTTGAAAGTTGTTTCGGTCCTAATTTTAGGCTTTTTCATAGGATTCAATAGGTTTTGGAAGATTGATTGCTGGAAATCGTACGCGATTCAATAGATTTTGGTATTATTAGGGTTTTGTTGAGACTTACGCTACATCAAGTAGTAATTTATACTACTTGAACCCATCAAGTAGTTTTTTTATCTCCTGAAGTTTATTGTCCAATAGACTCATCACTACTTAAAGAGTACAAGTAGTAAGTTTTTATTACTTGATCCTTCAAGTAGTTTTTGCTTACTAGATAATAGACATCAAGAGAAAAAGAACCACTTGAAGGGTTCAAGTAGTATAAAATTACTACTTGAACCTTTTAAGTAGTGAGGGACGAGCTTACTGGATAAGAAATTTCAAGAGAAAAAAACTATTTGAACTGCTCAAGTAGTAAAAACTTAACACTTGAGCCCTCAAGTAGTGATTTGCTTACTGGACAATAGATTTCAAAAGAAAAAAAACTACTTGAAGGGTTCAAGTATTATAAAATTACTATTTGATACTTTCAAGTAGTCACTAGTATTTGCGTTTCTAATTGATCAAACAAAAATAACTACTTGAATGGTTCAAGTAGTATAAAATTACTATTTGATACCTTTAAGTAGTCACTAGTGTTTGGGTTGTTAACTAATCAAATAAAAAATAACTACTTGAAGGGTTCAAGTAGTCATAAATTACTGTTGATTTTACGTGTTGGGCCCATAACTCACTGTTTATCTTCTTACATCTTAATACCCCCTCTCTAAATTACTGTTGATTCTGTATTTTTTGGTATCAGAGCAAAACCTGCTGAGATAATACTGTTCATTTACTGTTTCTACTTCAATTTCTGCATAATTAAAACGTTCACCGCCTATTATGCTAGTTATTGATATTATTGTTGCCTATTTGCTTAGTTAATTGAGCCACGAGTCGATTGTTTATAAATAATTCTTCTAGTAGTAATAGGTCAACAATAACCTCAATACCTAACATAATAGATGATGAACATATTGAATTAACAGATGATCAAGTAGATCATAGGGTATGAAATATACCTAAATTCTCTAATAAAAATATTTATAAATCAACATGGTCTGTTACTTCCTTCAAACCTCAACATCATGTAAAAACAATTAACAAAAAATATGCTCTTGGAAAAGAGCATGAAACTTGCCAATTACTTTCCTCTGATGGAATAAGGCATCATACTCAAGAAAGATATAATTTCCTTCATTTTGGTTTAGTCCAAATTGGAGTTAAACCACTCACAAGAAGAGACCTAAGTACCTCTGTCTTGCTAGCCTTGCGAGATGTAATATTTATAAATTTTAATGTTAATATTTTAGGATTAATTGAATCCTCACTTTGTAATGGTCCAATCAATTTTGATTATTTTTCAGATCTGTCTATTAGTTTAGCAGATCCCCATATTTTAAAATCAGTACCTTTAAATATTAAAACTAGTGGTTACTAACTCCTAGAAGGCACCCAACCTCTAGCTTTAATCTTCAGAATTCATTACAAAGTTACCAAAACAAATATGAATTTCCAAGCCATCAATAGGAGTCTAAAGATTCAAACGATTCAATCTAACCATAGTAATGCCAATATTAGAGTTCCTAAAACAATTAGGTGGTCCAATATTAATTTACCTTTAAATTGACTTTTAACTAATGAGAGTCAACCTACTTCAATCCAAAAACTAATTGAAGATGTAGATTACATCTAGCAGTACATGGATGGTACTGTTAAAATTAATTTTCAATCATCTTCTAGTTCTAATACACAAATTAGGGAGTATAACCAGTATAGTACCCTTAGGCACTCCTTTTCTGAATCATTCATAAATAATAATCAAAATCTTAGGATTCAACAATTAGTACAAGAATTAAAAAATTTATAAATTTTTAATTTAAGACTTAAAGGCATAACCACAAGCTCTCAAGTTAGTCAGTCAGTCTTTGATGATAAGTCTGATCAATCCGACGAAGTTGAAGCACCCACTAGATCGAATTTTCAAGGGAGCCTTCATTCTGTTAATCCCCAACTATTAGTTCTGAATATAGGAACCCTAAGTTAAGAATATAAACCAGATTAGGAAGGTCTAACCCAACACAATAATGACCCAGCCAATCTAGATAGACGTAATAGGTTCAGAAATTCATATAATATGGACTAAAGAAAAATCGTACTTGCTGAATGGAAGACATTCATGCAAAAATTTAGAATTGAAATATTTTTCCTTGATTATGTTGAAGATATTTATGAAAAAAATACCAAAGTAATTTCAAAGTATAAATGTGTTAAGGAAGACTCTAGTGTAGTATCTACTAGTAATCTTTTTTCTAAAAAATTATAATTAATCATAAAAAAATTTTAATCACTGATTCTCCTTTCAAAATTGCAAACGAAGAAGAGCCAAACGAAAAAATAGTTGAACAACTCAATTATACTAACCACAATCTAATTACAATAGGTAAGCAATTAGATGAGATTGTGAATGTATCCAAAAATAAATTAAAAGCCTGTTGGAAAGCAATTTGAAATGATTGTAAGATAGGGCCATGGATGGGAAAAATTATTATTTTGATGCAAGAAAATTATATACCAAGCATCAATACAAAATAATTGTATTACTTTTTATTTAAAAATATTTTGAAATTTGAAGGATGAATTTTCCAATCCTCCATGGTCATGACTCTGAAAATGCTAAAAGCATGACAGATTTTTCTTTCAGAATTCTTTATTGGGCTAATATTAACAGATTTTATTTCTAAGAGAGCGTCTTTGTAGAAACTGAGATTTTTGTCTCTATGGCGAAGGACAAAATGGAAATTTGGAAGGAAATAAGTTTTTGGTATTTCAGGAGGATCTTTTAAATGAATAAATAATGGCTCAATATGAAAGAGATTTTTAGGGATTTTTTTGAAGTATTGGGATGATTTTTTGGTGATTGGTTGATTGAATGATTTGGTATTAAAAGGTTGAGGAATTGGGTCTGATGGACCCAAGTATTGTTGATAGAGTAGAATACTCCTTATTGATTTGGGCCTTAAAGGCCAATTGTTGAATCAATGATTCTTCTATTATTATACCATTCATCATTTTTACATGATGTCTGAAACCGACACTGATTCTTTTAGTTAGGGACTCTACTGCAAGCCTATGACCTTTTTGAAAACCATCAGACATAACAAAGAAAGTACATTCTAGTATTGAAAAATTCTTTTTTATTTTATTTGGAAATTCAATTTTAAATATTGTTTGTCCTAAAATGTTCACAGTTAAAATTATTTTGTTATCATAACAGATTTCATTATTTTTGTGAAAACATATTTTTCACATTTTTCATACCGTCGAATCAATGCTGAAATTATGCCCCAGCCCAACTTCTTCTAAAATTTTTTAATTCATTAATCCAATCATTTATTGGTTATTCAAATCCATTATGACCATAATCAATTGATGGAGATTTTGAACAAAAGGCGGATGCCCTGCCATTGAGCTTCTTGATTTTGAAAGAATTTTGATTAAGAATTTTATGCTCTACCTTTTCATATTCTAGGATGTCAAAATCCTGGAATGATTCCTTGCAAAATATTATAAGGAAGAGAGTCAGACATTTGATCATTAATATATTAAATTTCAAAACATGTTTACAATTGTTAAGAATGGGTTATTACTTGGCAAAATTTTATTTAGAATTAATTTCAAAACATGTTTCGTAGATTTATTAATCAAAACAAATTGTATGATATGATCAATTATTCATGAAATAAAATTTAAATCGTGGAGATCTAATTTTAGATTGAAACAATTTCATTTATTTTGCAAAGATAACTAAACCAATTTTCTTTATTATACTGGCAAACAATTTAAAGTGTTCCCAATATTGTTTAACATATTGGTTAATGCAATCGATCAAGAAATCAGTAAGTTGATTAAAGAGTTTAATTATTATATTCTGAAATTTACTCGAAGCAAATCTAAGATCAAATGGGATTATTTTTCATTTATAATGATCAAATATAATCTTGTTTATCTTTGTTTTATTTATCTGGATTTGTCAACATTCAGATTGTATGCTAAACTTAGAGGATACATCAGCATTTCTAAGTCTGTTGATTAAATCCCTTATGTTTGATATTGAATATTCCAAAACATCTTTTAGGGGCTTACAATTAATTACTAAACAAATAACTCCTCGTTTAATGATTTTAACTTGATTTTCAAAAGCATGCTCTTCAATTTTATCTTGTAGAAAATGGAATTGTTTTCTCTTACAAGAAATTAAGTTTATGGACTTAAAAACATAATTTTGTTTCAAAGTCTTTACTTTCTTATTGTGAGGAAAAGAAAGAAATATGAATTTTATGGGTTCATCCAAGGGATAACTAATTATCTTATCATACTCTGTGGTAAAATGATACAACAGAGAAATAAATGGTAAACCTAAAATAATTTTATCAGTCATATTTTTTACTAAGATAAATGATGTCTTGCAACATACATTATCTTGACAAATATGGACTGTGAGTATTTCATAATTGATATGCATACAAGTACCATTGACAGATGACAAAGATTCTTTTATCTTCTTGAAGTACTTGGTTGGAACTAGTCTATCTTGCATAGAATTCAAATCTGCTCCTGAATCAACAAGAGTCATTATTGTGAAATCAAAATCTTGAATAGTTATCATAATCATTATATGCCATTTTTTGATTTTGATGTGATTAAGAATTTGGATGAAATTTTCATCGTCTTGATAGTTAATAGGTTCTTCAACCTCATTATTAAAAACTAATAATTTACTCGATTCACTAAATTCTTGTTTATTAATTTACTCGGTTCAAGGTATTCTTGTTTTAATTCTGAATTTTTAATTTGCTAATTAAATCTAACAAGAGGGTTTCTTGTTGTTCATTTTTATTTAAGACATTAATTTTTTTATAACAGCTATCTCTACACCTCATAGTGATGTTAGGAGAATCACTATCAGAACTTGAGAATTCAGTTTCAGAGGATTCAAGAGTTTCATATTCTCCTAAATCTCCACTATTACTTTCATAATAATCTATTCTATGATTCTAAACAGTTCATGTTTATCTTCTTCAGAAATTTTAATTGATTCATTTTATTCTTAGCTTGACATGTGTTAGAATGATGACATTTCTGACCACATTTAAAACATGTAATATTGCTTTTATCAAATTTTTTATTAAACCTTTTTGTGGAATAATTTTTATTCCTAGTGAAGCGTTTAACAAAATTTTTATTCTTTGAGAAAGATTGATCAAAATTTTTGTTTATGTTTTTATGATAATTCTTCCTATAGGGTTTGTGAGACATTCTAGGACTTAAGTGAGAATGTTTTCTATTTTTCTAATTGTTGAATTCTAAGATTTTGATTATTATTTATGGATGATTCAGAAAAAGAATTCCTATGGGTAATAGACTGGCTATACTTCCTCATTTGTGGATTAGAACTAGAAGATGATTGAAAGTTAATTTTAATAGTACCATCCACGTACTGCTTGATATAATCTACATCTTCAATTGATCTTTGGATTGTAGTAGGTTGACTCTCATTAGTTAAAAACCAATTTGAAGGTAAATTAATATCAGACCACCTAATTATTTTAGGAACTCTGATATTGGCATTATTATGGTTAGATTGAATCAATAGGGTTTAGGATTCCTATTGATGGCTTGGAAATTCATATTTGTTTTGGTAACTTTGTAATGAATTCTGAAGATTAAAGCTAGAGGTTGGGTGTCTTCTAGGAGTTAGTAACCACTAGTTTTAATATTTAAAGGTACTGATTTTAAAATATAGGGATTTACTAAACTAACAGACAGATCTGAAAAACAATCATAATTGATTGGACCATTACAAAGTGAGGATTCAATTAATCCTAAAATACTATCATTAAAATTTGTAAATATTGCATCTCGCAAGGCTAGCAAGACAGATGTATTGAGGTCTCTTCTTGTGAGTGGTTTAACTCCAATTTGGACTAAACCAAAATGAAGGAAATAATATATATCTTGAGTATGATGCTTTATTCCATCAGAGGAAAGTAATTGGCAAGTTTCATGCTCTATCCTAAAAACATATTTTTTGTTAATTATTTTTACATGACGCTGAGCCTTGAAGGAAGCAACAGACCATGTTGATTTATACATATTTTTATTGGGGATTTTAGGTATATTCCATACCCCGTTTCTACTTCAATTTCTACATAATTAAACTGTTCACCGCCTATTATGGCTGGTTATGATATTATTGTTGTCTATCTGCTTACATGAATAATTACTTTTATCTAATCTCACTCTCCACCTAAGTGGAAGGTTATTCTTATAATTGATTATTTCTCTGTATTATTTGTTTACTTATTTTGTGAATCTGTTTGTCAAAGACTGATGTACTAGCTTCTATTTGATTAACTTCAGTGACTTAGGTAAGACGTCTTAGATACGTAAATCCCGATGGTAGGGTGATTGTAGAGGGGAAAGAGAGAAAAATGGAACCTGATAGAAGATTGTAGAAGTCACCACAAGGTTAGTAATAAAAAAATATAGTATGCAATTCTCGATAATAATAATACTTTAGTTAATTGAGCCATGAGTGGATTATTTAGAAGTAATTTTTTAGTATAATAGGTCAACAATAACCTCAATACCTGACATAATAAACTACTTGAATCATTCAAGTAGTCATCTGATGTATGAGTAATTGACTGGAAAAAACAGTTATTAGAAGTCTTCAAGAAGTTATAAATAAATACTTGAACCATCCAAGTAATTATCTAGTGTATGGATAATTGACTGACAAAAAAATTACTAGAACCTTTCAAATAGTCATAAACAACTACTCGAACCCTTCAAGTAGTCATCTGGTGTATGAGTAATGGACTGACAAAAAAAACTACTAGAACCCCTTCCAGTAGTCATAAACAATTACTTGAACCCTTCAAGTAATCACTTGGTGTATGAGTAATTGACTGACACAAATTAATAACTATTTGAACCCTCCAAGTAGTCATAAACAACTACTTGAATGGTTCAAGTATTCATAAACAATTACTTGAATCCTTCAAGTAGTTGCATGATGTATGAGTGTTGACTGACAACAAAAAAGACAATTACTTGAAGGGTTCACAAGTAGTCATAAAATATTACTTGAACATTTCAAGTAGAAGAAAAAATTTTGTTGAAAAATAAAAAAATAAAAAAATAAAAAAATATTATTAAATTGATTTGATATGTGTATTAAGAAAGAAAAAAATGATGAGGGAAAAAATAAATTACAAATGATGGGCCAGACGTATAAAATTTATTATTTTCAAAAAGGGGTATAAAAATCTTTTAAGAGAAATAAAAAAAAAAGTATATTTATCCTAAAAATCCAGAGAAATAATGAAGACGAGAAAAAGTTTGTTTAATTTTTTTCTCTCCCCGTCTCTCCTTATCTCTCCTCCAAAATATGTTAATGCCAGAAGTAATGTAAAATTTTCCGTCAAATATATTCGTCTAAAAATTTGACAACCCAGAATAGAATTTCTTTTCTAAAAGAATACCCTTCAAACATTTTTTTTTGGGGCTACAAATCCTAATGAGGCATTGATTACGCTTAACTCAAACCTATAAATTCATATGCACCTTAAATTTAGTCATCCATACCAACTCATTTCATTATCCTTTTACGAGGATAGAGTGGGTGATTTAAACCTACAACCTTGGTGTGATGGTGTGGTGGAGTTAAAGCAGTCCTCATCCCCTCAAAAACTTTCAATACCTGAAATAGTGTATACTCACCTCAACCAATTTTAGACCACATTTCAGCCCACAGGCAGTTGGAGAATGCTAACTCTGCCTGATACAATTTCATCTTTAACAAAATGGTAAAACATGATTCAAGCTGACAACCAGAGAAAAGACTGTTCAATCACCAGAAACAATGAAGCACTACTTTCATACTCTGCTTTCCATTGGTTCCTCCCAATGGAAAATATAAAGAGGAAGAATTATTATATCAGATCCAGTCTTATGTAAAAACAATAAATCAAATTTAATATATTTTATCAAACCCAAGCAGTAACTCACTTAACTATCTACTCAAAATCCAAGGACTAATGTTTCTTACTATGAAGAATACAAGTAAACTAAGAGGTGATAAATTTTCAAGAGAAAACGACAGAAGCTGAAGTGTAATATATACCGACCTTTCTCTTCCAGTTATGCCTCATCCATGACCAAATAATATTTGCACGTCGAATGCCCCGTCTTCACCCTTCCAACCATCAAAAGGCCCCAAACAAACTTCCATAGATTTTCACTTTCTCCAAGATAGTTAATGTACTATATTTACATTCAAACTTGACATCTAACTGTGTTAATATGGTCACCCCTGATTTCACAAGTGTGTAATTAATATGAAACGCCACCCAATACTCTTTTCAGATCAGACTTCTGTTCCATGGTAAGCCTGGATGGATAATTAACCTCAAACTTAATTCTCAAATTTCCCTTCCTCCCCGAATCTTTTGAATTCGGCATGCCTTCATTGGGAACAACCACCTCGGCTCCGGGTTTAATAATATCTGTTAAAGAGATCATCAGACTCCTCCCATCCAAAGTAGTCAGGTCAAGGGTCTTTCCTGTGAGTGCATCAAGCAGTGTAATTTCTTGGTTTACAACCAGATCGTTACCATCCCTCTTATAAACAGAATGTGGTTTTTCATCTATGACGAAAATAAGATCTGCTGGGATGACACCAGGTTCCTGGTTTCCCTTCTCGGGAAAAGTGATCTTTGTGCCTTTCTTCCAACCGGGTTTTATCTCGATTGTCAATATCTCCTCTAGGGTCCGAAACTTACTGAAAAATAAAATCCATTATCAGCTCAATTTGATAATCTGCATTAGATAGGAACAACAAATTCATCCATGCAGAAAAGTGACTTGAGAATAATACTTGCAATTACCAATGCAAATTCATCATTCTTATAGCTAGCTGTCAAGTCATAAAGAATTTTAATTGCAGATTATCAAATGAAGATCATACCAACAAATCTTTCTCGAAATTTGAAATAACTCAATAAATTGTCCAATTGAGGGGGCATTTCTTTTCTTGTGCTTGGAAGAGGAACATAAAAAACAGGAAAATATAAAAAGTAGCTAGGACCATGTTTCTCAGCTTAAAAAAAGAACCGCATTAAGTCAGATATCAATAAAAATGATCCAACTATCAAACTACTGATTCAAACTAAAGAATATGGGCTTTCCTGAAATCCTTTCCACGCATTCACCTTGTTTTTGCCTCTTGTTAAATATAGAACAAATTCCTTTTACTTAGTATGGAAGTACAAGTGAACTAGTTGAGGTTACTTAATTGTGTCATACATTATTCATGATGCTCTCAAGTCTTAACTTCTTATGTATACTCCATCTTGACCGTAAATCTCAATAAGAGTCAAATCAGGAGAAAAGAAACGTGATTGTTCAAACCATACAATTACAACAGACAGAACTACGCAGAAAGCAGTGACGAATGTAAACCTCCAGAGCAACATTCAATTTCAGATACAAAACATTCTCATCTGTAAGAAATTTATGGGTAGACATAAATATGGATCCCAGATAATGAACCCACAACTTAAACTTCAGGGAACTAAATAAGGATGACGTAGGCTGCAAGGAAGGAGCAGTTACCTGAACTACCTATAACATCACACCGGATGTTAGTCCTTCACAAGAAGGTTAGTCAAGGTTGAAATTATTATTATCCTTGGATTTTTTGTTCACCTTTATTTCCTACTCATTTAACCAAAGAACTCTAAAAGTTCCATTAACTAAATTGATCAAATTGGCATCTGGATCTTTGGCAAATCACAAGAAGAGTTCTCCCTCCATATTTAAGAAATACAACACCACAAGACCATAACATTAACTACCTTAATTAGCGAAGTTAAATGCCTAAAGAAGTTTCTATCATTCTTCTGATCGACTAAAACATCTCAAATTTATATACTGTGAGATTCCATTCCAAAACACTGATGTGGAATTAGCTGAAGAATTGCATAAATTCCACTATGCTACAGCTAATTATAAGAACATCATCTGGCAGCAGAGGATCCAGGACTTCAGAGTATTCCTGCATAACTAATCGATTGATAGTAATAATGGACGCTGTATCAATGATGTTCGACAATTAAAGAATAGAGTTAGTATCAGCTATAAATTGAGAAAGTCACCCCCAAACCCAGCTATTAACTTTGCAATCCGATAATAATAGCCTAGATAAGCAGGATCAAGATCTTCGTATCGGAGATAAACAACTTAGCTATCGGAAAGTGCAATTTCAAAATAAACTTCTAATTGGGAAAACTTGTTCTCTTCTATTCTGAGATATGTTATACTTCACTTTAATACTACATCAATTCTTTCAACTGCAATTTCAATTTGATAATTCGACCGATTCAAGTTCTTTCGCGTAATAGAAATAGAAACAAGTGCTTCACAAGTTGACTTTTAAAGCAATCAGAAGCTGAAAATCCTTGCTCTTAGCTTTCCTTCCAATTGCTCCAAAATTCCAAAACAACACAACCAAAAGGCACCTAAGTGACACGGAATTGGAAAGGCAAAAGGGAGACGTGTCAAAAATTTACATACCCAGAGGCATCGTATACATTTCTTGAAATCCTCATCTTCTTCTTGGCACCTTTATAGAGCTCCTCCAAGCTGCATGGCAATACGTTCTCAACCGCCGCAGCTTTTCTTGCCTGAGCACTACCTCCAAACTCAGCCCCATTAGAAGTCCTAAAATATCCATCCCTGTATCCTCTACTTCGCCCTCCCCCGCTACTCTCAGTCCCAAAAAACTCAGCGTATATATCATCCGCATCCCTGGGGTTAAATCGAAACGAACTCGTGTTAGGGTGCTGGCGGTAGTAGTGCTGGTTATGGGCACGTGCAGATGACGATGATGATGATGGCGGTTGTGGGGGTGGCGGGAATTGACCGGACTTGAGGGCTTCTTCACCGTAAAGATCGTAGATCTGGCGCTTCTGAGGATCGCTGAGGACGTCGTAGGCCTCAGATATTTGCTTGAATTTAGCTTCAGCTTCGCGCTTGTTAGCTGGATTCTTGTCTGGATGCCATATCATAGCTAACCTCTTGTACGATTTCTTCAAATCATCCTCGCTCGCGTTCCTATTTACTTTCAGTATATTATAATAATCCACACCCATCTCTCTCTCTCTCCAAAATATCTGCTTCCGATTGTGTGTTTTCTTCAGCTGTTCGGTGAATGCGAAACGTATCGATATCCAAATGGAAATTGTGGGGTTGCCGGAGATTGGAAAATAAGGGCCGCCTGATGCGTAACGGAAAAGTGAAGCCAGGTGGTGATCTGACGGTTATTTGGAGAAGTTCGGGTAGGCGAGGAATATATTAAGTGGGTCCCATTATGCGTGACTCAGATTATTTCTTAAGGCGATCCAACCTCCAACCCATACCATAGGGTTGGATGACTTGGATCCGAGCCTGTTCATACGGTCTTGCACTTGCCTGGGTTAAAAAGATCTTGATAGAAAACGGTTGAGGGGTTTTTAGGGGTTTATACCCTAGAAATTTATTTTGTAAAGCCAAAAAATTTTATATTTATCATTTTAGTCAATAGAGAAGAAAGTCAACAAAAATTTATAATGTTTTACGATTATAATCTTAGATATATAGAATATTAAAATAATTTTTTATCTAATTATTGAAATTGGATATAATTAATGAAAATAATATTCTCACCAATTAAAGAAAAAAATAGTAACTGGATAGATAATTAATAAATTTTAAAAAAAAAATGTCAGATAAGAGAGAGAGAGATATAATTAGTGAAAATAATTAGTGAAAATAATTATATAATTATTTTATAGATAATATTATCATCAATTAAAGAAAAAATCGTAACTGAATAGATAATTAACAAGATCTTAACTTATTTCTATAGAATCAATAAGCTTACATATTTTTGAATATTAATATATATATTTTTTTTTGTTATACAATCAACATGTTTTAGTTGATATTACTAAATATTAGTACTAACAATCATTTTATCACTTTTAATATAATTTATGTAGATAACTATTATCAGAATAATGATTAATGTTTTGATGATTTACTACAATAACTATGATATATTTGTAAGAAGTTGTAACAATATTTATGTAAATAATTATTGCAATCCACATTAGTATATATTTTCATATCTAAACAAAAGTGTAAACATATTGTTAAAAATCATTTGTAAAATATTTACTCTAAAATTATATTTATTTATTTGATTATCATGCAAATATTTACCTAAAAATCACTACTAATTCCCTAAAACACAAAAATTGATCTATCTTAAAAAAATATGAATTTAGGGTAAAACTTATAGAAGTTAAAACAAAAAATATGACTATATTAAAAATATATCTAGTTATTCAGAATTTATATTTATTTACTTTATTAATAAATATATATATATATATATATATATATATATATTTTTCTAAAAGTCATAACTAATTTTACTAAAAACAAGGATTGCTAAATTTTTAATTTTTACAAAAGGAAATCACGTTTTGCTCAATTTTTAATCTTAAAAAAACCTTATCAAAACATTAACACGTTTTGCTCAATTATCTTTTTGTTTAATTAATAATTATATAACAAAAAGATAATTGTATTATTATCTAACAAAAATATAATATTGTTAATTGAATTTTTATTTAATTAATAAAGGAAGATATAATTATATAAACGAAGAAGATATTTGTGTTTACACCCATTTTATATTTAATAAAGAAAGAGTATATTAGGTATAAAAAATTATGGTCAACACAATTTGACAATATAGTTAATTAAATTTAAAAATGGTTAAGAAATTAGAACACCCGTTAAAATGACCATATGATACAATTTCAGAATGGTGGAAGCGGGATCCGAATTATATGTGGGTAGAATCCCTTTTGTTGCAGGTTATCAAAATGGGTCTTTTTTTTAATAATCAAAATGGGTCCTTGATGAGAAAGAATCACTCCTGCCAAGATCGGATCAAGATTGTTTCCCGTTGGTCTCAACGACAATCACAACAGTTAAGTGAATTTGAATCGTCTGATCTAGTCTGAATGATCTAGATCAAATATAAGTTTACTTAAGGGAAAAATAAAAAAATAATTTTTTTATTTTTTAACATTTCATCTCAGCCGTCCAGATCTCTTTGAACGACTGGGATGCAACTTTCCCTATGCAGAGGAACCCCATCCACCGAGATCACATATATTCAGTGTCAACAAGAGGTAATTATATTAAGTCGATCTTGGCCATTGATTTGAAAAACAACGATTTGATGTAACACGGATTTTTTAATTCTTTTGAGAGAAGATTTGGGCCGGTTCTTATTTCATTAAAGGATTCAGATTTAATAGGATGTTCTCATGCGATCTTAGATTACGTATATTTATTCAAGGAATTGATGTATCTAAAGATGTTTTGATTGATTAGTTAATTTTACACATTTCGATGTTCCTACCCAATTTTATCCATTTTTTCATAAAGAAATTCTTATGTTAACTCTTTGGGCTTAAGAATAGTTACTTACTCCGGTGGTTTCTTTGTGTTAAGAATAGTTACTTCTCGATGTTTATTGAAGTTCTGACTTGGAGAAGCCCGACGTACTCTTTCAGTAAATCATAAGCGAGCCTAGTTGTTGCTAGCCTAGTAATTCATCAACTTTAAGGTGGGTTCCAAAGCTGGACAGTTAGACTTCCCTTCTAGTTGGTCTTTGCTGTACAATTACCTTAATTCGATCGGGACACTTCTTTTTGCAAACACCCAAATTGGGTTCGAGAGTCACTTCAATAGGAATTCCTACATCTTCCCGTAAAGGTAAATTGATATCAATGCTCTTGGAGTAGTCGGTTTTGCCTTGAACCTACAAGCAAGAGTAGTCAGTTTAGCCTTTAACCTACATGCTTGTGACTTCGTTTCTGAGGATGCATTGACAATAATGTTGGACCATAAAAATACTATCAAATCTCATTTAAGTTAAAACGCTGTTAATCCTATAGAGCCATTAAGCCGGCACCACACATTTCATTTATTCCTCATATTCCCTACAGTGTTCGTTAAATGGCTCCACACCTTTCATTTATTCCCACAGTTCTCGTTTATTTAATTATGAAGCATAGTTAGATAATCCTATTCGTTTATTCAATTATGAAGCATAGTTAGGTAATCCTACTCGTTTTTTCAATTATGAAGCATAGTTAGGCAATCCTACTCGTATCGTAATATCAAGAATTAGTTGCAAAAAATATCTCTAACATTTTTAGCTCTTACACGGGCACCTACTAAAATTGTTAATTAAACTTGACACTCACACCCACATCCTGAGGGTTCTGGTTTCTAATTACTTGCCCGCAAGTTTTGTAGAATTTGTAACTTTGTCGAATAAAGTTGAACAAGAAAAATGAGATGAATGGGTGAGAACTTCATAGAACATTGAATCATTACCATACCATATTAATTTTCTTTTTCCTATAAGTTTATAGAACATTAATTTTCTTCTCTCAAAGATCAACTCCCAAAAAAAGCAACTCTGATTGTTCTTCTCTCAAAGAAATGAAGGCACAGTAAATCACAGAAAAACAAATAACTTGACAAAATATACAGGAGGTGACAAGCTATGAGGACAACCATAGTAGCTTCATTGATCTCCATGGAGGTAGCTTTCGTTCCCAATTAAGCAGTAAGCATAAGCTGAATGCAAGCCACAATGCAGGCAAGATGATCAGATAGCAAAGCCGGGAAGCTCTAGTTTGTTTCTGAAAACCCTTATGCCATCACAGATTTCAGATATATCAAGAAGATATAAGGAAAGAAACACTCAGGTGGGTAGACAAATTAATTTGATTTAGGTGACGTTTAAGCTTAAACAACAACAGCTTTCCCGCTAATCCCGTCGTGAAGCTGCAATGATCCGTCTTTCATCAGGTTAAGACTCAAACTCTTGAACCTCTCTCTTGAATACTGCCTTGATGCTTTTCTCCAATCTGTTCCTGTTTTCATCATTGCTACAAACTCGTCGTAACTGATTTGCCCATCCTGAAAAACATATTTTCCCAGATGTTTGAAATAACTCTAAAGACATAGGAATGTAGAATAGATGAGAGAGAAACTACTGCTTTGATAAATTTTTTTAAAAGTTTATGTTGTAGTTTCATCCGTAATCGATGCAGTTTAGGAAATAAAATTTCAAACTTTACCAAAAGAAGAAAAAGAAAGAAGAAACTATGCAGGCTTGCTAAATTTTGACCAAGTCCCGAAGAACCAAATAATGATACAGATCTCTTTTCCACATTAGTTAGACTGTATATGTGCCACAGTTTGGTTTGTAATAGTAGTGATAGTTTGTGCTCAGACTGTGTCGTCTTCGGTTTCTCTATGATCCTTCATTTTCCCATTTTCATGTATTAATGGATAAGAAAAAGGGAGAACTACGAAAATGACGTATTGTTTGCGAAAATGGCCACGGTAAAAAATATTGCAAAAAGAGCAGCGAAAAAATAAGTTGCGAAAATTGCAGTGAAAAAAAAGTTGTAATGGCCGGAATAAGTTAAAGTTACATATTATGTAACTAAATTAGCTACGCCTGTGTTATATATACATAAGAAATTAATAACTCCGACCATTTTTGAAACTTTTTTTTCATGGCCATTTTCTTAGCTCACCCCTTAGAACCTGTCTTTTTTGTCATTTCAACTTAGGAAAATTAACACTATTATGTCAATCAATTATGCTATAGATTTTTTCCTTGGAGTAATTTTGGGGGTTGGGGTGGACCATAATAGAATATAGACTTGAAAGTCAAACCTTATCTGTATCGACCTCGCGCATGATATCATTCAGCACATCATTATCCGTTTCACCATATTCATCAGCTAAGGCATCTCGTAGCTCATCTGATTCGATATATCCACTTCCATTTTTATCAAAGAACATAAATGCTCTCCGGATATGCTCATCGTTTTCCATCCTCTGCAAGTGTATTATTACTGCTACAAACTCTCCGTAATCCAGTACACCATTCCCATCAACATCAGCCTAAATAGAAAATTAAAAACAGGATAATTATAATGATATCTTTGAATTCTCGGTTATTATCCATTTCACTCTTCTGGAAGGGTTAAACACAAGAATCTAGTTCAATTAAAATAGTCAAAGGATAACACATGGACACGGTTGTCAGCAGTGTAGTCTTGACTTGGAAAAATCAGGCAAAGAATTAATGCAAAACCGACTAAATCTTCAATATGGACTGTAACTCAGATATTTACCGCTTCCATCAGCAACTTGACCTCTGGCTCACCCAATTGAGAACCAACCTTCCGAAGCCCAGCCTTCAGTTCCTCGAATGTTACTTTTCCATCATTATCGGTATCCATCAGTGTGAACATATCTCTAATTACTTCAACTTCTCCAACAGATAAGTGTTGTGCAATTACCTACATGTTTTTTGAATAAGTAAAGACGCTAGTATTTGTACACCACGGGAACAACAGTCATTCACAAGTATAGACAACTGGATACTTACTCGTAGTGCTCTCTTTTTGAATCGATTCATGACAGAGAACTGCTTCAGCCTCGTCCTCACAATATCCCCTAACGGAACATTTGGAGCTTTCTTCGCATTTTGTAACCAAGAATGATCTGGAATGACCAAAATAAAGCAGTTTGTTAGCAGAATTCAATTTCACAATCTCCTGTTGAGAATCAACCATGAATCTAATACTTAGATTAGTTTGTTGTACTAATGTAATAACAGTTAAAAATCAAGAAAGACATCTCAGTTTACATTTTCGAACAGGGAACTGTACTGACACCATACAAGATTCCTACATCTACAATGACAAGACAAGAGCGTCTAAAGTAAACCCTGAGAATTCAGGTAAGTGAATGCTATAAAGGGAGACCACACCCACTGAACGGGTATGAAGTAAAATCTCAGATAAATTTCAAATATATAAGTCTTTGGACCGATATTAGGACAGAAGATAGGTTTGAAGATCCGCTACTCATAAAATGTAAGATGATCCACCACGACAACACAAGTTTTATTATACCTCCATATATGGAGAAAACAATTATTTGCAAGTGAACTTCACTGATGCGGATTGCTACAAAATCATATTTAGTTACTGCAAGATAGAGTACTCTATTTATGATTACTTTATTTCTATGAGTGTAAGCAGAGACTGAACATTTACTGACCCTTTCTCAACTCTACACAGATCATGGCTGGAGCCTATAACCACTTAATCTAGCAAATAATACTTCCCTTTAGAAATCTAAATTTCCTTCCCAAGATATAACATATCAATGATTGAAAGGAATCGTTATATCGAATTCTTTGGCCAACATCCCAAATTAGTACGAAAATAACTTACCAAGCACCTGTTGAGCATTCAAGCGCTTCCTGGGATCTGGCTCCAGCATCTGCCGGACAAGGCTTTTGGCACTCTCTGAAATCTGTGGCCATGGTTCCCTTCTAAAATCAAGCACCCCCCTCAAAATCGCAAGAGCCACACCCTGTTCAGTCTCTGCTTACACTCATATTCAAAATATAACAACCTTAGGATCCAAACTGATAGGATAATTAATTAATTGAAATTACATGATTGAGAGTACAATTGAGAGCCATATCACCTGCCCAGAATGGAGGGACCCCGCATAACAGAATGTATAAAATCACACCGGCGCTCCAGATATCAACTTCTGGTCCGTAGTTTCTTCTCAATACTTCTGGAGCCATGTAGTACGGACTCCCCACAATCTCCGAAAACTTGTCCCCTGAACCATTTTTTGAGACAAATAAATCCAAATTAAGTTTCTACAAAGAAAAAACCCAAAAAACAGTCTCAAAACAGAAATGGACTCCAAAAGAGGAAAAAGTATAAGGCTAGAAAACTCATAATTATGCTCTACG
The DNA here is from genome assembly GCA_003255025.1 of Datisca glomerata. NCBI lineage: Eukaryota > Viridiplantae > Streptophyta > Magnoliopsida > Cucurbitales > Datiscaceae > Datisca > Datisca glomerata. The sequence continues at coordinate 1,537,855 of QANY01008651.1, forward strand.
AATGAATAGTTAACGAAGAAGAATCAATATTCACCAGCAACAGCATACCAGGCTTGAAGAAGACTGACAGACCGAAGTCAATAGCCTTGAGCGGTGAATGCTCCTTTTTATTCGCAAACAAAAAATTCTCAGGCTTCAAGTCCCTGTGGATAACCCCATTTGCATGGCACATCCTCACAACTTCAGCTATCGTCCTGGCCACGTTTGCCGCGGCTCGCTCACTGTAATGCCCTCTTGCCACAATCCGATCGAAAAGCTCTCCACCCTCACAAAGCTCCATGACAAGGTGCACATTCTCGTTGTCCTCGTAGGTGGCCTTCAGCTTCACGATGTTTGGGTGCTCAGGTAAATTGGACATAATAGCTACCTCGCGCCTCACATCTTCTACATCCACAGCCGTCCTTAGCTTCCTCTTAGAAATTGACTTACAGGCCAACGATTCCTTGGTCTCCCGGTCCGTACACAAGTACGTGATGCCGAACTCTCCCCGACCTAGTTCTCGGCCCAGTATATACTTGTCTCCGATTCTGGTGCGGTGGCTCAATGGGATCACGTCCTTCAGAACCCGGATCGGAGCAGGAGACCGAATCGCATCATCTGAGTAGGGGTTTGGTTTTCGGTCTCTGGTCTTCTTCTTCTTCTGGTTCGTACGGTTCGACGACTTGTCCTCTTCAGTGTTCGGTCTCACACAGCAATTCCCCATACTACTACTACTACTTCAGAGAACAGTGGAGTTTTCCAATGAGTTCCGATTATCAAGAAGCGGTGCGTTTTCTGATTGGTGGTGGTGGTTGCGGAGGTGTCTGCTTCCGGTCGGTCTTCGCCGGCGATAAAAGCTGAAGGAGAAGAAAACGCGGGGTCAGCTGAAACAAAGAAAGCTTTTTGAAAAAAAGCTTATATTTATTTGACAAAAAAAAAATTCGACTTTCTATAATAAAATTTCTTTTTCTTTCTTTATCACAGTTGTCTATTATACATATTCAAATCCAAACAAAATCAATTACTTGTAACTTGTATGAGTCCTTATTTAATCACTTGACAAGTGGAATAGAGATAAAAAGAATAAGACTCTTAATTTTACTGAAAAACGTTACATACTACCATTATTCATGTCATTGATATAAGTTCAAAGTATATGTATTTTCACAATGTAATAAAAATAGACTTTCAACTATATATAATTATGTGGTAGAGTCAGAAACTAAGTCACATACATCATACATGAACTTATTGAACATAACGATAGTACATAATATTAAAAAAATGTTGAAATTTAAAATTAGTTGTGATTTTCATTGGTTTGGTTAGAATAGATCCGATGTACTATTTTTTATGAGTTCAATAGTTTTGAACAATTGTTTTTAAGAATTTAGTGCATATTGAATGAAATTCTCGAACTCACGTCATGAGATTATAGATTAAGAGATTTTTATTATATGCGTCAATTTCACTAATTATTTTTAGACGGCTGTTTTCTCGAAAAGTTAAATTAAATTTTGTTTATTTTTAATTTGAGTTTTTTACATGGTCATATTGAGGAAAGATTTGAAGAGTTGAATAAGTATCAATTCACCAACCACATTGGATGATTAGTTCGCTAAATATAATTAAATGATAATTATAGGGATAAGCTGCAATAGAGTATATAGGGGGTTGCAGAAGTTATATAGTCAATGGATGACTGTGGATTTCAACCGTTGATCTTGTATACTTTAGCTCATAAGGGTTAATATGGAAGGCTGAGATCTACCAGACATGTTGTTGAAGTTGGTCACCAGCCGAGGTGTAAGGGAATGTATCTGACCAGTTATAACACAGCTTCTAGAAACCAAAAAACCTGTTTTTTTATTATATTAAATTAATTCGAGTCTCACTAGGAAGTTTTATTTGTTGCTTAATTGGCGCCAAATGGCTATGGAGATTCTGTAGATTTTGGAAACTAAAACAGGAATTTTATCATAAAAAACAAAAGAAAAATTGTTTAAACCTAAAATTTATCAGTTTTTGTTTCTTTTCTTTTATTTTTGTTTGTCTTTTTGATGGAGTAAGCTTCTTGTATTATTATTTCTTTTAGTTGAAATATATTAATATACTTTGTCAAGATGCAATATATGTTTTGATGCAAGATTTTGAATATCTTTTTTAAATATTTGTTTAGCAGTAAAGCAATCAACACGAATAAGAAAATGTTGATTTAACAAATCATCTTAAAATTTCATAACACATTTAACTATCGCTAAACATTCATGTTTAATAGTAGGATAGTTTTTTGCAGGTCTTTTTCAAGTTCCAGATGTGAATCTTAATAATTCTTCTTTCTCGTTATGGGGATTAAGCTGTTTCAGAATACCTCCATAGCCTAGATTGGAAGCATATGTCTCTACAATTTTATGACAATTAGGATTAGGCAGAGATAAACAATGTAACTTTTTTGTTTTTGCTTTAATATTTTTAACGGCTAGTGTATGTTCTGGAGTCCATGGAGTAAGAGTTTTATGAAGCCTATTATTCAGAAGAGAAGTATCTTGTGCTAATTGCGGGTAGAAATCACAGATATAATTAAGACTTCTTAGAAATATTTGTAATTGAGTCTTATCTATTATTTCATTTGAGAATTTAGATACAAAGTCAATACTACGGTTAATAGGGATGATTGTGCCATTAGAAATATTATGGCCTAGAAATATTACTGTTGTTTGAAATTTTTCATTTTACTGACAGATAATACTAAGCCATTTCTGTTAATAACATTCTTAAAAATATTAAGATGTTTAATATGTTGATCTATAGATGATGAAAGGATTAAGACATCATCAATGTAACAGATAATAAATGTATTGTAAGCATTAAATATATCATTCATGATATGTTGAAATTCAGAATGACCATTTTTCACACCAAATGGCAACACATTCTATTCGTAATGGCCAAATGTTACAGTAAAGGCAGTTTTATATCTGTCTTGTTCAGCTATTTAGATTCGCTAGAAGCCTGATTTCATATCAAACTTGGAGAAAATCATAGAATCTTAAAGTTTGTCAAGCAGATCTTTTTTATTCGGCATAAGATATCTAATCCATTGCAAAGCATCATTAAACGGTTTGTAATTGTCACTAACCTAGTTGATCATTTTTCCATTTCAGCATTTTTATTGACATAGAAACCAGTACAACTCCATGGAGATTTACTAAGTCTAATTAATTTTTTTCTATAAGAGAGATTCAATTTATGTTTTGCATAGTTCTAAATATTCATTTTTCATTTGACTCGATCTAGACTTAGTAGGAATATTTTTCTCATTAAATTCTGGATGATATGGTAAAGAGATAATATGTTTCTTCCTATCCTAAAAAGCATTAAGGATGTCACTACAGATTCTAATTTGAATTCTTGTAGAATTATTTTTATTTTATTCTGTATTGCTGGTTGTTGTATACGTTGATCAATAGTCAGAAAGTATATTTCTTTCCATAGCAAATTTAACTGGTTATTTTTATCATCAAGTAGATGTCTTATGAGATCAACTTCTTTTGTATACAGTTTTGTTATGAATTCAAAGGTAATCCCAGAATTATTAATAACGGTATGGATACCTGAGGTATCAATTCTGGTAATAGGCATAATAGAGTTGAGAAAAGGATTGCCTAAGATGATACTCTGTGTCATATTTTTAATTAACACAAATAAAGCAGATACGTAAACACCATGTTTGCAGATAAGCATTTCTGATATCTTATACTAAATTCTCATAGAGTTACCATTGGCGCTTATCAGAGATTGAATGGTCTTCTAGAAGTATTTGATAGGGATTAGTCCCTCATGAATACAGTTCATATCTGCACCACTATCAACCAAGACAATGGCGTCAGTAATGATGAAATCTGGTTTGATTACTAAGGTAATCTTCGTATACCATTTTTGAAAGCTAACTTGATATAAATATGGATGATTATCCTTTGTCTGATCTGGTGAGGTCTAACGAGGCTAATCTAGCGAAGTCAAAGTTTGACTTGGTGAAGGCTGATCTGAGGAAGTCAAAGTTTGACTTGGCTGATCTGGTGAAGTCTGATCTGAAGAAGTCATGGTTGCGGCTACATGGGTTTTTCCCTTGAAAATAGACTGTTTTAGCTAATTGAGATATTGAGAAAGGATTTGAAGTCTGATCATGGCAGAGTATATTATTCGAATTTGACTTTGATATTGAATATATTAAAGGTGAACAAAACTCTCTCCCAGACTTCTTAACCCGTGAATATTTACAGGGAAAACAAAATGAGTAACCGAGGACGTGGCCGTAGCTCTCATGGTCGCAGCAAAGGCAGAAATAATCTGCAACAATCGAATGATGGCATATTTTGGCCAGCCAAATTTCCTAGTGTGCAAGAGGCTCATACTAGAATGAGTACAAAAAAGGTCCTCTTGACACCTGAACAGTATACATCTAACAGTATATATGAGGAAGTAATCCTCATCATTGAATCTGATGATGAAAAATAGATGAAAGATCCATGGGAGATAAAAAATTGATATCTCTCCACTCAACAATATCCAACCAAATTTGAGCACTATCGCTATATCTATGAGGCAATCATAGTGCATTGTGGTTGCATGGTAATCAGACATACTTTCCATGATTCAAACCAAAATATCAGCCCTATTACATTCAATAAGGCTGTAATCTGAAATTTTATCTCCATCAATCAATGGGGTCTTCATCCCAATACCACCAGAACTTTGAAGATTCACAAAAAAAAGGTGAAATACAGTTGGGATTATATAGAATCTTTCACCAATACATTTTATTATCAAAATCCAATTCATAACCATACACGGTTTATCCGTATTTGTTCTGAAGTTCTCATTACTGGACTACCAAATTGGTTCCTCCAATGGTGGGATAAATGTGGCATTACCTTTGAAACTTTACCTGAACAAATGCAAACAGAATTCAAGGAATGACATTTTACATATTCCCTTCTTAATCAAAACATTATCGTATCAAAATCTTTAATACATTTTATTATCCGATTTAATATCCCGTGTATTTGAAAATGAGACTTAAAATGTGATTACCAAAATGGATCTCAGTCCTTGAAAAGAATTTTCTTTACCAAATGGTGGGACAAAGGCATGAATCCCCACCTCACTAAACTAATTAAAACCATCAAAGCACATTCTCAAGCCTGCTGTGAAGCCATAGCCAGGCCCTACTAAAATCAACAAGAAATCCATTCATGAATGCCCAACAGCTAATAAAACAAAAATATCCGACTCTCAGTGAAAAAGAATTGGTAATTAAAACCATGGACTTTGCAAGATTACCTTACCTTACTAAGGTAATCTTCGTATACCATTTTTGAAAGTTAACTTGATTACGGAGGAATAAGTACAAATGATTATCCTTTGTCTGATCTGGAGAGGTCTGACGAGGCTAATCTAGCGAAGTCAAAGTTTGACTTGGTGAAGGCTGATCTGAGGAAGTCAAAGTTTGACTTGGCTGATCTGGTGAAGTCTGATCTGAAGAAGTCATGGTTGTGGCTACATGGGTTTTACCCTTGAAAATAGATTGTTTTAGCTTATTGAGATCCTGAGAAAGGATTTGATTAGTAGATTTGAGCTACTGAATTTTAGACTTAATTATATTAATTTAAATTTTCATATCAGAAATGATTACAGGTTTGTTAGGTATAGCATCATGTTGAATATGGTTTATGAGTTCTTTCATACTGTAATTTTCTACAAGTCTAATCTCAGAAGTGGAATATTCCTTTTAACAAGTTTCTAAGAATTCTAATTTCATCTCTAGATTAGTGATCTGGTCAGCTGTGGTGAGAAGAGGTCACTGGATATCGGGTAAGACATTAATACCTGGTCCGTACAGATCTAAACCTTTCACCTCAATTATTGCCTTCCAATAGTTGGTTTCAGTTATCGCGTTGCATGTTTTAGAACTGCAACAAGGCTGGTCTGGCTGGTCAGAGGTAGTAGAAGAGTCAGACTCAGATGCATAAATTTGCGCAACGTCATCATCTGTACTATCTTCATTAGAACTATCTTTAGAGAGAGTTTAAGATCTTCTGTTGAGTTTCTTCATCAAGAGATAATTCATGAAGTCTCTTCTTAAATTTAGATCGACATTTATTAGCAAAATGTCCTGGTAATCCACACTTGTAACAGATGGCTTTAGTTTTACTAATATGAAATTTATTCTAGTGTGGCAGATCTCAATGCCTAGACTCTTTATGTATAGATTTTTTTCAAAAAAGTATTTTTTGTGAGATTTATGGAGAAATTTTTAGATGAAATAAAAGATAAGACTCAATTACAAAGATTTCTAGGGAGTCTTAATTATATCTGTAATTTCTACCCACAATTAGCACATGATACTTCTCTTCTAAATAATAGGCTTCAGAAAACTCTTGTTCCTTGGACTCCAGAACGTACACTAGCCGTTAAAAACATTAAAGCAAAAATAAAACAATTACATTGCTTGTCTCTGCCTAATCCTAATTGGCATAAATTTGTAGAGACTGATGCTTCTAATCTAGGCTATGGAGGTATTCTGAAACAGCTTAATCCCCATAACCAGAAAGAAGAATTATTAAGATTCACATCTGGAACTTGGAAAAGACCTGCAAAAAACTATCCTGCTATTAAACATGAATGTTTAGTGATAGTTAAATATGTTTAGTGATAGTTAAATATTAAATCAACATTTTCTTATCCGTGTTGACTGCTCTGGTGCTAAACAAATATGTAAAAAAAATGTTCAAAATCTTGCATCAAAACAGATATTTGCATCATGACAGAGTATATTATTTGTATTTGACTTTGCTATTGAATATATTAAAGGTGAACAAAACTCTCTCCCAGACTTCTTAACCTGTGAATATTTGCAGGAAAAACAGAATGAGTAACCAAGGACGTGGCCGTAGCTCTCGTGGTCGCGGCAGAGGCAGAAATAATCTGCAACAACTGAATGATGGCATATTTTGGCCAGCCGAATTTTCTAGTGTACAAGAGGCTCATACTCGAATGAGTACAAAAAAGTCCTCTTGACACCTGAACAATATACATCTAATTGTATATATGAGGAAGTAATCCTCATCATTGAATCTGCTGATGAAATATAGATGAAAGATCCATGGGAGATAAAAAATTGATATCTCTCCACTCAACAATATCTAACCAAATTTGAGCACTATCGCTATATCTATGAGGCAATCATAGTGCAATGTGGTTGCATGGTAATCTGATATACTTTTCATGATTCAAACTAAAATATCAGCCCTATTACATTCAATAAGGCTGTAATTTGAAATTTTATCTCCATCAATCAATGGAGTCTTCATCCCCATACCACCAGAACTTTGAAGATTCACAAAAAGGTGAAATACAGTTATTGGGATTATATAGAATATTTCACTAATACATTTTATTATCAAAATCCAATTCATAACCATACACGGTTTATCCGTATTTGTCCTGAAGTTCTCATTACTGGACTACCAAATTGGTTCCTCCAATGGTGGGATAAATGTGGCATTGCAGGGTGTTTGCGTATCTGCCTCATTTGTGTTAATTAAAAATATGACACAGAGTATTATCTTAGGCAATCCTTTTCTCACTCTATTATGCCTATTTCCAGAATTGATACCTCAGGTATCCATATCGTTATTAATAATTTTTATATTACCTTTGAATTCATAACAAAACCGTATACAAAAGAAGTTGATAAGACATCTGCTTGATAATAAAACTAACCAGTTAAATTTGCTACAAAAAATACACTTTCTGACTATTGATCAACGTATACAATAACCAGCAATATATAATAAAATAAAATTAATTCTACAAGAATTCAAATCAGAAAGTTGTAGTGATATTCCTAATGCTTTTTGAGACATGATGAAACATATTATCTCTTTACCATATCATCCAGAATTTAATGAGAAAAATATTCCTACTAAGTCTAGATCTAGTCAAATGAAAAAGGAATATTTAGAACTATGCAAAACAGAAATTGAATCTCTCTTACATAAAAAATTAATTAGACCCAGTAAATTTTCAGGGAGTTGTACTAGTTTCTATGTCAATAAAAATGTTGAAATTGAAAAAAAGAGGATCACCTAGGTGAGTGATCAATTACGAACCACATAATCAATTACGAACCACTTAGATATCCTATACCGAATAAAAAAGATATGTTTGACAGACTTTATGATTTTGTGATTTTCTCCAAATTTGATATGAAATCAGGCTTTTGGCAAATCCAAATAGTTGAACAAGACAGGTATAAAACTTCATTTACCGTACCCTTTGGCCATCACAGATGGAATGTGTTACCATTTGGTGTGAAAAATGGTCCTTCTGAATTTCAACATATCATGAATGATATCTTTAATACTTACACTGCATTTATTATCTGTTACATTGATGATATCTTAATCTTATCATTATATATAGATCAACATATTAAACATCTGAATATTTTCAAGAATGTTATTAACAGAAATGGCTTAGTGTTATCTGTCAGTAAAATGAAAATATTTCAAACAACAGTAAGATTTCTAGGCCATAATATTTCTAATGGCACAATCATCGCTATTAACCGTAGTATTGACTTTGCATCTAAATTTTCAGATGAAATAAAAGATAAGATTCAATTAAAAAGTTTTTTAGGGAGTCTTATAATAATAATATTAATAATAATTTTTCTAATAATTTGATTTCAAAATAAAAGAAGAAATGGTTTACTGTAAAACCAAAACATAGTCATCTTATTAGTTTTTTTTATCAAAAAGAATGGGTGAAAACACCTCAAATGAAAAACCCTTTATTAATAAAAGATAATTATATAAATTCAAGGGGCATACCTAGGGCCACAAAAAGGCAAGACGCATGACTGGAAACGGAAATCAGTAGGTGCACAATTACATCCAGCTAGACTGGCACGTCCTTAGCACCTTCATCACCTAACCTAGACCAGCCAAGATAAAAAAGAAATCTGGATGGAATACCACGGAAGGAGCCACAACCAGAAATCAGACGGAAAGTCCTCTTGCTAGCCTCGTTAAAACCTTATCTAGAAGAAACCCCTGTGGGAAAAATCCAGAAAAGAAAAAAGAGCACTAGCCAATAACATATTAGGAAAAAATAAAACTAAAAAGAAGACTGAAAACTATCCTCAAAAGCAATTGACACAATTTCATCCGGAGACGTCATACCTAATCTGGTGCAATTGTGAGAAGGTCGGATAACCTCCCTGGAACAATGAGCGAACGAAGTACTATTGAACCCCTTAGTGAGGTGAAGAATATCATAAACAATAGGTGTAATATCACGAGACGTTTGATTCTTGTTGTGGATATCATCAATTAAACATGAAGAATCAGAAAAAATTTTAATACCAACCTTACCCAGAAAATTAGATCGATCAATTGCCCAACAGAGAGCCAAAGCTTCTGTTGAGGGTGTTTAAAACCAACTCTTTGTTGCACATACCAGCGTCAAATAGTTTACCTCTTGGATCCCAAAGACACTAGCCAAATACAACCCTGCTACTATATTCATTCCAAGACACCAGCCAAATACAAACACCAAACACTTGTAGAACTCAGTTGCTAAGAAGGACTACCAATTTGAATCACAACAGAATCATCCACCATAGTTGATTTGAAGTTCTTAAAGTGTCTCGATGTCATACCAACAACTTTCATCAGGTAAAAAATGGTACCTTTAAATTACGAGTTGTTTCTACATTTCCAAATACGCCACAACCCAACAACCAACCACTCCAATAAATTCCATGGTCACTTGAGTGTCGAATCTTATCCCCAATTAAATTCCAATAATCCATAAAAGATTGCCCCGACAACTTACTCGAATCCTGATTGAGAGGGGAAATGAACCAAAATCAAGAAGCAAATTGACACTTGAAGAAGATATGGGTAACGTTTTCATCCTCCTTACCACAAGTAATGCAAGTACTATCAATATTCATACCACGTCTGACAAGATTAGACTTACACACCAAAAAGTTATTCAGGCATCTCCAAATGTAATCTTTAATTTTAAGAGGAACTTTAAGACGTCAAACCCCTTTCCAGATTTATTTATGTGCCAATTTCAAACTAGACTCACCCTTTCCTTTCTTATTGTCGTAACCATTATTCAGATGGAAGCAAGCAACTTGGTGCCCATTTTTAACTGTATAAATACCAGACGGAGAATGATGTCAGATAAGGACGTCATCAAACCCATAATTAATAGGATTCTGATGGATGATCACGCTATCCTCAGGCCTAAAAATACTATCCACCAAATTCACATTCCATCTATGTGAAGCCTAATCGATGAGCCCACAAACTCTGTTAATACCTAGAAGCTTAGGAGTTATCACTTTGAATGTATACGAACGAGGTGGGACACTACAGGACCACCAGAAATGGCTTGGAAACTAGGAATCAAGCCACGCTCAACAGCGTTATTAATCATATTAGAGAGAGCCTCAACGCACATAATAAATAAGAAATGGGAAAGCGGGTCTCCTTGTCTCAATTCATGGATCGGTTTGAACTAATTGCTAAGAATGTCATTAAGAGAAATATTATAGGTGACCGAGGAGACAAACCGATGTCCAATTAGTCCAGGAATCAGAGAAGTGAGTTTCTGCATGATTGCCAATACAAATTCCCACTCAACTCTGTCGTACGTCTTGGACATGTCAATCTTGATAGTCATATTGTCCTTCTTACCTTTTTTCAGATCCTAAGAGAATGAAGAATTTCATGAGCGATAATCACGTTGTCAATGATCTGCCGACCAGGAATAAATGCACTTTGGCCTACACATATAATCTTGCTAATAACTTTTCTAAGATGATTAGTAAAAATGTTAAAAATAATTTTATAAGCAATACAAAGACTAATAGGGCGCAACTGAGACATAGAACTAGGGCAATTAACTAATACAAAGACTAATAGGGCGCAACTGAGACATAGAACTAGGGCAATTAACTTTAGGGATAAGAACAATATGCGTATGATTAATACCAGAAGACATATGATAAAATTTGAAAAAATCCCAAACCATATCAATAATATTTGAACGGATCATATTCCAATTCTGATGATAGAAAGCCACCGTAAAACCGTCCGGATCTGGAGATTTAGAAGGGTGTATGTCTCGAATAACAGTCATAATCTCCTCATCAGAGTCCTCTTCGTCTATCAGCAGCATTACCTCATCATTAAGACAACAATCAATGTTATCAGTAATATGGAAGATCATGTTATCATCCAGATTAGAAGAACAAAAAATGTCATGGAAATAAGATAGAGCAATGTTCTGAATAGAGTTCAAATCAGTATGCCAATTGCCATTAGCATCCTCAAGATAAAAAAATATGGTTCCTCCTTCGTCTAGTTTTAAAACATGCATGAAAGAAAGAATAGTTTCTATCCTCATTTTTTAGCCATTGGATTTGAGCCTGATCCTTCCTGATATTGAGCTTCAAGTCTTCTAATATTAGAAAAGTCAGTATGATGATGAGAAAATGCGTTTTGTAATTTCACCTTAGTCTCTTTCATATGCCTACTAGAGTTGGTCGAAGAAATTTTCTTTTTCCAACGGATCAAATGGTTTCTAGTATTTATGAGTTTATCCGCTAAATTTCTCCTAACCTGATCATCACCATCCCCCAACCATCCATACGAGATAGAATTCTTACAATCATCAAGATTGAACCATCGCCTATCATATTAGAAAACCTGACTTACTTCATTTTCTCTTCAGTGGTATCAAGAAAAATAGGCAAATGATCGGAGCCTAAAGCAGTTAGGTGATAAAGTCCGGCCATCTGATACACCTGCTGCAGCCACTCCAGATGGGCGAAACATCTATCATGTCTTTCCTTAATCAAAGCAGGGTGATCAAACTTGTTTATCCAGGTAAACGGCGGACCCACAAAATCAATATTAACCAGGTTTCACACATCAACGAAATTAGGAGAAGCTTCAGCGTACACGGGTCTCTATCAATACCATTGAACTTCTCACTAGCACTCATAAGATCATTAAAGTCACCCATACGATAATGCAATTCCGGGAGGAGTCGGTAGTTGGGCACTGGATCTCTTCGGACCTGGAGAACGTGTGACGCTGGGTCAGGGTTTGGTGAACCAACAGGTCCACATCTCATTACACGCCTTTATCCGACCTTTAAGGGAGTCAATTTGTTGATTGTGAATCTCACCGACGTGGCTCAAATAAATGATAAAAAGATGCCACACTTTACTCTTAACAACATCGGATTCACAAACTTCAATGAAAAAATTCTCATATTTCAACAATTAAACATAATCATCATTCATCCAAAAAAATGCTAATCCCCCACTACTAGCGAACTAAATGCTTAATATCATATTTAATATTCTCCACCACTCTTGATTTATTTTTTGTTTCAAGCAAAAAATAAAATCACGGGAATGAGTTTTGACTAACCCTCACAATGTGGGAATAGTTAGGGGGTTCTCCACACTCTGACAGTTCCACCCCATGACCCTCATTGATGACCATGGGGCCAGTTCGGGCTGGCTTCCTCCACCCCATCACTTCTGAATAATAGCATCCTTCATCTATTTTTTTTCTTCACGAGTTATATCATAATCTTCAAACACACTACCAACGCCCGCCATTTTATGTTTGGTGCCATGCAAGCATCCAAAAGAACTTTTCCCATGTAACGTACTTCCAGAATCATTTTTAAATTTCAGATTCCATCTAGCACGCCCACTACTTCGCGCTATCATGCTGGGCTTGCGACGATCTTTACCTTTCCTGGGTCCACCCTTATGGGTATCCTCTATCATTGGGCCAAGTTTAAATGGGTCACTTAATGACCCAATGGATACTTGAATCGGTAAATACCTAGACCTCAACGGGTTACCACCAAATTTAGTCACTCCTCCAACATCTACGTTGACCAAACAACCAAACCCAACTTTCGTTGACTTCCCCTTATCTTCTCCCACAAAATCCTCCATAGCATCCTCCTCTGGATTTTCATCTCTGATTTCACAAACCAAGTTATCCTCCATATCAGCACCCTCCGAACAATCCCTTTGATCTCCCACAGATCCTAAAAATCAGCACTATTTCTAACCGGATGAGCTTCATTTTTACTCCTTGTAGAATCATCCTTAACCGAATCCCTTTATCATCTCCCCTAGAATCACTCTTTCACTAATCACTCTATCATCCCTCTACACTTTGTTCAGTCGGCGAGCAAAAATGGATCCTGAAAAATCCTCCATATCATACCCGTCAAGATAGCGATTAGCACCGGAATAGCCTCTCAATTTTCAACCGCCGCAAGCTTCACCGTGGACTGACCCCCCTGATTTTTGGACTGCCTCAAGCCTCCCCGTCGACTGACTCAAAGGAGACTGTCGCTACACAGAATCGAAACCTGAGTTGTGTGACGAAGAAGAAGCTCTGCGAAAATCCCCCTTTTGATTTCCCCTATTTCCCCACTTAGATTTGTACTAGGGGTTAGTTTTGTAATTGGGGTTTGAGGCCTTCAACCAATCCCCATATTTCTTTTCAGGTTCCACCCCTAGTCTTTTATCCTCCCTCCTAATGATGCAATGAAAATTCTCATGGCCTAAGACCCCACAATGATAGCAAAGTTTAGGAAGACGTTCGTACTTGCGCCAAATCCAAAATGTCACCATTATGCCGAATGAAAACTCCTCTAACTAAAGGATGATGAATATTAATTTCAACTTTGATATGGATGAATTTCCTTTGCTCGAACTGTATAACTCCTTCCTCTACATTGATAACTTTCCCTAACCACTGTCCAATGGTTCTCACACTCAGGGATTCTAGCACTTAGCCTGGAGGTACTAGGATCGAGTGTGGAGAAAGGCATGAAACTCACTTCCAAGGGTGGAAAGTTCATGATGTACGGCGCGTGTGAAAAGCCCGTGAGGTTGAAGGCCCCGTCAAATGAGTCCAAGATCGGGATAGCCCGCAGTCGTTACACTATACAAGAGCATAGGGTAAACCCATGGTCGTGTGCCACGTATCTTGTCATGTTACAGTGTTGCTAAGTATTATGGTTATAAAAATTCTCTCCTATTGGGATTTCGAATCAATTTGACATAATTATCGAGATAATATGTATTTATAGATAAATCAGTTACGAATATAGAATAGAAAATAAAAGATGTAAATTTCATGTTCTAAAGTTCAGCTGGTGGACCGACTCATAAGCGTTGCCGGTCAATTTCATATTCCTATTTATTGTAAATGGAAAAATAGGAAAAGAAAACTAAATGATTGTTTCTTGTCAATTGTATTAGGCAAAACGAAAGTTCCTACAGTTGTAATCATGGAAAGTCAAACTATCAGGAAGGAGTTGTTAAATTAAAGGTTGAAAAAGGTTGAAAAAGATTCAACTTAAGTCTTGACCCATTTGATAGGTTTTATTCCCTTAACAAACCCATTAATTTAACCCCCCAAATAATTCCAAATTGTGTGATTAATTTAGAAAAATCAAAACATACTCATACTATACTATGATGAATTTGAATTATAATATTTCTTATGTCTTGTAATTTGTAATTATAACAAAAAAAACACATTAATATATCCATTTTTGAGAATTTTTAGCCTTGTTTTTTTTTTCTTAGAGTTCATTGATTTAACAACAGAAATGACAACAACTATTTAACCATTTATATCAATCTAATAAGTCTAATTCTACCGTCATGGGTAATAATCCATTTATATCATTTCAACTAAAACAATGAAAAAAATCACATTGTTACTAAGATGATTATATGCATCTAGTTTTCCTCTTAACTTGAGGACCTTTTCTCTCTAGAGTTTCACCTTAGAAAATTGCTTCTTATTTTTCTTTTTTCTTTTTTTGTCTTAAGCCTTTGCATTTTTTTATTCTCTCCTTTTTTCGTTCTTGGTTCTCTTTATATGTCTTGCAACATGAGAGATGGTGAGGAGAGTGCTCTTCATAACATGAATACGGCGGTGGAAGAGATGGCTAATAGCCCTGACCGAAGTTGAGGAAGAGGAGATTGAGATTTCAGGAAAATTGAATTGTAAAGAAATTGAATCATACTAGTTGAGCATTATGGCTAAGATCATTTTCCAAAAGAGGATTAACAAGTTGAAATTTCGAGAAGCGTTGGTGAAAGCTTTAAACTTGGAAGATGGTGTGAGATTTTTGGAGATTGAAAATAATATTTTTCAAATTATTTTTCAAGAGGAGAATAATATGTCATTTGTTATGGAGAATGACCCTTGGTTATTTGATGATCAACTAGTTCTTTTTATTCCATGGAGGATGGGAATGAAGTTATCAAATTTAGAATTTTCATTGTGTACTTTTTGTTATAATGACTGCGGGCTATCCCGATCTTGGGCTCTCTCGATGGGGCTTTCTCTCTCACGGGCTTTCCACACGCGTCGTACATCATGGACTTCCCACCCCTGGAATAGCTCAATTGGTACTCACGCTTAGAGATTCTAGTACTTAGCTTGGAGGTACTGGGATCAAGTGCGGGGAAAGGCATGAAACCCACTTTTAGGGGTGGGAAGTCCATGATGTACGACGCGTGTGGAAAGCCCCTGAGAGAGCCCAAGATCGGGATCCCAAGATCGAGATAGCCCGCGGTCGTTACATATAGAGCATAGAGTGACCATATGTAGTAACATAAGATAGGAACAACAAAGTGACAAGATTAAAGGTTCAGAATTAGAGGGAATATAGCGTAGTAGTTAATCTTAAGCATATGACTCTTAGTTTGCTTTTTTAGGTCATGTATTAAATAGCGACTACGTTTGATTGTAAAATTTGAAAATAGATCATTTATTGTTGAGATCTCAATTGAATGAGTCTGTTTAACAAATCTAATTCGTGTATGTTGAAATGAACAACTAGATCATCGTGGCATAAATACTGAGGTAATAAGATTTTTTGTTGTCCTTTTATTACGAAAAATATGAGCCGTCCATTTTTATAAATTTTGATTAATGTTGAGATATCAATTGAATGAGTTTGTTTCATAATTCTGAGCATCTATGTTGAAATGAATAACTAGGCCATCTTAGCATAAATGCTGAGGTAAGAAGACTTTTTTTTTTAAACTTCTTTGTCTTTTCATTAAGATAAATATGGACTTCTATTTTTGTAATGAACCATACATATTAAATATAATCTTCTCAAATTTTAACAAAAGAAGAAAAATCACTCCTAAACTTACCGTCGTCTAGGAGAAATTTCTAGTACTCTGTGGAATATTAAGAGCTCAATACTTCTCCACATATTTTCTTAACATGCCTATAATTTATCCAATTCACAATACACCTCATCAATTAATTAAAATTAAAATGAAAGAAAAATATTTTTTTAATATGTGTATAATTGTGTGGAGGAATACTGAATTCTTGATATTTGAGAGATTACTAGAAGTTTTCTCTTCAAAGAAACCAACCAATTACTCATAAATGATAAACTAAGACCGAGAGAATCAAAGAAGAGGTGTAGCTAGAGACTTGGTCAGATATGAAGATTATTTTCTAAGGAAAATTGACCATATATCTACTTTATTTAAAGCTTACAATAATTGTAGTTTTTCATTTTTGCTTAACCTAATGGTCAGAAAAAAATGCACTTAAAACGCTTCCTTTCCAAGATTCTGCCCAAGAAAGTGTTTTTACCAAATAATATTTCGTAATTACCACCATTTGGATATTCCAAGACCATCATTAATTTGTGTGACAAAAATCATTAATTTCTCAAAAAAATTATATAATTATCAAGATAAAATACATTTTTGGATCACTAAAGTTCGTGTTCACGATAAATACTAAAATTTCTTAAGTTACAAGCACAACCTATTAATGATGAATACCCATTAGTCAATATCCATTTTTATATAAGCGGACAATATGTTCTGGATAACGAAAATAATGAAGGCAATATTAATTATTAATAGTTTTTAAATTAAGATACTAAATTGATAAAATTAAAATTTCAGGGACTAAATTTACAGTGAACAGGAGTTTTAAGGGTATAAAAAGTATTTAACTCTAATTTTTTAATATATCATAATTAATTACAATTGGTGGACCTTTAGTTTAAAGTTCAATGATCATTAATTAGAACTTTTTTAGTTAACCCATCATTTCAAAATTTCAGCTTAAAAATAATGATCTATGTGTTTTTCAAGTTCCAGTAGAAATTATATTGAAATTAAAGGTAAATTAAACAAAAAAAGTTGATTAATCAAGAATTAGTTAGATCAATAAAGAGCATCACCAAGTCCAAGCAAATAAGACATGTAGTTAATTAAAGAATTAAGTCCTTAATTAATATTTCAATTGCAAAAATGCTCAATGACTTTTCAAAGCTACATATCTCTTACTATAGCTTGACTAACCTTGGGTAAGACCAGCAGAAACTTTGTTGTTTATCTTGACAAATTTAGATAAGAAAGAAAGGTAACTCAAATTTAAATATTAAAAAAAATATGAGACTTAATCATCTGATTTCTATTGCATCTTATTGATAACAAAGCGTTTTTTTAAGAGAAAGAGTGAACGAGAGATAAACGAGTCCAACAAAGCATTTTTTTAACAAATTCAATTGTTAGGAGATTGAAGATAACATGACTCCATCTCAAAAACTCAAACATGAATATTTGGTTAACTATTAATTTCAAAACCTAAAAGATGAATATTTTGGTTAACTATATTAATGTGACAAAGCTTAAAAAATAGATAATAATGATTGAAAGGCCACTCTTTTCATCAAGGCAATAGGCTACTTTATAACCTGTCATGTAAGGATGGGTAGTAGGGGCAGTGGCCAAGTGAAAAGAGGAAGACCATGTTAGCATCATAATGATGTTAGTTGATGGGTTTGTGTTACTCAACAGCTTACTGTCCAACTGCATAAAGTAAGAGAACTGCATACTTTTTGAGCTTCTTTTGAGATTGACAAAAGGCTCACACTTACCTTTAATATATGATATCTTCATCTTTTAAGAGCATGAAGGTCACCCCCAAAGAACAACTCATCACAATTTGAATGGGGTCGCTGATCTTAATATATCTATTTTTAGATTTCTCCATTGGAGCATGACATTTTAATTGTTGTTCTAGATGGGATACTAAAAGGATTAGTTGTGATGCTATCATATTTTTATTTGGAACTAGGCCCACATATAAATTTACATATAGATCGATGTAATATACACTTTCGAAATTTTGAAACATAAGTGTAATTATGATCTCTCGAGATTTCTTTGAAAAAAGGATGAAATACATATTTTGTACACCAAGTTTGTTTTGAATTTTAATTCACTCAGTGTTAATCTAATTTCAACTCAAGTCTTTAAATAATTTAAAATATTATAATCAAGTTTTTTTGTCAACCTTAAACTTTGATATTTTTTTGTGTCGTTGATCTAATAGAAACATACTTAGAAGTTAATAGTAAAGGTGCATGTTATTAACAAATACAAATGATTTCAAGGTTTGGATCTTATGAAAGAGCATGATTGTTGTCGAATACTCTATCACACTCCACTTAAATCATCTGGGAGCACAAAAAAAGAAAGAAAGATCGCAAGACGTTTAATTTAACATCAATATGGTGCCTAACTGATATCATCCTGAAGGTTAAAGAGCTTGTTAAGAAAGTCTACTCATTATATCATACATGAATGAAAGCTGTGCACCAACTATTTATAATGGTATATAATGAGACTCCTAACTAGTAGGTACTCATAATATGTTTATCGGGTAAGAATATGCCATATGATAGTAAGATAAACATCATGAATGCTTACATGTGTAGATCCATGAGTTCTCATCCTATCCGTAGACACAGTCCTATTAAAGTATGACTCTTTGATACACCTAATCATCATAAAAATATTTATTCAATATAATTTCCTTGTCTAGATGAAATAGATCGAGTTCAGGACGGATGTCCAGCTACGACTGAGTCTCTAAGTTCGAGGTGTGACCAATCATCTGAATCATGGCTCTGACGCGAACTAAGGTGGGGTCGCTAGTTGAGTCCAGAATGATTATTGACTCAGTTATATGAGTTAGGGCATCCTTAACTATATGGGTTAGGCTCGGTCAAAGGTTTGTCTAGGTCAATTCTCGATCAATCTGAACATATTAAATGCACAACTATCATTTGCTGAATTTTTCTACAACATCGAGGGTTGATGTACCATTGGATCATATCATACAAGAAATATATAAGGAGAACTGCAAAAGTGCTAAATTTTTCAGCTCAAACTACGAAAATGACCAAAATCTTTTTTTTTTTTTTGCAAAAATATCCAGAATAATGTAAACAAAGTATTTACATTTGTATGTCCTACCATTTTTACAGACTGAAAAGTAAGATTTTCTTATCATTTTCAGAAGAAATAAATTCAGCAAAATATTCATGGGCCAAAATTGGCCCAATCAGCTCAAAAATTCCATCCAATTACGCCCAAATCATTCATGGGTCATCAAGTCCAAAACTCACTCTTTAGACCCAAATCACATCCCGGGTATACGCATTTAAAGTCATTTTACCCTTTCTTTACTAATTTTCAACCTCCAAACACACTCTAAAAAAACCTGACAGAAGAAGAACTATGTTAATCAACTCAAGGATTTTGCTTCATCACCAACATTCAATGGAAGAAGATGGCAAGCAAAAGAATGTTATGAGAAAACCAACCAATATATCTTTTGCCTCATCACCAACTACCAGCGTTAATTTGAAACTTTGACAAATCATGAAAAGATCAAAATTTGTTGAAAAAGAGAGAAATTTCATATGCATATGGTTGAAGTTTGAAGAGACATTCATTACCAAACCAAAATCCAAAGAAAATCAATGTAAAACAAAAGTCTAGCTAGGATCTTAATTAGTGCAGAATGTTTGACTTTAAGCATAAAAGCTTTTATATTTATAAGGATAACAGAAAAATATCAAAGTAGCCTAATTCATTTATTCTATTATTGCTCATCTTCATATCTCAACCGCGACAAATATCGAAAGTGTTAATCGTTATCATTTTCATTTATTTACTCGATAATTTTAAGTTCCCTTATTCTTCTTATTGTCGAAAAATCTGACAGATGATGAGCTTTGCTAAAAAAAATTGCTTCATCATCGACCTTTAATGGAAGATTTTTTCCCCGAGATAAACATTATATTTCATAAACAACAAAAAGATACAAATATCACTAAAATTTGAATAAAAAGATACAAATATCACTAAAATCTGAATAAAAAGATACAAATATCACTAAAATCTGAATCAAACTATCAGATCTAAATACAAATACACGATTATAAGTACCAGATAATATCAGTAAACGCCTACTTAAGTATAGAGAGAGAATCATGTGCATAAACAGCTTACAAATATAGAGCACAATCGACTCGTTCCATAGGTCATCCAACATCCACACCAGACTCGGCAAACTAGCACCACAAAAGCATATATACATGAAGAACAAGATAATTTCAAACAGATATGTGAAACTCGGTTGTGATGCACACAAAACAAGTACCGAAAACTCCACAAAAGTCAGATTTGAAGAAGAAAAAAACACCAAAGACCAGAGATAGGGTGGACTAAAGTTTACACAACAGGTAGACATAAAAATCATAAAAAATAGAAAGAACTCCACCTAGAATCGCAGAGGACAGATCCAAAAAGACAGAGACAAAACAAAACGAGAGGGAAGCAGAGAGGGGAGAGTAGAGGGGAAGGAAACAATAGAGGAGAGGAAAAATAGAGAGAGGGGCAGAAGAGAAGAAGAGGTAGAGGAGGGGGAGAGGAAAAGAAAGACAGAACGGAAAAGCACGGGAGACAGAGAAGAAACAAGAGGAAACAAGCAAAAGAGAGTCACGGGGAGAGCAATGGAAGGTGAGAGAGAGAAGGGGAACGCTTTTTTGTTTGTTTTTTATGTTCACACCTTTTATGGAGGATTGAACGAGAAAGAATGTTATGATGAGGAAAGCAATTGTTATTTTCTTTCATTTTTTTACCTATGTGGAATTAGAAAGATTTGTTCCTTGGTTCGTAATAATTTCTAAATAAAACAAGGGAGTTGACTTATGGCATACTTTCGGTGCATGTGATTGTAGAAAGGATGATCGTTTTTTTTAAGATAAAGGTACAATTTCATTAAAAATGTAAAGTTACAAACATTTTAAAATCTAAAAATAAAATTAACATATCTAAATATAAATAAACTATTACAAATGTCAAAACAGACCAATAAAAACATATTAACGCATATGGAGGAAAATATGTACATAATTAATACATAAAGATAGAACTCATTCAGCTCGTTCTGAAGATCCTCCGTCAACTAATAATGGTTTGGTCATCTAGCACTGAAAAACTTATTCGCATGAAGATATGCATAATCTTGAACAGATTTGGATAACTCATGATGTGTCGTACTCAAATCTAGTCTCAAAAATCTCAATTGAAACTAGATTTGAAGAGAAAAGCATCCAAGACCAAAGATATGAAGAGACAAAATCTACACAAACCAGGTAGAAGCAAAACCTTTCAGTTCGTAAGGAGGGCCGCTGCTGGGATCGCTAAGTTTTAAAATTGATTAAAAACAAGTTTGAACCATGAACGGTTTGTGGGTGGAATATCAAAAAAATTTCAATTAACTTATTTAATGGAATTAAATAATTTAAAATAAATAACGTGCGATTATGCATACACGATATTAAATGAGAAGATAAGGTTAGAAACAATTTTCACCTGTACTTTATATTGGAGAATATCTGAACTGGTGGATTTTCTTCGAGCGTTTTTCGTGTTCTTCAAGTTTCGGGATCCGAATCACGCACTCGAACTCCTATAACGATTTGCGAATTTCGCCCATCAACAACCTCCCGTTAATTTCAAATATATCTCATGAGAATTTTGTGTAGGAATTTGAGTGTGGGCACTGAAAACGATTGAAGAAAAAATTGAATATTTTTCCTTCAATGCTCTATTTCGACGGCAATCACTAGGGAGAGGAGAAAGCTATTTTTCTCTGTAACTGATATGAGATCTATATCTTTATCTCTCAATCTACAATTAAATTGCTATTAGATATTTATAAAATTTAATTTTTGATATTTATAAATATACCCATAGATTTTAAATTTCTGAAAATTTACCCCATATATTCAAATTACCGAAAATCAATATATCTCCACAGTGTTAGAGTTGTATCAAAATTTATCAATCCAAACGATAGATTTAATTGATCATTATCAATTAATTAATTTATATATTTTTATTTATTAATTATCCAATAATTATATAATAATAAATTAATTAATTTCAATACAATTAATCATACTTAACTAATTAAGTGACATCACACATCACATATAGGTGTAGGAAATATGTCTTGGCATCAAAACACATTTTGATCAAATTTACTTCGTTTCTCTATTCCCGTCCTCATAAGCTATTTGTGAGACCGGATGGACATAAACAAAGCTAATGATTCAAATGCCCGGTGAATTTATCTCCATAAATTACCGACCTATTTAATCACGACATTGCACGACTGCACTATAGGTTCGATACCGAATCAACTCTTGATTCACGCGCGCTACTTTTTTGTTGGTGTAAATAAACCCTTTTTTTTTCACGGTTCATAGAATATTTTAACATAATACCCATCGTGAATATCAGTAACAAGAGCATAATACAAAATTATCATTTTACCCCTCTTGTTATTATTTTCTTAACTCATTTATTGACTGTGAATAAGAAAGACATAATAGTGAATTGTCTTGTACAATTCACAAGTCTTAATCAATGACTTAATTCATTGAATACCTGATCATGTTAATTTATTTACACACACATCAATAAAGCATAAGGTGATATTTTTTCTTTCGTAATCTAACCATGAATTCTCATATATGTGAATCACGTAACTTCAACTTAATTGAATTACAATCCCAACAGTCGAGATATTGTCCACCAATTCGAACTCACTCATTTGACATGTCAAAGATTGCAACTAACTAAGTCAAGCTACATATTCAGCTCAAGATTAAGGTAATTATAGAAATACTCTTAAGGTGTAACAATTAGATTTAGAGCTACGTAAACAGTTTTGGGCTCGAAACTAATTTGTTATCGATCTATTCAACATGTTCATAATTTGTCTAGGTTAACTGTTAAGTCTCCACTCCTATGCCCCGTGACTGGCATCCATTAGTTCAACCGAACAGTCGTAATCGAATTCGATTGCCCAGTCGTTCCTAAGACTGCGAATATCGTTCTGAATTTTCTCAGAAGAGTTCATCTGGAGACGTCTCTGTCTTTAGTCTTCGTTCTTTGATGAAAGTTTCAGGACTTGAATAATTTATAAACGCACTTTAATTTGAAATAAAACTTTTAATTTATTCATAAAACTTCAATACTACTAATGTCCGAAAAATAACTAAATACAAATAAATAGTTATTACTCACTACTTTATGAACATATTCCAACAGCCTTACATAGAAGCAGAACAGACAGAAAAGGAAAGAAAAATAGGAGAGAATGAGAAGATTGGGAGAAAACAAGGGAGATGGACAGGGAAAAGGGAAAAATAAAGGAGAAGGGGAAAGAAAATAGAAAGAAAAGAGAACCCGGGGTAGGGGAAAATAGAGAAGGGCATAAGTAAATGGAAACACCAATGAGAAGGGGAAAGAAATAGAAAAAGAAAACGAGAAGCCGGGGGAGGGAAGAAGAGAGAAGAGCATAAGAAGAAAAGGGAAAAAAGATAGGGGAAGGGGAAAGAAGAGAGGACGAGGGAAAGGAGAAGGGAATAGTAGAAGAAAAATTCATGGGAAGAGCTAGGAAGCTCTCCCTATGACAGCGCTGCCAAACAATAAGGGTAAGCTCATTGGGTCAGAGAGAGAAATGGAGAAGAATATGGCATCAAAAAGGATAATCTTTAACTTTGGAAGTGGATATATCATGGCATTTCATGCTATGTAACGAAATCCCAATGATTAAATTCATCAAAGCTTATCATCAAATTAATTATCCATATGTGTAACTTTTCACTCTACATGTTTCATCATAACAAATGTGTTGTTATTTTTCCTAGTGAAAATGACTAGTAGTCTATTTAAAAATGTGAGAAAAATAGTACATTCCAAGCTAGCTTTTGGAGTTGTGAAGATCTAATACCACACAACATTGATATCAGAGCTAGGTCTAAGTTTAACAAATAAGTCTGAAGTCTCAAGGTCAATCAAGGTGAAAGGATTTGTTGATCCCCTGACTCAGCCTGATGTGTAGTGTTCCAGATTAATCGAGTCGGCACTTATCTGACTTTGGTGTGTGGTAAATCCAATTAGAATGAGTCAGCAATTTTTTTGACTCATATCTAATATGTGGGGAATCCGGATGAGCGAGTCACGGTTATTTGACTCAGGACCCGATGTGTGACGAGAGAGATTGTTGTAGTTATTCTACACCGATTCTGAAAGAAGATGGTAGTCAACAAGGTAGAGAAAACCTAGTACCACCCAACAAAGTGTGAGAGAAAACAATACCTATCAAGTTAACTTTTCAGTTGAGAAAATCTAGTACCACCTAAGAAAGTGGACTCAGACCCTTCTCATGTTTATAGATAAATTATGTTAGATTTGGAAAGTTCGTTTCATTTAGAACAACCACATCTAATTAAGAAATTATTTTAATTATTTATGTATCGTAGATATGGGTAGTTGCTTTTCATTTATAGACTCAAATATGTGAAATAAATTCGCTCACATTTTATCATTCACACTAAGAGAATGAAGAACGCAAAGCTGATAACAACGTTCTTTTTACTGTGAGTTTTTTGTTAAAATAGACCCCTACACTAACCATTTTACATAAATGAACTCTACACTAATTTTTGCTTACCCTAACCCCTAGCCCACTTTTTATTCACTTTTTCACGTTTTTCCTGATTGCCTTTCTTAGAAGTTGTCTAATCAAATGTCATGGTTTACTCACTTAACACTCAAAACCTCCCTACCCACCCCATTTCTCCTTCTTCATTTTTCATTTTTTCGATCTCTTCTTCTTCGCCTTCTTCTTTCTTCCTGCAACAACAAAGGATTGCTAGCTCTTCTCTCTAGAATAAGTATAAGCTTTGTTTTCTTCTTTATGAAAATATTTACTTGTCTTCTTACTTTTTTCATGGGTTTTTCATTTTCATGAGTTTTCTGAGAATATTTATTTATTTTCATCTTTCTGGAACGTTGTTTGAAATTTATTTATTGTACATGATCACTACAAGATGAGGTGTAGTGTAAAATGAGGTCTATACAAGCCTCGTATAGTCATCATGTAGACTACACGTAGGGTACATGAGCCCTGTGTAGACCTCGTATACACTACACGATCATCATGTAGCGCATCATGAACTTCTTCAACAGTTCACAAGCACCGTGTAGAATCTATTACACTACATGAGGACTACATGATCATAGTTTAGTGCCATCGTGTAGTGTATAAGATGACCACATGATGATCGTGTACTCCTCGTGTACATTACATGATTACACCACACAATCCTCGTGTACACTTCACGATGGAACTACATGATTATTGTGTAGTCCTCGTAACCTACACGATCATTAAGTAGTCTACATGATGGAACTACATGTGCATCGTGTAGTCTTCGTGTACATTACATGATTACACTACAAAGATCATCGTGTACTACACTCGTGTACACTATAGGATCATCGTGTAAGGCTTATTACAGTACACGAGGTTTACACGATCATCGTGTATTATACAATACACGATGACTACACTATGCTCGTGAAAGCCTCGTGTACACTATACGATGACTACACGATGCTCGTGATACACTACACGATACTCGTGAAAGGCTCGTGTATACTACACGATCATCATGTAATATTCTATTTCATTATGTATTATTCTTGTATTGATTTCCTTCATTGATTTTTTTCATCTCAAAGCTCGGTTCCTCAAACCACAATGTCACAACAACCTCGGGTTTATGAAACTACTGGGTTTTATCAAAGTTGGGTTCCTAAAACACAAATGTGATGACAACCTCTATATGAAAGCATTCTTCACTCGGAGAGTGTTGATCATTTTGAAAAGAGCTATCATGATGATGATGTTTTTGGTCATGACGATTATAATATTTTCGAGGTTGAGGATGTTGATGTTGATGGAGGTGATGATTTTGATCAGGAGGCGTATGATGATGCAATCCGTGGAGATGACCATGATGAAGCTATCAGTGGGGACGAGCATACAACAATTCCAGACTTGAATACTGGTATTGAGCCCAAGAACACTTGTTCATTGACATCACAACCTGATTTAAATGAACAACGTTTTGGGTCCAGTGAGCAACAGTCTTATTTGAATAAGCTTGTATAAGACACAATAAATATGGATTATTTGTATAGTGATAAAGCCGAGCTGCTTAAGGTTGCTCGTATGATGACCATTCGAAAAATTTTTGAGACTCAGATCTTCAAGTTAAAACAGTCAATATTGGTACTTGTATGTGTTGAGAAAACATGCCAATGGAGGTTACGGGCCATGAAAAATTGTTCATGCTTTAAAGTTACAAAGTTCATTAATACACATACATGCACATTTGAAGTATTGAGGCATGAACACCATCATGCTACATATTCATTGATTGATCATTATATGCGGTCTAAATACACAGGTGTCAGACGTACATATATACATTGAAATTAACTCGAGGGTCTCCTAGAGACAACCATATGATGCTCCTAGCATATTGTCACATGTTAGAATAAAAAAATTCATGTGCTTATTTTTTAATTTGCGATCATAATATCTATACGAGCCTCGTGTAGCCACCGTGTAGTCTACACGATGGTTACACAGACCTCATGTAGTCATCGTGTAGTCTACACGATGCCTACAATGATCACGTGTATTCATCGTGTAGTCTACATGATGGTTACACTAATTTCGTGTAGTTATCGTTAAGTTTATACGATGGTTACACGGATCTCGTGTAGTCATCGTGTAGTTTACACAAGGTCATGATGGTTACATGGACCTCGTGTAGTCTACACCATGGTTATACAGACCTCGTGTACACATCATGTACACTATGTACTCTGTCAATTTTAATACAGTAATATTAAATATTTTTCAGGCAACAACACACATAGAGAACGATGAGCAAAATCATTTTAAATATTTTTTCATGGCTTTTGAACTCTCTGTTTGTGGATTTTTCAACTGTATAAGGCATATCATCGCTGTTGACGCAACCGCCTTAAAAGCCAAATACAAAGGGGTATTATTTGTTGCAAGAATAAAGGATGAGAACAACTAAGTATATCCCATCGCATTTGAAATTGCAGTTTCAGAAAATAATGATTCATGAGAATGGTTCTTCCGTAAACTTCACGATGTAATTGGTGATCCTGAAGACTTGGTGTTTATATCCGACATGCATACAAGTATACTAAATATTATACATGTTGTCTTTCCCAATACACTTCATGGAGCTTGCATCTTCTATATGAGCCAAAATATCAAATCAATTTATGAAAAAGGAAGATGTGGTCGCACTGTTTTTTAAAGCAGCAAAGATATACCGTCAATCAGAATTTGACCGGCTGGTGACTCATTTTACATATGCATTTTCATATATCTCACAATACGTGTCGGTGAGGAGAGTTGAGAGGTGGGCATGTTCCCGATTTGATGGAAGGAGATACAATATGACGACTACAAACATCACTGAATGTTTGAATGAGATTTTGAAGGATGCTAGAAAGCTTTCATTACATGCTTTATAGAACATATTCGAGACATGTTACAACGATGGTTATATGAATGACGGGCGGTTGCTTGCCAAATCACCCGCATATGACAGATTAGGTTGAGACGGAGCTTAATAAGAAACATCTTACATCACATACACTATCATTGTTTCCTTTTGAAATCCACAAGTTTCGTATTGCGGGTGGGGGTAGGGAAGCAATGGTAAACTTGCATCTTAAGACTTGTACGTGTAGAGAATTTGATCTCTATCAAATTTCATGCATGCATGCGTTGGCTGCATGTCGACAGCACAATAGTTCCGCATACAATATGTTTTCGAGGTTATATAAAAATGAGGCTCGTATGCGGAAACAATACATCCTCTCAAGGATCAAGCAGACTGGGCATCAGCTAAGAGGTTCATGAAAAAATGGCATTGCCACCTATAACGAGGTGACAAAGTGGCAGACTTAGGACAGAGAGAATTCCATCTAGAGGTGAGGAAGTAGTGATAAGGAAGTGCAAACGTTGTGGGCAAATTGGCCATGACCGACAAATGTACAGAAATCCAATTCCTCTATCTCAACGGGAAGACCAAGCCGCTTAAATATAAATAATGACCTTTGTAGACTTGAATTAAATATTAATATAGAAATATACTTGTGTTTGCTATTTAATAATGTCATAAAATTTAATGAGCCTACACGATGCCCGTGAAGTTATCGGGATGAGCAAGCCACTTAAATATAGAGATATGCTTGTGTTTGTTATTTAATAATGTCATAAAGTTTAATTAGCCTACATGAATCCTATACGATACCCGTGAAATCACTGTGTAGTCTACACGATGTCTTTTAAGTCATCGTGTAGTCTACATGAATATCACACGATGGTCGTGAAGTTATTGTGTAGTCTACACGATGAATACACGATGCCCGTGAAGTCATCATGTAGGCTACATGAAGTCTACACAATACCCGTGAAGTCATCACATAGGCTACATGAAGCCTACACGATGCCCGTGAAGTTTTCGTGTAGGCTACATGAAACCTACACTAAACATATAGTAACAAAAAAAACTCATAATCCATAATTCATAATTTAATAAAATAAAAATCCATAAAATATATCCATATTATTTAGGTACAATATTGTCACGTGCAAATAACTCAATTGCAATTCGTCTCGATGTTCCGACATTTGTTGTTGAGTTCTTTCTTCGAGGTTCTTCTTATATGCGAGGGTTTTGACAAACTTAAAGGTAAATGCTCCACAACCGAACCTACAAAACATATGAAATATAAAAATATAATTAAATAATATGTACACCCACCAAGACCAGAACCTCAGAAACTCAGAAAAAAAAATACTCAGAAACCTATGAGAAAGAAAACACTCAGAAACCCATAAAAATATTAGAAAAAAAAATAAACTTGTTGTGATTCAGACATCCACAAAAAATAAAAAAGCAGAAATCTAGAAAAAAACTCCTCAGAAACACAGAAAAAATAACTTAGAAACCTAGAAAAAATACCTTAGAATCTAGAACAAAAACTCAGGAACCCAAAAATTTACTTTGTTATTTTTTCTTGTTGTGGGAGACGAAGACTCAAGGATCTGTAGAGAGAGATACTGCGACTTCGAGAGAGGGAGGGAGATAGTGATAGTAAGAGAGAAATAAGGGTAATGCAAATGAGGTACACGATGGGGTGGAGTTTCGTGTAATCATCACTTTTTTTAAGCCGTCATTTAAAATTCGTGAATGGATTTTTTAATAACTTCACAAACTGATTTTGAATTGAAGGTGGATCAAGAATAAAGATAAAAAAAATTAGTGTATAGGTTCATTTATGTAAAATAGTGAGTGTGGGGTCTATTTAAAAAAAATCCTTTTACTGTTATCCTATCCCTTAATTTTCAATGATGACATTACACTTTTTGGTTCGTCAATGAAAAGACTGATCCACTTCTCGCAACTTTTTCGTTTGTCAGCAAGCACCATAGCTTTTTTTCAGTTTCTGACGTCTGTAGATATTGTAATGACTAAATTTGGATCCAACTACCCACCCTAAACGATAGTCTTCTTCTTATCCATTTTTGTTCTATTATTGATGTTGATCTCATCACCACTCAATTTGGATGCCTTTATGAACTTTATCATGGTTTAATCCAAGTGTTAGAGATCTCGAAAATGAGGTTAATTTTTGTCGTCAATATTGTCCCATTATATTGATTTTGAACAACTCAAATTAAATCGACATAAGTTTTGAAATTTAGCAGAAATATGTATTTTTTATTCTAAATTTGGAAAGATTAGGATAAGATGAGATCGGGTATGTAAAATAATTACGAACCAACTAAATTGTTTAAACTAACTCAAATCATAATCTATTAACTTGTTTGAATAGTAAAAATAGTTTTGTTTGATTTCATTTTTTTAAAAACTATTAGATTGAGTTTGTGTCAGGTTTTTTTTCTTAAAATCATTCAACATAAACAAAACAACTATTTAAAAATAATGATAAGCTTAATTTCATCAAAATCTAGTTCGATTCTCATATAGAACATGACCTGAACTTAATGAAATAAGATTCAATTTGTTATTTATTGATTATGCATAAATTATTTTATTACTAAGTTATCTAATTAAATATGACTCATTTTATTAAAATGAATTATTTTTATGCATTAAATTTATTAACTTTAATACAAAAGAAAATAAATTAATCAAATAGATAATCAATGATTTAATTTAAATTAATTTATATATTTCATTGATTTGCTTTAATTTATTCATTTATCTATGAAATTAATCATATTAGTTTGATTATAAAATTAGTCAAGACCAACTAGTTGATTGAACACCTACCATCCTGGGAGGTGAAAATGTACGTTTGGATTTGTCACGCTTGAAGGGTTGAAAACAAATCTGCGGATAAAGGAGAACAAGATGACCGACCAAGATCTATCCAAATTCAAAATTTCCAGTGTTGGGTTTAGTTTTCTTTTTCTTTCCTCTCCTCAACCACCCCTAATTAATTAGAAAGAGTTTATGTAAAAGTCAACCAAGTCTTAAATTTCAATACTGTCTAGTTAAAGCCGGTCACAGTCGAAGCGAGAGAGAGAGAGAGAGAGAGGGAGGGAGTCAGGAGAGAGAGTAGGGAGCATGTTTGATGGGCCGATAATTTAAAATCTTCAGAACTCTGACCCCTCCCCCCTCCTTGTTTGTTATTCGTCAATGAGTCCAAACTCAGCTCACTCAATTCATCAGGAGTGGATAAAAGGGATGATACAGTAAAGAACTGAAGAAACCCACTTCATTTTTGCGTTAATGGGACGAATTTTCGTCATCATCGTCCTCCTTTTTGGGTTGCTGCTGCTTGTGTCGCCTTCCTTTTCACACCCATTATGCTCTGATTCAAGTGGGGTTTTGCACTTTTGCTCTTGCACCCTTTTTTTCCTGTTGATATTTATCATTTTTTGGTTGTTGATGTCAATTGATTGGTGCAGCGCCCCCTTTCACTCTGAACAGTACTCTCAAGTTTTGCCCCTACAATGGGAGTGTTTGCTGCGATTCCGCACAAGATTCCCAAATTCAGGCCCAATTCCAATCGATGAACATTTCGGATCCTGGCTGTGCTTCCCTTATCAAATCTGTACTATGCGCGGTAAGATTCTTAATTTTGCCTCTCATTCTCTCTTTCTGTCTCTGAGAATTTGGTTCAAATTGTAGTTATATTATATTAGAGAGTAAGAAATTGAAACTCGGATGCAGACTGAGACTTTCTGATTGTCGTCATGGATGATTCATATAACATTAAAATCTGGTTAACTATGCAAGATCAAATCAATTTAAATTTTGAAATTTTTTAGCTCTGTGAAGATTAAAGATGCAAGATCAAATCAATTTAAATCAGTGTGATGTCTTGGAATGAGTAATCACTTGTTTGGTGCAAATGAAGCTTCAAGTTCAATAATGATAGAAGGATGAGATATTACCATTATACTCTCTTGATTTTTCTGTAGGATGATAATATCTGTTTTTTCATGAACTTATACTCTTTCCTTCTCTTTTGGTGCTTTCTAGAGATGCGATCAATTTTCAGCTGAACTATTTCGAATCGGTTCAAGGCTTAGGCCAATTCCTGTCCTCTGTAACTCCACTACTTCAGCATATTCACCCCAATCTAAGGAAGCATCAAGTGACTTTTGTTCTGAAATATGGGCTACATGTCAGAATGTATCCGTATTTAACTCCCCTTTTGCACCTTCATTAGGAGGTAGTGCTGGATTGCCTGTTAATTCTAGCGCTAGCACACTATCTGATCTCTGGCAGTCGAAAACAGATTTCTGTAATGCTTTTGGTGGATCATCAACCGATGAATCAGTATGTTTTGACGGTGAACCTATTTCGCTTAATAGCACAGAAGTTCCTACCCCACCGTCTGGCTTATGTCTTGAGAAAATTGGAAATGGTTCTTTCCTGAATATGGTTGCCCACCCCGATGGATCCAATCGTGCATTTTTCTCTGACCAACCGGGTAAAATTTGGTTGGCTACTATTCCCGTACAGGGGTCGGGAGGAACATTGGGTATCGATGAGTCCAACCCATTTTTAGATAAAACCGATGAAGTTCATTTTGATTCTGCGTTCGGAATGATGGGTCTGGCATTTCATCCGAATTTCGCACAAAACGGTAGATTCTTTGCTTCTTTCAATTGTGACAAGGTCGAGTGGCAGGGATGTAACGGAAGATGTTCTTGTAATTCGGATGTTAATTGTGATCCTTCGAAATTGCCTCCTGATAATGGTGTACAACCATGCCAGTATCAAACTGTTATTGCAGAGTACTCTGCTAATGGTACTGCATCCCAGCCTTCGTTGGTATAAATCTAACACTTCATTTTATTGTCTTTTTATTTTGTTTCTTTACTCATGAATTTCGATCTTTAATGACATATTGATTTTCTAGGCAACAAGTGCAAAGCCATTGGAAGTGAGAAGGATATTTACGATGGGCCTTCCGTTTACATCTCATCATGGAGGACAGATACTATTTGGACCAGATGGTTATCTTTACTTTATGATGGGAGATGGAGGTGGTCAGGTTAACCTATATAACTTTCCTCAGAACAAGAAGTCATTGCTTGGAAAGATTATGAGGCTCGACGTAGATAACATACCGAGTATGTATCAACATATTGAAATTTGACATATTTTTTCTATCAAATGGCATACTGATGATCCGAATTTTGTTTGTTTGGTACCGATGCAGCAGAAATAAACAAACTTGGTCTGTGGGGAAACTACTCTATACCTAAAGATAACCCATTTACGGTAGATAAAGAGCTTGAGCCTGAAATATGGGCTTTAGGATTACGAAATCCTTGGCGCTGCAGTTTCGATTCAGAGCGGCCTTCCTACTTTTTATGTGGAGATGTCGGGGAGGTTCGAATCACTTCTCATAATCTATAGAGAAGGTTTAATAAATTCCTCATTTCTTATTTTTTGACTTTTTGATGATTGATTTTCTGCAGAATACTTATGAAGAGGTGGATATTATCATGAAGGGTGGAAATTACGGGTGGAGTCTTTACGAGGGTCCTCTTCCGTTTAATTCATCCTCACCATCTGGAGGATCGAGACCAACAAACTCTATAAGTCCGATCTTCCCGGTGATGGGGTACACCCATTCTGCAGTGGACAATAAGATAGGATCGGCTTCAATTACAGGTGGTTACTTCTATCGTTCCAAGACTGATCCGTGCATGTACGGAAGGTAAGTGGCTTTTCTTCAATTTGATCCTGCAACTGATTGGAGAAACTGTCGTTATAGATGGAATTTTCATTTCCATTTTCTATCAGGTACTTGTATGCAGATCTGTACGCGTCTGCAATTTGGGCAGGAATTGAAAATCCAGAAAACAGTGGGAACTTTACGACAAATAAGATTCCGTTCAGTTGTGCAAACGACTCTCCTATTCCGTGCAGCACCCTGTCTGGAAGTTCTCTTCCATCACTAGGCTACATTTACTCATTTGGTGAAGACAACAATAAGGACATTTATATCCTAACCAGCAGTGGTGTTTACAGAGTTGTTCCTCCTAGCCGTTGTAACTACAGATGTTCCAAGGAAAACGTTACTGCAGTTGGAACACCGGGTCCTGCGTCATACCCGCGTTCCAATACAAGACAATCGTATGATCCACGTAATAGTCTGGTTCTTCTTTTCAGTTTGATGTTGTTGCTTCTGTTCTACTTCTGTTGATTTTGTATGTACGTCGCAACATGCAACATGCAACAGGCAACAGGTGCCTTGTTACGAAGGATTACTCCAAGGTTCAGCCCCTCTACCGTACAGAGGCTGTAGTTTCTCACGTTCCTCGTATTTTGGATCGATTAGAGTTGTAACATAGTTTGCATGGTCTGACTTCTTTGCCCAATTGCGAAACTCAACAATAAAAAATATTACAAAATATTTTTTTTGAGACAAAATATTATAAATATTTAGGTTAAACTAGTTAATATAAGCTTAATTCAACAAATATCTTTATTGACAATGATATGATATCCGCTATAAGGACTTGAAAACAAAAGATCAAGACATAAATAAACTCTTAAGTTTACCACATCTTCTTAGCACATCGGTTTATGAACGATATTCCACGATGACGGATTTAAATCATGTCTCTAGATGATTCTTTAACGCCTGTTCATACTCATGCTGGTTGTAATGATGCCTGCAATGAGATCCATTAGCTTCAAAAGCCCTCACGAGTTTAAAGAAAGTTGTATTTTCAGCATCATCCTTATATGATTTATACTTCATTAAGATGTCATGAGCTCTGAGTTCGAAAATGTCCCACCACAAAATCTTTGAAGTCTTCTGGATAGAAACTCAAAGTTCTAAGCATGGCTTCACAGGTCAGTAGAAACACATCCTTCTCACTTTTCATGCCTAGATTGTCAGTTGATAACAGTTGTTGGATTGAAACCAGTAATTGCAATATGTTCAATTCTTTTGAACCCCATGTCTTAAGATGGAAGTCTACCTTGCTGTGTCGATTCAAATATGGATGCAAATCGATGCCGTAGGAGTGATATGTGATTTTTGGAGGCTTAGACGGATAATTCTGAGGGAAGAATATGTCGAAGAAGAATAAGCAGCCGGAATAACGGCCTTTTTGACCTACGATGGCAGCTCTCACGAAAAACTTGTCAGATTTATACGCTCGAACGAAAATCGAACTCGGTAGATTCGTCTCTAGTATTTCCCATTCGTTTGAAATCTTTTTCGAAAGCGTGTTATTCAAATAAAAAATTTGATACAAGTTTATGTAGTTGAGGAAGCGGTGATCGTGCGGTGGTGATTCATTTACTTGGAAGTTGTTGAATAGCTTGAATTTCACCTCGACTATGTCGATTGTTTCTTCAATGTCTCCGTAAAGCTTTTGAACTTCATATACATTCTCATTGTTCTTTACTAGCTTGAACGATGGCTTATCATTTTTCCCGATATGATTAGCCTGTTGGTCTGCGTTTTCGGTTTCTTCTCCTCTCTCTAAAGATCTTGCATCTATAACTTGTATGTATACTTCTCTGTAACATAAGCTTAGCCAGAGTTTCTGTTTCTTCATCTTTTCTATAGTGTTTTGCTTCTCTATTTACACCCATTGCATTGAGTTGGGGGAAAACTCTGACGAGATTTGAGTTTGTATATCTATAAATTTGAAGAGCAACTGAGTTCAAATATACGAGAAAGGATTTGGTTTTTGAATTTTAAACTAAGTTAAGATAAATCTGATATATGAGGATAATATTTTTTTTAATTAAGATTACATCTTTTCAAAATCATGATAAGTCTCCTTGTATGTATAAGTCTCTATTTGAATATCGTTTTTTATTAGTCATAAACCCATGCAATGCACACAAAAGAAAAAAAAATTCAACAAAAAATAATTACATTTAAACTAATTAGGGAATCTACTGTTAAAAGAAAATACTTTTTTAAACAAACTAATTTCGTTAACTAATTTTAACCTCGTTAAATAATTTTAACCATCTTTTCATCATATAAAACCGTTTTAAAAATTTCCATTAACTACGCCAAATTTACCATTTCATTACTTAGAATTGAAAAGACATCTCCTACATAATTTTTCTTTCTCAATAAGTAATTTATTTAACTATTCCAAAAGGTTATTAGATTTGTTACTTTTTAAATTTTTTTAAGATAAATACTAACGTAGATAAACAAATAATATTCTCAAAACATAATAATTTGATAAGCAAATGGTAAAACTCTATCTAAACTACTCCCTCATTCATAATATATATAAATGGTAAAACTCTATACAAACTACTTCCTCATTCATAATATATATATATATTGAATAGATAAAATTTTCACATGACACGGGATAAGAACTAGACCGAAAACTCCATTAAAGAGAAGATAGAATAAGGACCGTATGATCAATTAGGCGGTTATGAAGAATATATCAATCAGATGAAAATACATGACTTGCCAACATAGAAATCTAAAGAGAAGCTAATCAAGACCAATTGGATTGATCTGACGGTCAGGATTTACTTAGTTGTTAGTGTTGATAAGCTTGATCTTAGAGAAATATTCTGTTGATCATATTTTTAGATAAAATTAGATAAGTTGTATCAGATTCTATGAAAGCCTATAAATAAAGGCAAGATATAACTCTAAAGGAACACTCAACAACCATCAACATGCACACACAAGAAACGAGAATAATGTCTATGAATGCCTATAAATAAATGCAAGATGTAACTTTAAAGGAACACTCAACAACCATCAACACGCACACACAAGAAACGAGCACAATGTCTAACTTATATTAGCCTTGTAAACATTTCTCCATAATAAAATATTAGCAAAGACTCTCCATGATTTTTCTTCCCTTTAAGAATTTTTCACATAAATCATTTGTTTATTACCCTTTACTATTTACTCTTTATTTTTTCATTATGATGTAGAAAATTCACGGCCAATTCTCTAAAATCGTGAATTTCTTCTTTTATATATATGTGTGTGTGTATCACTTGGTATTTATAAAATTAAATAAATAAATAAATTTTTATTTTTTTAAATTTTTTTGGTAAAGTAACTAAAAGTTAATATTCAACTACATCATTCATATAAGAAATTAACTCACCACGTTTTTACTAAAATTATAAAATACAATTATTATACATAACTTGAAACTAAAATATTAATCTAATAACATATTATTATTAACATTTGATCGTGTAATTACACATAATACAAAGTTGATATGGACACTTATAGCACCATGAGGTGTCCATACTTAAATATATATATGACAACATAAAAGGGGTGAATTGAGTGATGCCTTTCAATAATTTTTGTGCACTCAAGTGAAAAATGAATGAACTTCAAAAATTCCTCAAATTTAACACTTAAAATAATAAATAAATAAGTAATAGATAACAACGTTAGAGTAAATAATGCTTGCAATAATGTAAATATGAAAACATAAAACAAGCAAATAAAATATTTTTGAAATTACATGCTTCGCTGATCATTCTAAAATTAAGTGTGAAGAAATGATTGGTGAGTCGTCCAAATCAAACTGGTTCTTTTTACGTACCTTTTCGATGTACTTAGAAGCCCAACCATCAACGTTACCATCATGAATAAACCTGTCTTCAATTTGATGAGCCACAAATGAAGAACAATCATTTGCTGATGTTCCTTTAGGATTTGTTAAATAGATTGGCTTTAATCTCCTCTGTGGCTCTTGTGATCGTTGGCTTACAGTTCCAGCTGATATGTGAGAAATTACCATGGTTGGCTCTGCTTCATTATCAGCAGCAGAGAATTTGTCTACTGTTGTTGAAGATGGTGTTGCTCCAATTCCTCCTGTTCTCATCTTTGCGAGAGATAAAGATGATAGCTTTATTATGTTTGATACTAACATCATTGATTTCTCACATAAAGACTCGTTTCTGTTTCCATTTCTTTTCATTGCTAAACTCTGGTGTTTAAACAATTTTTCTATGTTTTTTTATTTTCCTGGAAAATTGATTCTCCAAGAGAAAATGAAAGTCTGTTGAGAGAATTTGGTGGGGGGAGATTTGTAAGCAACAAAGAGGTGTAGATTGGATTTCTTTTTTCTTCTTTTATTTGAGATGTGCTAACGACAGCGTGTGTGTTCTCAGTCGTCCATCATGATAGGATTTACTGTGAGACTCACTTCATTGTTAAGTTAGATCGTAAAATAATAAAAAGAATAATTCTTTTTGATAGTGGATTAAATGATTCCTTTCTAATTTTGTTGAAATAATGTCTTTGAGGAAGAGGACATGATCAAATCAAAATTTCTTTATTCTCCATTCCTGATCTGAAATTCAATTCTTGTAGGAAAATTGCTTGAAAGTGAGTAAAATTGGTGTGAACTATACTAAATTAGAAATCATTAAGTTTTTGAATATATTGAAAATGTTTTTAGTTAAGGACGGTACTTATTAAACCCACACTTAATAATCGTCTTAGTATACACTCTTACATCACATGACAATACGAGAATCTCGAACATCAATAATTTTTCAGACCTCAAAAATGTCATTTTTTATGGTTAGATTTATTTACCCACCACAAACACACAATTAACATTCGATAAAATGATGATACATTGAAAGTCAATAGTAATTAATTTAATATACAAGTATGGATGAAATGAAATTTATTAATTTTAGTAGTGGATAATTCATTTGCTTTTTTTGTTCTCAAGCAAATGAGATGGAATAAGTCTTTATACCTCTTTTAATTTATTCTTTCTACTTTCTTCAGTGCTACACTCCATCATTTCTATATTTGCTTTGGTCTCTCTTCCGCAATCATCTAATTAAAACATGCCTCTTTATCTCTCTCAAACACCCGGAGGGGAGAGAGAGAGAGATTATATTCTTTAGATCATTAGCTACGCAACTGATTTGAATAAGTCAGTGAATCAGGTTAGGAGAATAAGAATACAAATGATTGGTGCTCAAGACGTAAAGTGGAGAAGAAAGATACAAATTAGATGAAAAGGGTTTGTATTTGGAGCCATTTAATGGCTTTAATGAGCATCCATTTCCATGGTAAGAGTGGGTGGAGATTAAAATTCAAAAATATAGTGAGAGTTAATAAGTACTAACATATATAGTTTGTATTCGATGTTTCATCATGGGAAAATCTTATTGCTAGCTAGTGTGCAAGCAAACCTGTGCATTATTTTTTTACATGGTAATAATGCTATACATGTTACATAATTATACCGGTAAAAAAAAATAAAGACTTGATCCTTATTTTTGTATCATCTGCAATTACACAGCCTCTTAAACTTTTAAAATGACTTTCCAAGGCTCTAAACTTTGATAAATAGGCAATTAACAACACTCACTCTCGTACATTTAAACTTTCTAACAAAAAAATACGGATTTTCATGTAAAAATAAGTTGATAATTGCATGATTTAAAAAAATATTTTTTAACATTTAATTAAGATCACAATTTTTTTTTTTAAAATTTTGAAATTTGTAAGTCTAGAGAACTTTTCCCATGTAATATAAAGTTTATGATATTATTAACCCAATAATTTCTTCTTATAAAACTTTGTAAATCTCAGCAAAGCCAAAAAAAAAAGATATAATAATAATAATAATTGCCAATTATTATCTCATAATAAGAGTGATCGATGATGCCTTTGCCATTGGTCTTGGTGATCCGTAAAACGATGCCTAATCAAGTTGGTTGGAGAGTGCACGATAGACCGTTTTTTCAGGTATTTTTTCATCTTAAGCACCTTGATTTTCTCCTAATAGATTTTGACCAATTTTAGCCCAACAAATCACTCCAATTTAAACTCTAATCTCTCATTTCTCTTACCTTTCCCTCCCCACCATGAAAGATGATGATCAAGCTTTGGTCTAATCCCCACCAAGGTCATGATCTTTTCCTCCTCTCATTCCATTCCCTCTTTTGATCATTTCCTTCTCTACCTTTCCTCAATTTCCATCATTTTTGTTTGTGTAAGAATAATTAATATTCGACCAAGACAATGACGAAGCGCTCGTTTACCCGTTTCGTCGAACAAGAGCTTGGAAAGTTTCCACACTTTCTGATTTTTGCCCTACTCGAATGGACTTTAATATTCCTACTATTAATTGATGGTTTTCTTGCCTTTGTTGCTAATGAATTCGCCAAGTTTTTTGAGCTGAGAATCCCGTGTTTGCTCTGCACTCGGATCGACCACATTATTGTTCATAGGGATGCTGATTTCTATTACAATGATTCAGTATGCGAGACTCATAAGAAGGACGTGTCGTCACTTGCATACTGTCATAATCACAAGAAACTATCCGATATAAGAAAAATGTGTGAGGCGTGTCTTCTTTCATTTGCGACCGAGAAAGAATCTGACTGCGATACATATAAGTCTCTTGTGGGAATTTTGCATAAGGATCTTGAATGCTTTGTTGAGGATGATCACCAAATTTTGAGCTTGCCTGCTGGAAGAAAGGATGAGGCTCATCAATTGGAGAAGAGTAGCATTCATTGTTGTTCTTGTTGTGGAGAGCCACTGAAGGTGAAAAATTTGTCTCACTCAAAGCTAAAAAATGGCGGTGTATTTTCGCAAGCTCCCGCTCCCTCACCGCGCGCTGATTTCGTGATGTTGAAAAATGAGGGTGGTCGTAAATTAGAGTTGCCTCACATCAGATATATAGAGCTTCCAGAGGAAGACGATGGTTCCAATGAAAGGAATTTACTAATTCAATGTAAGTTTATTGCATATTTGATTTTTTATGCATGATCAATTTAATGTTTATTGTAATATTTAAAGATAAATTGACGCGGATAATTAAATATTTATATCTATATTTAAAAAATCGTGAGTAGGAATTATATTATCAAAGTTTGGTTTAGAAATCATATTGTAAAACAAAATCAAACATGTTTTACATAATCTGTATTTTGTCATCCTTCACATTTTATTTGTCCAAAAATGTTTTTTTCCCAAAATATTCGTTAAGTTTCCAATTTCTCTTCAATTTTGTTTAACATAATTCTTGTATGACAGAGAATCACAAATGCCAATTTTCTTCCATCATTTGAACTCTCGATCTCCAATGCTTGTTATTTCATTAATGTAGAGTTTGGATTTTCTTTATGGCAGTCAAGGAAGATGTGAAAGCGGCCACCGTTCCATTATTGACAGAAGGTGAGGATTTGAATGATGATGTTAACAAGACACCTAGTTTTGGCAGAGCAAACAAATTTTTCGGGATCCCTCTTACTGATTCGGCTAACAACAGCCCTAGGTTGGGGGTTAGGATCACGAGAAAATCGCCGCTTGAAAGAACAGAATTCGCGTCGGAGAATCTTGACGGCACCGTCGTAGACGGAGGAAATGGCGATCCAATTTTGTATTCTCTGAAACGTCAGGTGCGCTTGGATCGTAAATCGCTGATGGCTCTATACATGGAATTAGATGAAGAGAGAAGCGCTTCAGCTGTGGCGGCAAACAACGCGATGGCGATGATCACTAGGTTACAAGCCGAAAAGGCGGCAATGCAGATGGAGGCCTTACAGTATCAAAGGATGATGGAGGAGCAGGCAGAGTATGACCAAGAAGCTCTGCAAGCGACTAATGAATTGCTTGTGAAAAGAGAGGAAGAAATCAAGGCTCTAGAATCTGAACTTGCAGCTTTTAGAGAGAAGTATGGATACCTGAAGGAATTCGAGTTGAAGAAATCTGAGAACGATTCCGATGAAGAAAATCAGGAGACGAAGTCGCAGTCATACTTATCTTGTAGCACTCTTTTAGGTATCAATGGAAAGGGAATTAAAGATCGCAGTAACAACTTTGATGATCAAGCTGTGTCAATTGAGGAGAAGAGTGAAGGGGGAGTCCTTGATGATTCACTTAAAATTGTGAAAGATGAGAAAAGCTATCTTCGCGTGAAGAAAGTGGAGAAGAAAAGCCCCATCTCCTCGGATGACGGAGTTCATTCCGTGCAGTCTACCTCTGACAGCACAAACGACGGTGATGAGGAGATAGGTAACCTAAAACAAAATCTAATTACATTTTATAATTTAATACAAAAAATTTCGAAAAAATATTGGATTAGTGAACTTATTCTGAAATTGTTAGCCAATCTGTATCATACAAGACATAGCGAAAACTGAATCTCGTTAAAATGTCACATATATGTTAGTACGCGAAACTCATTAGAAGTTGGTAACTAGGTTGATTAATTAAACAAATTTAACCATTTTCTTTTGAAATTGACAGGAGAGGAAAGTAAAATTTCGCTGACTGGAGCATTGTATCATCTCAGTGAGAAAGTGAAGGCCCTTGAAGCAGACACCGGATTCTTAGAGCATGCTGCTCAGATCCATGAGAAACACGGCGAAGGAACAAAAATTTTGACAGAGATATCTAGAAATTTACAGAAGCTTCAGAATCTTATAGCTATGCCTTTCGAGGACATTGATGCTTGATTCTCTTTCAAGACCTTTCAGTTGGTAATAGTGCATAACTTAGCTTAATCATCTGAAAAGCAATTGGCCAATAAAGAATCTAAGATATTACTTGAGCTGCAATGTTTAAGATATCATGACATTCGAAAATTTAAATCATATGTTACTGTATGCATTTGGAAATAAGTTTCTGATTACTTCTTCAAACTTCAATCTTTCTATAATCAACAATATATGCTTAAACTAGGAACCTGTCCCAAAAGTATTGCGTGATCAATTGATAATTGTAGCTCTCCAGATTAAGCTTAACAGGAATTTATTGGATGTTATGGGGTTTTTGTTCTTTTCTGTTTGCAGTTTGCTTGCTTGTTAGGATGTAAATATGTTTGCTGACTGCTGGAATTCAATACGAAGTTCAACAAGCTCTGCTGGAATTCAATATGAAGTTCATCAAGCTCTTTGTCCAGCTAAATTGTTCTTGTGAGGTAAGAGTTTTCTTTCCAGTTTTCCGTTTTGTAAAAGTACAACAATGTTTGCTGATACCTGATATAGTACATGATGGTCCATGTAAATGATATATGGTGCATTAGTTTGTGAGAAACCAAATTTACTTCTTCACTCAATTAATCATAGTATATGAATCTGGGACTAACACTTTTGCAGGTATAATATCAGGGAATGGTCTTGATGATGCCGAGCTGAGCTAAAATGGTCGGAAACAATGAATAGGATGCAGAGCAAATAAAGTTTTAAAGATTATACATCATGTACTTATTTCAAATTGAACTGTTTAAACATACACTAAATAGAAAGAAAGATAAGTTGTCAATTAATTTGGCAAGAATGCTTTTGGATATTGTTTGTTTTGTCCGTTCAGTAACTGTATGCAAAGAAGAAAATCAAATTCCAAAGTTTTTTGTTTCTTTGGAAAGAAGAGAAATTTGATTTTCCGTTCGAGTCTAATCAACAACCAACCGATCTTCAATCGGAAACAAACCATGAAAACGATTTCACACATTAGATCCGCCAAGATAAAGGCATGACCCCATACCACAGATACAAACAATGATAGTGTAACCAGCTTGATCCATTATTGAGTATCAAATCCAGTCTTGTTCACATATTTATTTATATCTGTATGACAAGAAAGGAAGTATTTGACTCTCCACCTCTAATTCAACTGGATACTTTTTCTCCATAATCATATGGAAACCACACATTGAAATCAAATATCAAACCCACCAATTACAGTAATTAAAGAGAGATTACTTGTAAATTTTTTAGTTAAAATAGGAACAAAGTAGACTCCTAAAATAAGAACAACCTTAGAACAATCCTCTGTACATCAAAGGATTAATAGTCACCTAATAAGCTAATATCCATATCTACACTAACTTGCTGTCTTTCTCTCTTGGAACAAACATTGGTATCATACATTTTTCACGAATAGGCAGTCCTAGAGGAACACAGAATATGGTATCACTGTCGTTGAAGTTTGAGCGATAAGAAACCCGATCGTCTCAGGTAGTCAAACAAACATTCTTAAGCAACACTAATAATGCTATCACTGTTGTTGAAGCTTGGTATTACCTGGAAAGATGAATTCATCCTGGACGACTGATCTCCCGGATTGGGTAGTGAAGGGAGATTAAGACATAGAGCTGAAGGTTCCGTGGATGAATTTAAACTTAAGTCCAGATTAGAAATAGCTGTGGCATGAGGAACAGTACTTTCAACAGCAAGTGGATGGAAAATTTTCAAAGATGCATCTTTGTCTAGATTAACTGCAGCAAGTGTTAGCTTCTCCATTGGGTTTTCAATTGGGACAATTGGAATAATTGGAAATCCGGTAATACCGCAAGTTTCAGGTAGAGTTGGCGGTATCGAGGGGTGGAATTGAGTAACAGGACCTTGATGTTGTACTACATCTTCTTCCATTGATGTTCCTTTAACCTAAAAGAGCAAAACCAAAAGGGAACACAAGCCATGAAAAGCTGAACAGAA
Organism: Datisca glomerata; assembly: GCA_003255025.1. NCBI lineage: Eukaryota > Viridiplantae > Streptophyta > Magnoliopsida > Cucurbitales > Datiscaceae > Datisca > Datisca glomerata. Next base: position 1,582,252 of record QANY01008651.1, read on the forward strand.
TTATCAGAGTATCCTATTTTCTTTTTGTCTAGGCAAGTTTCTTCACCACCAAACAAATGAGAGATTACAGATGATAAATTACCGTATCGGTGGTGATATCGAAGACGCTTGATCTTCGGCGACGGCGATGGAGGTTACTTTGGCGGAGAAAGTATTTCTGAGCGTGGCTCGCCACCTGAGTTGGTGTTCGAGTCTTAACGAAATTCCTTGAGATTCCTCTCCAATCTCCTTTCCCTACTTTCTGCAATCCGATCAAGAAAAGCTTATGTTCTTCCTCCGTCCATGGAACTCCTAGTAATCATCCACAAACATACGACACACAATCAAATACTAAAACTAAAAAAAATAGTAAAACAACAGAGGAAATTGGAAAATGGTGAAGTAATTTTAAGCGAAATGAACCTCGCTTGCGATCGCGCTCTCTATTTTCACCGGAAATTGGGACGTCGTCGTCTGCGGAGGCATAATCAGCAGCAACGTCTTCTCTTTTACAGGAGGAATTGTGAGTCTTATTGGAGGCCTCGGGAGGACACTCGTACTGACACAAGTTGTTCATACTTACACTCTTTCTCATCGAGTCCACCACCACTCTAACACCAAACAACATAATCTCTCCGGCGCCGGCGCCGATGCCAGATTCTTCCACCATGGAGGACCAATTGACGGTGCTCGTGCTCGTCATATTCGGCGACCACGACGGCTTCCTCTAGCTCAATCTTCGGCAGTCTATTAATGACCAGAGGAAGAGGGAGAATTTCGAGCTTAGGAAAAGAGAGAGAGAGAGAGAGAGAGAGAGAGATTATGTTATGTACTGAGAGGAATTCAGTATTCATAAATGCATACTGTGAGGTTATGTTATGTATTGTACGTCATGGTGACAATGGATTATCTTATTTGGATTAAATCCTTCTATTTTTTTGTGAAAAAGAAAAATCTCAACAAATGCCTGCGTGTGGTAACATAAATGATTGGGTGACAAGAGAATCTTCAATTACAAATTGTGCTACTTAAACTGAAGACCTCTTTAAATATGAGTTTGAAATTTAATCAAATAATACACTAATATTTTGATTTCTATCATCAATATCTTTTTTTATTTAAAAAATGATTTAATTAGGTCTTTTAACAACATATTTTGATATTGTTAAACTCTTATGAGGCATTTTAATTTGTAATTAAATATTTTTTTGTCAAATTAAAGAAATGTTTATGTTTATAAATTATTGCACATTGGTATATTGGGTTTAAAATGGATGTTAATGTAGAGGAATAAAAAAAATCATAGCTTTAATATCATTGAAATGACCACTTAAAAACACCATTAAAATTAATCAAAAACTGAAATTATAACATCTAAGACCCTGTTTGGCTCAGTTTATAAGCCGCAGCTTGTGACTTATAACTTAAATAAGTAAATAGTTTATTTTTAAAAAAAATGTTTGACACAGCTTATTGAAATAAGCTAGTAGCTCATTTAAGCTAAAAAACTAACAAGATTTAAGCTAAAGTAATCTAACTTTTTACTTAAATTCTTTTAATTTTTTCACATTTTCAAAATAACCCCCATTTTTTTAAAAAATTACACAAACATACCTCTCTTCTTCGAGACATATATTTGAAATACGAAGGAAACTGTGCTGCTTTGAACTGTAGTGGTGGCGTCGATGCAATCATTGATTCTTTCAACAATGCTTTTCTCGATGTCATAAGTTCGGGTCAAGATCATGGGCCGAGTGGTGGAGTCAGTTCGGTGTCACAGGTCGAGTTGGGGAGCCGGGTTCGGGTGGGACAATGGTTGGCACGGGTCATGGGTCGGGGAGTCAAGTCGGAGACATGGGTCAGGGATTCGGGGTCTAGGAAACTGGTCAGGGAGTCAGTCTGGGGAGTCGGTCCGGGTTGGGGTCAGGATGGATCGGGGAGTCGAGTCAGGTCTGGTCTGGTCAAGGACACGAGATCAGGAGCTTAGGTCGGGGACATGCAAGTCGAGGAGTCACGTCGAGTTAGGGAGAGCAGAGTTCGAATGGGACATGGGTCGAATCGGAGATAGGAGGTCAGGAATTTCGGGTCGGGGACATGACTCCTTGACCCCGATCCCAACCACCACCTCGAGCTTGACCCAGACCCGACCCAGACCCAGAGCTAGACCCTGACCCCGATCTCGACCTAGACCCCGACCTTGATAGTGGAATGTGCTGGGGAGACAGGGTCTAGGAGTCGGGGTCAAGTGGGACACTGGTCAGAACGAGTCACAGGTCGGGGAGACGGGGTCGAGTGAGACACAAGTCGGGACGATTCACAAATCTGGGAAACGAACGGGTCGGAATGACTCTCGTTTAGGTTAACGATTTGAAAAAAGATGGATACTAAAAAAATGAGCTAAATGCAAGGTATATTATTAAGATGGATACTTAAGTAATTTCAATTAAAATAATTTGATTATTCACTTATTTGTCAAACATCAATTTTCAATAAATTATAGCTTAAAATTAATTATACTAAGTTAAATCAAACACGTTTTAACTTATAAATTAAAGTTAAATTTAAGTATGTTAAAATTTAAAAATTTAAGTAAAATCAAATATACTCTAACCCTATATAATATACAACTAACTACGGGTCATCTAGATTGACTGAATAATGCCCTCTGAAATGTAGGTGAATTTCAAAGGGATAAAAGTCAACAACATTCATTTTCATGAGGTCTATTTTTCACGAGTAGATATGACATTTTAATAAAGAGAAACAAAAAACAATTTTGTTGTAATTTTCTGCTTAATAAATGTCGAAAAATCCAAGCAATTTACGAAATAGATGACATAATCGTACCTAATTTATCGTTTCTGAACCTCAAAAGTGTGGTTTAAGAGTTAAAAGAAAGCAAAAATTCATAAAAAAAATGAATGTTATATTATAGCATATTTAGTCAGAAGAAAATGTAATCAAGTTATTTTAGAACTATAATCTGAACCCAATTGGATGTTATATTATAGCATTCCGTTGGTGAGTTGTTGAAGACTTTTTAAAATATGAGTTTCAATTTTAATACCGTGAAAAATAGACCATTAGATTACGACTTATATGATTGAAAGTAATGTTAGAAAACTGAGAAATATTCGATAATACATTATATTTTGAGGTACTTTTTTTGGGACTCAATTTTGATCGGACTCACAATTTATTTTGACGTTATTTTGATGTCGTGGCAGATAATACTCATATGATCAAAAATAATATTTGAGTGAATGACAAATTAATACTCATATGGTCAAAAATAATATTTGGCTGAACAGACAAATTTATGCTCAAAGTGAACCTATAGACTTAGAAAAATGTGAAAGTGTGATCAAGTTATATTAAGAAAACTGTGTGATAGACAGGCCTCAACTTGATTCGAAGTTATGAAAATCCTCGTTAGCATAGTCCGGTATCATTTCCTAGATTAACTAGATATGAAAATTGGGAAAAAAAAACAAATTATGGTTCTTTTTAAGCTACGTTGGGCCGTTGATTTTTAAACCAACAACTAAAATATCGAACATACAGATACCCTATTCGACTAAACAAGAGACAACCGGACACTTAATTGCACATATACATCACATGTCGTGTATTGTCCGAGTACCATCTAGTGGCTCCTCATTCCACAGATAAAATCAAAGGCAACCATAGTTTTCACAAAAATGCTGCCTACAAAACGACAACAATATACATATATAAATTGTCAGTATCGAAACCACTTGCTTCGCATATTCGGTCTTTGCCCATTGAAAAGCAACAATTATCTTATATATATATATACACACATATTATCTTCCTCAAATTACCTATTAATTATCGTACAACTTTTGAGTAAATACATGCCTCCTCCAATGGAGAGGTGGTTGAAGGAGAGTAGGATAAGCCAAAGATAAGGTTTTGTGGGGTTCACCACTACACCACCACCTTTGCCTCTCTCTGCCCCTTTCTCCTTCTTGAGGTCAACTGAGTTGTCGTTTGGTTTGGTCCATTCTTACTACTTCAATGGTTTTCTCTGTTTTGCTCTAAGAACAATGGTTTTTTCCCACTGTTTTTGTTATTTTACAAGGTTAAAAGATGGGTGTTATACCTCCACCATCATATTTTATTACAGGAATCAACCCAGTAACAAAGTTATCAGAATCGATATCCTACTTAGTACTTAGTGCATACATCATCTTAACACAGAATGGGATTATAATTTTCACTCAAGAAATGTTCAATATATTTGTTTCCGAACGATTCAGTTCAGCTCATAAAAAATGAGAACATTTGTAGTTAAGAAACATATACTGATGTTAATGTTGCATTAGGAAAGAGGATTAAGGTCAGGAACTTGAAGTGACACCCAAAAGAATGCAACGACTAGATGAAACTATTTCAATAAAATGTACATTTACATGTTTAGAGAAAAAAACTAAGCTACAAAACCACTGACCTGAGATGCAGACACCAAGTCTTTCTTGTATCCGAATGCAAATTTGACCTTTGAGATAACCAAATTAGCAACTCTCCACGATAGAACTATGCCCAACCTCATATCCACCATCTGGTCAATTTCGTCATATTAGCGATTAGACCGAAATATACTCTCCACCATAATATTACGGTATTTCGAAAGAGTGTACCGGTCAATTTCGCAAAATGACTGGTGAATCTCTGAAACAATTGTAGAGATAAAGATTCTTGGAACCAAAACTTGAGAATGGTCTTGTATAACTCATTAAAGAGCACTTGTCATGAGCTCATGTCTAGTCCGATCACTTGATTCAGAAGCAGCATCCTTATGGTGGTCATCATTTCTATCAGGTCTAGATATTCTAGTTTCCAGAAGATTTAAGGGGGAGTTACCTAAAGTAATTATTTTATCCCTTTTAGTTTTAGATCCATCAGAAGATGTTTCAATGCCGGACAGGAACTTCTTGAGCTGAGATCTCTGGCAGATAATTCGACCATTGTTCCACCTCGGAAAACTAAAGGATGATGGCGCATTATCCTGCAGGAATGAGTATGCAGCCTTTGCTATTGGCAGGTCTATTGCTGTTGAGTCTTTCTCCGTTTGTCCTCGCCTGAAAATTTTCGAAGGTTCAACACACTGAGGAAATTTGAAACTTTTTGTATGATCAATTGACAAATTTATACTACATAAAACTGCCACATAAACAAAGTGTTATTATCATTCAGCTTTATACTAACATACAAAAGACATGCACTGAGTTGATCTAACACGGACTGGCATTAGCCATCCGTGTTTCAAATTACTAGCACTAGGCCTAAAAGAAAGTGAACTACACGAACATATGGAACTATACCAGATGCAAGTTCTGTTATACCATACGGACTGGCATTAGCCATCCGTGTTTCAAATTACTAGCACTAGGCCTAAAAGAAATTGAACTACACGAACATATAGAACTATACCAGATGCAAGCTCTGTTATACTTAATATACAACAAATGATTAACTAGCTACCGTTAACATACACATCTTATGAGTTGAACAAGTACATTAAGACACGAGAACACCATATAGACCAGTCATGATAGCAACTACACAATAAAACCATATTAGCTGCAAGATCCACAATACCATAGAACATATGATTAACTAACTACAATTAAGTAACATCCATGGCTTACTAGTTAAACAAGCACGCCAAGGCACAAAAACAACATGTAGACCGGTCATGATAGAGAAACTACACAATAGAATATAGACCAGATTGCTAAATGTGAAAGACTCATGATAGATCCTCAGTTATTAAGAATTCGATTGTAGCACTTTGAATTACAGACCAAGTCCCTAGTATTTAGACTACACAAAACAGGAGACATTGTCTTTGAGTCGCCATGATCCATATGTCACTCTAACTTTCTGACTCTGGGCACAGTATACCCTCAACCCTTCTGGCTGGCGCTGGGGCATTTGTGCTTAAGAATAGAAGAAAAGCTATGATGGATAGTAAGAGAAAAGAAAGTTACCCTACAACAACAATTGCAAGTTGAGGGAGCTCCTCCCCATTCATGAACATTTCATACATATTGTTAAGCCAAACTGATATTGCAGTATATGCACCACCTTCCCACATTCTGCAAAAAGCTCAATGTGAAAATTAAAACTAATTGAGATAAATAAATAAAAAACAGTTGGAAACAATATATTCTCTATGATACCTATGCACATCAACTGACCACACAAGTTTGTTTTTACGGGAAATTTCAGGAAAAAGCCCTCGCTTAGTTGCTTCATTGAGCACTCTTGAAGCTCGTTCTTTCTGGCCCAGCCACCAGAGTGCTTCAAGAAGTGTGTTGTAGAACCTCATTCCCAATCCACATCCTTCAGACTTAAGTTTGTCAAAAACATATTCTACTATCTGCCAATTAGAGTCATCGTCATAAACTCCTAAGATCATCTGCCCCATAACTTGATGAATATTCGATACCCTATTCATTACCATCTCATCCAGCAACTTATAGGCATTCTCCCACCTGAAAGCATCGACACTGATAGGTAAATAGAAGAATCAGATTGAGAAAAACTTAATGGTCAAACCTTACGGACTGTTGCATGGTTTTCTTTTACAGGAAAAATAGGATTCCATCAATAAGATGCGATCAACGTCCACCATAAAAAAATTTTAAACAACTGTAATATCTAGACCCTGGCCTTTGAGAAGTTGAATTTCCATTTACTTAAAAGTAAACCAACAGTGACAGTATGACTGCCAGAGCTAGTGAAAAAACACAAAAAACCCATAACTTTTGGAAGATAATAGCAACGCTTGTAGAGATTCATTTCCATTGTACAATGAAGAAAACACTAATAAATGCACAAGGTAATTTCTTTTTGCTTACAATATGGAGCTAAGTTCTTCCAATTGACCTCTAAATGATTCCTTGTTTTGCGCTCATGCATCTCCCAGTTTGCCAAATTGTTTAAAGTGATTTTGGGTTTGTTAAAGGAACCTACTATTCCAAACACACCACTAAAGTTATAGACACATCATAAGATGACAGGCAAAAATGTTCTTAACCATTAATTTATGGAATAAGAAAGTACTCTTTGAGTATAGGAGTGCCTAGGCAAAATAATAAAAAATAAAGGAGACTCATGTTACCATTAAGTTGAAGTCTGCAACCTTTAGTTTGCATTTGTTTAAAAATCACATCTGTCCATGACTCCAATTCTAGCAAGCTCAAATATATGTCCATATCTTGCTTGGTGACACCAACTCATTGACTTCTATAAGTTCACTATTTTTAAGTTATGTTTCTTAAGTTAATTATTTACAATAAAATAATGCTTGTATACAAATAGTCTAACATTTCCAATGTAAATTCTTACAATATAATATAAGAATATTTGGGAAGTTGATGGATAGCCAATCAGAGTAAAATAAATGGCAGTGCCTGGAGTACAACTGATGTTCTTCATGTTGGGGGGTTAATATGCATGTATAAGCAACAATAATCTTTTGTTAAGCAGACAAGCAGTATTTAAGCTGTCATCAACCTTAGATTAATTTCACAGAGGTTTATTCAAAATATTTAGCTGATTTACGCATAACTAAGTTCATTAATGTTTACTGACCCAAAAAAAACCTCATCAACATCCTATGTGTTGATAATTTAGGCATTTATTCAAGTATTTATTCTTTTCAATGGCAGAGATATTTTATGCCTCTATACTTAGATCTAACTCATGGCGTTCAACAATTATAATTATATTCATCAAATTAAAAACTACTGCACTTATTTTTTATGGGAAGAAACTACTATGCTTACTATAACTGACTTCAAGCAAATCTCACCTGCCACTCTTAGCAAAAACTGCCAGCATCATGCAGTAGCATAGAACACTGGGAAGTATCCCTGAAGCTTTAATTTCTTGAAACTGCTCCTCACTCTCTTCAACAAGACCGGCAAAGCAGTATACGCCTAGAACTGCCTCGAGTGTTTGCTCGTCCGGCTCACATCTTGTCTTTTCCATACCGACATATATCTTTATGGCGTTTTCAAATTGACCCCCTTGCCTAAAAGCATCAATTACACCATTGTATGACTTCACATTCCGTGCAATACCAGATTCTGCCATTCTAACAAAAATTGCTTCAGACTCCTTGTAAAGGCCACCTCTAGCAAACATATATATCAAAGAATTGTAGGTTTCAACATTTAGCTTGCTTCCCACTTCATTCATTGTATTAAAGGCAACGAGAGCTTCCTCATATAAAGCAGCCTGTCCATATGCTTCAATCAAGCTATTATATGCTTTGGAACTTGGAACTTCTCCTTTCGCATTCATATGAATCAAAATTTTCTTGGCATCCTCGTGGAGCCCTCCCTTTCCACAAGCATATATTAAACCCTCATAGGTCTCCATGTTCGGTTCAATATTCTCCTCCACCATATCATTAAACAATGTCACCACCTCCTTAAAGTATCCACCCTCCCCAAAGACTTGAATGAGAATGTTATAAGTGGCAGCATCTGGCTCCGTATTGCTAATTTTCATTTCAAGAAAAAGCTCACGAACATCATCATACCTCCCATTCCTCCCATATAAATTCAACAAAATACTGTAAGTGGCAGCATTAGGCATGCACCCCGCCCCCTGCATCTGCCTGAAAACATCCATTGCCTCTTTAATTGACCCTGATTTTGCATGCGCTTCTAATAACACATTATAGGATGTCACCTCAGGTAAATTCCCTCCAGACTCCATTTCCTTGAGTAGCTCAGAAACTTTCTCAAGCTTACCCAAATTTCCAAATGTCTCAACAAGATAACTAAAGGTCGTTATATCCGGAACTATCCCACCCTCATTCATAGTCCTAAAAACCATCTCTGCCTCATCCCCTAAGCCTCTGCCAGCACAAGCACTAAGCAAAGTATTATAAGTAACCAAATCAGGTAGAATCCCTTCGTGCCTCATTTCAGCAAACAATCCTAACAACCCCTCCCAATCCAACCCACCTCTAGCACAAGCGTTTATGACAGTATTATAAGTTAATATATTCGGTGCAACTCTTTCTCTCCTCATCTTTTCAAGAAGTTCAAGGGAGGTTTCATACTGACCATTGCGACCGTAAGCATTAATCAAAGCCGTGTAAGAAAATACGCTACGTATCACGCCCTGGCTCGGCATTTCATCGAATATCTCGCTACATTTCTCTAGCAAGCCTTCGCGGCCAAGCAAGCTGATCATAATGGTATAAATGTGTTCGTTTGGCTTGCACCATATCTGGCGCTGCATGTACTTGAAGAGACGGAGAGAGCGTTGCCAATCGCCGCGCGCCGCGAATTCCTTGAAAACCAAGGCGAAGTCATTGAGAGAGAGCTTGTTCTTGAAGATGTCGAGGCAGCGAGCTATACTACCCCGTGGAGGGAGGCTACTAAGCTTATTAATTAGGGTTTCAACGTCGTAGCTGTATTTCCCTTTCTCAACCGTGACCGACGGATTACCGAGGACGAGTTCCTTAGTCTTCGCTCTGGCTTTGCTAACTTCATAGGATAATCTCCGGTCCCCAAAAAGAAACCTACTGTTGAAGTGGAAATTCGATGTTTTTGATAGGAATGAGAGCCTGTGAAGACTAGGGTTTAATTTGGGAAGTCCTGCGAATAGAGATGCAGGGTTGGGCACGGAAAGAGAAGGCGAGAGGACCATTATGGCAATTCTGCTGGCATTAGCTTGGAGAGCTCAGGAAACGAATACAATGGATACTCTCAGTTAATTCTCAGCCGTCAGTATCACTATGTTTCTTGTCGTATAAACCATTTTAGGATTTTTCCTAGGTAGATTTAGCTGATATGATGAAGTTACCGGGAAAGTTGCAGAAATTGAGAGCAAGAGTGGGAAGAGAAGAACTTGAAATTGAACCAGCTCGGGGGAAGACACGTGGAGGGGTTTTGTGGATAACTAACTTGGAGATGGAAGAAGGCGGTATCTTCCGGGCGGGTTTAATCTGGTTATCCACCCCAATTGAACCCCCTTTCTTTATTAAGAAGTTCTTAGGGAAATTCCAATAAAATGATCGCTCAGATAGAATTTATTTATATTAAGATCGTTTGATTATTTTAAAGATATTAAGATTTATGTTTTTATCATTCCGTTAGATTATGATCTAACAAGTGTTCATTTTTAACATTAAATTGTTAGATTATGGTCCAATATAATATTTTCTGCTAAACCATGGTCTAGTGACATAGCACGTGACAAAATTATCTATTTATTCCACTAAATCATGGTTTAGTAGAAAATATTATGCTAGGTCATGATTTAACAAGTATTAATTTTAACACAAAATTATTAGACCGTAGTGTAACATAATATTTAATGCTAGACCATGTCTAGCAGAATATTTTGGGCTAAACTTACTTAAAAGGGGATAAGAGTCTTTATATTGTTAACTCCCCTCCCCAAAAGGTCAGAAGCTGAAAATTTTTGAAGTTCTTAGAAACTAATCATGTGTCATAGGAATATGTAATTTTGTATCCAAGCGACTGAATCGAATTAGATTGAATTAAAATTATCCGTTCAGTTGGTTTTTAAATATTTTTTGTTCAAATTTGATTTGTAAGAATTGAATAACCAAAATTTCAATTTGATTCGAATTTTCAGCGAGTTTCGAATCGATACTTAAGTTTTCTAGTAACTTTTTATTATACTAGTCGTGTAGAATGTGTGTTGCATGTGATATTATATTTCCATACGTGTAACATTTTAATGTGTTGCATAGTTCAATATTATTTATAATATGAAAGTATCAAGTTGGTGACAAGTTATCAAAATTTGATTGATTGTTCTTTTTTTCATTAAATTATATAAATATTAGAACAAAAATAAAATATTTTCTTTTGTTATAAAAAATACAAAATGATCGAGACATAAAACCTTAATATTAAAAAAATTAATAAAGTATCATGATTAATTATTAATTATCAAAATTAATTGATTAATATATTAGTAAGAATAAGTAATATATTTTTATTAAATTTGATCAAGTGAAGCACTTCGTTGTATGTATAAATATATATGTCAATCAATCATATTTAAGCATATCAAATAATAAATGATAGCATTGAAAAAGTAAATCACAACTTTAGATAAAATTGTCCAAAAAATAATTTTCTTCTAATGTGACTCTTAATATATTATTATTATAGATATCTCTTATACATAAATATTTATATTATATTACCTATATTTATTGAATTCATTTAATAGTTTTAACCTATTTATTTCTGATACTCACTTTTAATAACACATAGAACTTTTTTATAGTTAGTCTAACTATTTAAACTGAAATTCTAAGTATTCAATTAGAAATCCTAAAATTAAGTTTTTGGGTCTAAGTATATACTATATCAATAATGAAAAGTTTATTTATAATAAATTGTTGGAAGCAATTAAACATTATTGTTGATATTTATGATAAATAAATACTTAGTATATATATTTTTAAATTTAATATCTTGAAGGTTATTTAAGAAAATTTATGAATCATAAATGGATAAAATGGTCTAAAAAAGATTCTCATTGTCATACCATTTTTAATATATTATAAATTATAGATTATATATGTAGATAATTTCGTGCCCAACTAAAAATTGAACCACGACTTTAGTTTTTACTTGTACTATTTTTCATGATGTTTTTGGTCGTTTTATAATTATGTTAAAAATTTCAAATTTTTGTATTAGATCTCCAAAAAATGTATTTTTTCATCATTTTGGTCGAATAAACTAAATTGAACCAAACTAAAATCTGGTTAGATTTGATTATTTTTTAAGTCATAGTTTGGTTTGATTCATTGATTATTGTCGAACCAAACCAAACCGTAACATCTCTAATGTCTTAAATTCATTACATTTTTTAATTATACGCTAATCACTTATAAATTAAGTTTTAAATAATATGTTAGTCATTTATAAAGTGATGTTTTATCGATGATCAAAATAATTTATCAAATTTACTTATAAATATCTAACACATCATTTAACCGATTAAAATTTAGTCTATACCTGGATTCGCCTAGAACTATTCTTTATAATTATCAGATTCTTCTTTAGATAATTAGTATTTTAACATTGAACTGAAAACAAAAGATAGCATTTTTCCAAACATAAAGACCCCCTTATATTTGATAATTTAAAAACACCCCTTTATATCTAACTCAAGGAAAAGTAGCATCCAACACGGAGTGCTCGGCACTAACATCAAGGATTACACCGCTGGGGCACAATAGCGTTGGAAAGTTCACTGATAGGCATTGTTTTTGTTTTTCTCTAGTTATCCAAAAATAATTTTATTAAGCACCTACTTCAACCTTAACTAGTCTTTTAAAAAAAAAATTGTTACACAATGTGACAGGATAATAATAAATGTTAATTACTTTGTGTATATGTGTGTATTCAAGTTTCATGGAGCGTGCCATTCTTAACCATATAAAATTGAAATAAAACGGACATGTATTCCTTGGTATTATCACTTTGTAAAATATAGATTGAAGCATTAAATTGAGTTTTAATCTCAGCACAAAGCGTACAAAAAATAGAAAATAACTCAGAACGACTTTTCATTAAATATAACCAAGTTACACGAGAATAATTATCCACAAAGATAACAAAATAATTAAATTCAGGTTTAGACAAAATAGGACAAGGACCCCAAACATCAGAATGAACTAACTTAAAAGGAATACTAGCACGTTTATTGACTCTTGGACTTGAACTAAGACGATGATGTTTTGCAAACTAACACGACTCACAATATAATGAAGACAGATTACTAAAGTGTGGACAAAGTTTCTTAAGCAAAGGGAGAGATGGATGATCTAACCGACAATACGCCTAGAAAAGAGAAATGGCACTAGCGCAAGCGACAAAATTTGGTATTGGTGTGTCAAGAATGTAGAGGCCTCCAGACTCATGTCCTTTACCAATAATCTTCTTCCTCATAAGATCCTAAAATAAGAAATGATTAAGAAACAATGAGATGTAACAGTTAAGATTGCGAGTGAGCTGACTTACAGAGATCAAATCAAAAGATAAATTTGATAGATGTAAGACTGGTGACAGAGGAAGTTGAGGGGTAGGAGTAATCTTGCCAGACCCACGAACACAAGATGGTGTCCCATCAGCCAAAGTAACAATAGAGGTGGAAGTGTGTGGCTGAAAAGTAGAGAAGAGATCAAAATTACTTGTCATATGATCTATGGCACCAAAATCAATGACCCATTTGGAGATATTTCATTTACCTAAATCGGCAATAACAATGGCAGTGGGAGATGAATGCTTTAGTGATTCTTGATTCTGTGAGAACTTGTCAAATTCACCGGTAGAAATAAGAACCGATTTCTCAGTGGCGTCATTAGTGAACGCAATATGTGCCGAGTGAGGTTTCTTTTGAACTGAAACTTTCCACACTCAAACTTTATATGCCCTTACTTATGACAGTATCAACACACAATGCCACCAGATTCCTGTGTTCGAGTTTCAAACCCGTGTGAGCCACCTCCTTTGTTTCCTTGGCACATAATTATTATTTCGACTTAACAAAGCACCACTGAGTTGAGACGGAGGGGTACCTTATGTACGGAGAACTCGACTAAATACGTCTTGTAAAGAGGAGATCTCAGAACCATAAAGAATTTAAGACTTAGCAGTTTCAAAGTTAGAGGGAAGGCCAGTCAAGAAACTCATGATGGTCATTTGCTCTCGTTAGTTTTGCTGAACCTTCACATCAGGACTAAAATGCAGCAACATATTAAGCTCCTCATAAAATAATTCGTAAGAGATTGATCTTGTTTTTCCACACAGTAAAACGCTTTGTAAAACTCATAAATATGAGAGAGGATCCCATTTCCAGAGTACAAAATTCTAAGTAATCCATCAGTTCTTTAACAAATTCACGGTGATTAATCAAGCCAATTATCTCACTATTAATAGAATTTTGAATCTGCAGGAACAAGCGAGCGTCCTCTCCGAGCCATGTCTTCCTCGAATCGCCTTGAGGAGGATCATCAGTCAAATGAGTATCTTTGTCAATACTCCGTAGATACAGTCGAACGATCTTACTCCAATCTAAATAATTCAAACCCATTAGCTTATGGTCCGTGATTTTAGACATTATAGGTACCGCATCCGTTGTGACAGAAGATTTATTCTCAGCCATAACACCAAATATGCAAAAACAGAAGAGAAGACCAATAAAAGGAAACAACAAGGCAGCAGTAGCGAAAAAAAAGGTTGAAATGCAAGAAACCCGAAAATAGAAGAACTCAAACCTCTACGAACACAAGGCAATGGGTACAGACGAAACATGTAAACGCCGAAAAAATAAACGATGGTTGTCAGAGACGATCTCAGGCGTCACGTGCCTTCACGCGCTAGCGTGTGGGAGAGACACAAAAATTCATGGCGGTGTGTGAGGCTCACGCACAGGGTTTTCGGGCACCGTACTCTGGGTTTGCGGTGGTTAGCGGTTGGTGTTGATACTCCATCCCAAAATGGAGTGGCAGAACGTAAGAACAAATATCTTCTTGAAACTGCATGAGCCCTCTTATTTCAAATGAATGTTCCCAAAACTTTTTGGGCCGATGTAGTTTCTACCTCATGCTTTCTCATTAATCATATGCCATCATACGCTTTTCATGGTGAAATCCCTTACAAAATCCTTTTTCCCAGTAAATCATTGTTTTCTGTCGATCCTCGGATATTTGGTAGCACTTGTTTTGTTCGGGATGTTCGTCCGCATATCACTAAGTTAGATCCTAAATCTTTGAAGTGTATCTTCCTTGGTTATTCTCGTCTTAAAAAAGGTTATAGGTGTTACTGTCCTATTCTTAACAAATATCTTGTCTCAATTGATGTTACCATCATGGAAGACATTCCTTACTTCCCCGTCTTCTATTCTTACCGCTCATCAGAGGGAGGATGATGATTTGTTGGTTTATACCATTGTATCCTCTGAACCTGCCCCAGAGTTAGTTCTAGTCAAGCCTTCTATTACTCAAGTCTACTCCAGACGTAAACCTCTTGATTCATGTCCTGCATCAGCTCCTTTGTCATCAGATCCAGTCTTGAGCGATGATCTTTTTATTGCGTTACACAAAAGTAAACATAGTGTACTTATCCTATTTCTTCTATTGTTTTTTATAATTGCTTGTCATCTTCCTCTTGTTCTTTTATTGCATCATTTGATTCTATCTCTATCTCTAAAACTGTTCATGAAGCCATCTCTCATCCTGGTTGGCATCAAGCAATGCATTATGCAATGATAGAGGAAATAAATGCTTTAGATGACAATGGTACTTGGAACTTGGTCGATTTACCTTCAGGGAAATGAGCTATTGGATGCAAGTGGGTGTTCACGGTTAAAGCCAATCCAGATGGGTCAGTTGCTCGATTGAAAGCCCGTCTTGTCGCTAAGGGATATGCTCAGACCTATGGAGTGGACTATTCTGTATTCTACAAACAATCAGAAGCTAGTATCATTCTTTTAGTCGTGTATGTGGATGCTATTGTAATTACTGGAAGTGATATTACAAGAATCGCATCTCTTAAGTCTTTCCTTCATACTCATTTTAACACAAACGACTTAGGGATGCTAAAGTATTTCTTGGGTGTTAAAGTCACAAGGAGTAAAATGGGTATTTTTTTATCTTAGAGAAAATATGTTCTTGACTTATTAATTGAGACAGGAAAATTAGGGGCAATGCCTTGTAGTACTCCAATGTCTCCTCACTTGCACCTTACGAGAGATGGAGAACTAATGGAAGATCTTGATAGATACATAAGATTGGTTGGAAAGCTGAATTATTTTATAGTGACTCGTCCAGATATTGCATATTCTGTCAGTCTTGTTAGTCATTTTATGTCATCCCCAACAGTTCATCATTGGGCAGCGTTAGAACAGATTTTGTGTTATTTGAAAGGAGCGTCTGAACGTGGTATCTTGTATGCGAATTATGGACAAACTCATATTGAATATTTTTCAGATGCAGATTGAGCAGGTTCTAAAATGGATAGAAGATCCACTTCAGATTATTGTGTTTTCGTTGGAGTAAATTCGGTCTCATGGAAGAGTAAGAAGCAGGGCGTTGTGTCAAGGTCCAGTGCAGAGTCAGAATATAGGACTATGGTATAGTCTTTGTGTGAGATAATGTGGATATACCAACTCTTGACTGAAACAGGTCTTAAAACTTCAGTACCAGTAAAATTATGGTGTGACAACTAAGCTGTCATTCATATTGTATCTAATCCTGAATTTCATGAGGGAACTAAGCACATTGAAATTGATTGTCACTTTGTTCGTGAGAAAATTCAACTAGATTTGATTTCTAGAGAGCAATTAAGGGATATCTTCACGAAAGCTCTGGATGAAGTTCGAGTTGATTATCTTTGTAATAAGCTAGGCGTGATTAATATCTATGCTCCAACTTGATAGGAGTGCTACGGAATATTATACGATCACACTAGCTGTTAATTATTTAATTTTATGGATCCTAATTGTATAGTAATTAACTTAATTATAGAGAGAATATAATTCTTTTCATCTTGAATAACAGTTTTCAAAAAATTTACACAAAAATATTTCTTGAATACTACTATCATACACGTTTCAGTTAAATTTTTTTGGAAAAAAATATTGTTTTTTTCCCTTCACTTGATTTTTTTGTAGACTACATTTTAAATCATCAAATAGATGGATGCAGCCAAAAATTTTATTTTGTTGTATTTACTAGAGAGAAATTCAGGTGAGAGGACCTTTAGACTAAGTTAGCCTCAGACTAGTCTCCAATCTGGCAAAAGGTTTTATGCTAGATTATCGCCTAACATTCTAACGTTAACATTAACACTTGTTGAACCCCAATAACAGTCACTAAGTTCAACATAAAAATTTTAAATCAAAATAACTGTTAGGGAAAACATGCGTACCTTGTAGAAATTGTTCTCAAAATCTGCAACAATAGGAAACAAAAACTAATCCAAGTCCACTGTGAACATTGTGTCGTAAAGATAATTTTACTCTCTTCATGGTACACAAGGTGATGAGCAATTGTCTCCCAAAATATAATGAATTTTTCTTTCTTACATAAGATATACTGCAATCCATAATAACTAGCAAAATGAGCAAATGCATTCATGGTTTGTAATCCCACATGCTAGTAAATTTGGAAATGTGAAAGAGGAAGAAAATCACATGAAATTTTTCATCCATCTTAAAAACAAAATAATGTCACTAAATATATAAAAAGTTTGGTTTATGGTCATTCGAATAGACATTATCACTCTTCATATTATTTAAAATAATATCAATTTAAAAATGAAAAGACGTCAATATTATAACCTTTCAAATGGGTGTAAAAAACAGAAATAATTATTCATTCAAAATTTTCCAACAATAACAACTTAGTACTTTTACTTATAGAAAAAAAAAACAAATTTCGTTAAAAAAATCTTTATTCCTTTTCCAAAATTTCTCTTCACTGGAGTCCTACTTGATCTTACAGCGTTATGTTTTGTTATCTTGGCTGACCAACCAAACGTCAGCCTAGATGGATTTCATAACCACCAGTGGGTTTATGGGTTTGGATACTGATTTAGGAACTAGCCGTTCATGATGAGTACCTTTGGGCCTGATTTGATTGTGTTTGGTAAGTACTGAAATATTAGACAGTACTATTTTAATACTTGTTATATGATTCGACATTCTATTTGAATTAGTTAATATGATCATATTAACTAATCTGAAATAGTACGTACTCCTATCACAGTACTAACCAATAAGGTCTTGACTACTGGGACTCAGTGGAACTAAAAGTGAAAAAAAAATTCTCACTCCATTTCTCCTTTTTTGATTGGCTTTTTTTCCACATATTTATTTAATATTCACATTTTATATAATAATTAAATATATCTATCAATATTGTAGAATGTATTATTTACTTGAAAATATGAAATATCTTTTGTGATCGGAAGTACAAAATAACATGTAGCTTCAAGAATAAATGTAGTTTAATAATTCAATACCATTATGTATAAAACAGTGTACTATTACAATTTGACCGATAAAATATCAAACATTAAACTACATTATTTAATCCAATACAATACAGTACAATTTAATCCGATAGATTTAATACAGCTTATATAATACTATCCTGACTGTCAAACGAGACGTTGAAGTACCACAACACTCTTTTTTACAGTGAAGGCAATGCGTAACGTAAGTTTTTAAAGCAATTGACCAAGTCTTTCATACAAGTTCCGTTGATGGGTCAAGTATTGAATTGTGACGATGGTGCATTTTGTAAATTGTATCATGTATGATTCTGAAAACAATAATTAAGTTTTCAAGTAAATAGCATTCATAGAATTTCAAGAACAAAAGAACAAATTAAATGAAGGCAAGAAATCATCTCTACTCAACCTAGTAGAAAATACTACTAATTTTTCCCCGATATGAGTAGCAAACGCGAAACACGAATTCCTCCGATCAACAAGTAAACGCACCATAAAATAAGACTAGAAATCCCCTGAAAACAGTATGATTTTGTTGTCAGCAATAACTACATGAGCAACTGCTGATGTTATTGAATATCAGCTTCAGAAATTCATTAGCTTCGTTGCAGACTATCTGAACCTCGAGCCAATCACATGTAAACGAGCAAGTATCATCGCAAAATGACAGCACACTAATAAGTTATTCATAGACACATTTAACTACGACACGTGGTCAGACAGCCGACGAAAGCAAACCTACTAGGTTGAGCTCTACATTTTAACTATATTGAGGCACAATTAGAATATCCACTTGTTAAATCAAAATATCAGGAAATCTCATCCACATAACATCATTACCTATATATATGTGTGGATATCACCTTTGAGACAGTGGGTTGAGCTTTCATCATGGCATTGATCAGCTACTAAGGACTGGAAGCATCACACACTGCTACATACATGCTTCTGATGCTTAACAGCCAACTTAACCTGCAAATTTTGTTGATACAAGATGGAAATACGATAGCATCGTTCTTGTTTATAACCATGATGAATTAGCAATGGAATGTTACTTGACTTAAAATTTCCGAGGACTTGCTATACCAAATGGTTACGCTATATACATTATGTCTAGCACAATATAAACTAAAATCTGCATTCTATGAATCCAATAAGATTGTACAACTATGAAGTTACTCCGAAGGACCAATGCTAAACTATTGTTGAATTTGTACATTCATGAGGAACCAAATTAAGGGATGATGCGCAGTTCCGACAAGAAAGGTCATGAGATTTAAGAATGCCGCGTTCCAATCACAATGCAATGGCTTAATATGAAGAATTTCTTCACTCTTCAGTTTTGTTTACTGCTGTCTTTTGATACAGATACTTCACAGAAATGGTAAAAAGAAGAGGAAAAGGGACCGAGTTGGCAATAATATATACACGGTGAATCCCTTCGAATACGGAGGTTTTTTACAGGTGATGGCATGTCACTCATTTACACACAAGAATAAACAGATACTGACGTGAAAATTGAATTTCAGGAAAGACCAAATTTTCGACCTCTCTACTATTTCAAGCTCAAAGGACTATAATTTGCAGATTTTCAATTAACCATAGATTTTTAACAATGAATAACTTCAAGATTTGAAGACTACCAACAAACTTCACAGCCTTGTCCACAAGACTGAAGAACCAAGCAAAAATGGCCACTTCATTTTGAATTAAGATGTTCTTTAAAGAAAAATCAATCATTTTTCTTCTTCCGCCAGAGAGAGCGGAGGGCAGACTGAAGTGGTATAAGACTATGAGTTAACCACATAGTTCCATAAATCAAAAGAAGGCATATTAAGCATATTAAGCAACCATATAAATGATATTCACTACCAGTTGTATCAGCTACGAATGCTCAGAATTAGTTCATTTGTATAACAAAATATATTTGTGCCATCTCAAACACTTGACACAGTCGTACACAGATGATGGCATAATCATTGATATGCATTTTTCTTTCCAATATCATGACTTCGTTTGACTATCATTTTCCTTCTATCAAGGTAAAAACTTGCCAACATTAAAGTTCTTTGACAAACTACCTCGCAAAAAGCTCTTAAAAGGAAAGAAAATTTAGCAGCTTGTTCAATCACCATAACCTCACATTAACTAATAAGTAGTGTCGGCCCTAGTGAAATTACTTCAATTGACAGAGTAATGTTTTTGAAAATTTACCATTTCATCATGAAACTATGTCATTGGAAGGATCGAAATCTATATGTGAAAAGCAGTTCCAATAAGAACACATTAGTCTTTTGTATTTGTAGGCTACATTGATAAAACCACAGGAGAAACAGAGAAGTTCAAATGATCAAATGCATTAATTGTAAATGTAGAACTTATTCGATTTCCTTTTCAGTTTATACACCAATCAACCACAAAGATGATGATAAAATAATCTACAGCAGTATACTAAAACTGAGGAGAACAATAATTAGTTAACATTTCTAACTCACCGGACTTTCCTATGCAACTTTCCTGGGAAGCGAGAAGGAGTTGAAGGGGACAATTCAGTTGGTAATTGGGGTATATCCGATCCACCAGTAAGCATACCCACAACCTCTTTCATGGAAGGCCGACGAGCAGGCGACTTCTGCAAGCAAAGTAGTGCAACTTTGATATAGACAAGAGCTTGTTCTCTATCCAAAGCCTCCACAGACTGATCAACCAATTCAATAAGCTTCCCTGCCCGTGCAAGATTCCGAGCCCAAGATAACAGATTTGCACGTTGGAATTCCGATAAGGGCGAATTCGTCACCTGAAGCGGCCGCCTTCCAGCAATAAGCACCAATAACAACACCCCGTAGCTATAGACATCGCATTTTTCAGAAAGATCATCACCACCACCGCCATACTCAGGGGCAATATAGCACATTGTTCCTCTCATACTTGGTGTACTACTAATACCACCACTCTTGGGGATTTCCCCGGAATCATAGCTATTACGGCGAGCTCTCCATAGTTCACCACTAAACCCATCCAACCACCAATCAATACTACTCCGACTACCACCGCTTCTGCTCCTACTCTTCTTCTTTTTGTCTCTATACATTTCTGCATCTGCAGGCCACCAATCTTCGTCTTTCTCATCATAACTCATTGCTCCCTTTTGCTTCTTCTTCTTCTTCTTCTTCTTTCTTGCAAGCTCTTCGCAATACTCCTCCTTCCACCATTCCCTTGCCGGCCTTCTTTTTTCTTTCTTTGAAGTTTTGGGATTCTTTTCTTCATCCATTGACATCCACCACTCCAACCGCCTTTTATTGTTCTTCTTCTTCTCTGATTTCCCAATAGTTCCCATACTCGAAGAGGCGGTGATCCATTCGCTCTTCGGCCTTTCATGCTTTATCTCTGATCCAATCCATTGCATTACATAGTCCTTCACCTTCCCACTTTCGACAGCTCCACTTTCTTGCTTCCACCACCAATCCCTCCCTGAGACATTCTTTATCCCCTTCCCGTTTTTCTTCCCTACTACATTCATTTCTTTCCCACTCTCAACACTAGTCCCATCAAAATTCCTCTCCGATGGGGATACCATCGAAACTGCCGCCTTATCAGTCTCTGGCGAGGTTTCCACCGCCGCCAGAGCAGCCTCTGGTGATCTCGCTGCCGTCTCTACAGTCTCCGGTGATGTTTTTGAAATGGGAATCTTGACGAAATTCTCAGGTGATTGATCTGCACCAATATTAAATTCCTCGAATCCTGTAGTCACACTCTCAGTTTCCTCAAACACAGATCCACAATCCTCAACGGCGGCACCTCGAGTACTCTCTAACTCGTCCTTCTTCTTTTTCTCCTCCTCCAACTCAGAATTCACCTTCAGCGCAACCTCAAACTGATTATTCTCCGATTTCAACCGGGCAAGCCCAAAATCCCCAATTCTTGCCGAGAAGTAACGGTCCAAAAGTACATTACTAGGTTTAATATCTCCGTGAATAACTGGGGGATCTAATCCATGAAGGTATTCAAGCCCCTTTGCTATATCAATAGCAACCGAACACCGTTTCTTCCAGTCCATTAGCTCCGGACACTTCCTATGCAACAAAGCATCCTGCAAATTGCCGTTATGCATGAGCTCGTAAACAAGGAGCATCCTCCGCCTCTTCTGATCAGAGCAAAACCCAATAACACTAACAATGAAAGAGGAATCAAGCTTTGCAGCGAAGAATAGCTCGTTCTGAAACTCTCGTTCCCCTTGCAGAGACCCAGAGTCCATGAGCTTTACGGCGATTTCTTTCTGGGTATGCGGCAAATTTCCATGATATACAGGGCCGAATCCTCCTTGGCCGAGGCGGCGAGAGGGCGAGAAGGAGTCAGTAGCACGACGGAGGACGGAGTATGAGAAGCGATGGGGAGGCTTGGAGTCAGCGGGAGCAGTGCGCTTGCGGGTGATTTTGCGGTAGAGAGTAATCAGGAAGAGGAGGAGAGAGAAGGCGGCTGTAACAGCGGCGGCCAGAGGGGGAATGGTGTGGTTGGAGATGGCCTTGTGGTGAACTTGGGTTGTAGAAGGTGATGGAGACGGGGAGATTGGGCGAGATGGCATGACTAGAAGCGCCTACTAATAACCGAACTGCAGTATTGAGTGAGAGAGATGAGAGAGATCAAAAGAAGTGAGCTTTTTCCATTGCTGTGATATCGGAGTTGAGAGAGAGCGTGAGAGAGAGCGTGAGAGAGAGAGCTTTTTCTCCTTTACTTGAGTGGTTTTTTTTTATGGGATTTGCCTTTTTTTCTTCCCTGAATCTTTAGTTTCTCTCTCACTCGTGACTGCCTAATACGACCTCTGTTTAGTCATTCCAAACGGTTCTTAAGATAAATGTTTTTTAATATAAGAATGTCTGTGACGAATTTGCAGGTGCATTAAAACATTTCAGTTAGACTAAATATGTATAGCACTTTTATCATTTAATATAATCTAACATATTATTAAATTAAAATAAATGAGTTAAAAAAATATATAAAGAAAAAAATCAACAGAACATAAAAGAATGCATGTTATAAATATCATCGAAAATAAACGAAGAATGAAAATTTAGAGCATCACATCACCCAGTTGGAGTAACTAGGGGCTCTGAATGTCAAATAATCTGCAACTCAGTTACCCTCCCGATAAATATGAGTGACAACAAAATTCATTTGATCGATTAAATTTAAACATCTATCTCAAATAGTACGTCAACGCTAGGGAACTTTTCGAGATCTAGAACGAAAAAATACCACATAAACAGAATCATTTTTCAACCATAAGTGTCTCTATCGAAGCCTAAACTATCGCGTGAGTAGCACTAGCCAACTCAGCCTCAAAAGTAAAACAAACGCTAATGTGAATAACGTAACAACCCTTAACAAATCCTCTAGACAATTGAAAAATGCCTCCACAACCTGCAAGTCGAGGAGTATCGAAAGTCACTCCATCTGTATTCACCTTAACTTAACCTGATGGGGGAGGACACTAAAAAAATTCAAGATACGCGAGGCTCTAGAAGAACTACCTGAAACATACAATTATTGAAGTGTCAAAAGCTCCTCAATTGAATTCTGCATCGTGTCGATCTTAAAGGAGTAAGCTTCACGAACTGAACACCAAAGCAAGGCAAAAGCTTCAGTAAATACAGATTTTCTACTCTCAAAAGTAGCCTGATTATGAATGAATCACACCACCCAAAATACGGTAATAATGGAAGTCTGTCATAAAACTTTCAATCACGTGTCAAAATATATATTCATCGTCACCTGCCAAAGATCTAAGAGAGTACCGTCAAGTTTAATACTCTTCCTAAA
Source organism: Datisca glomerata (assembly GCA_003255025.1). NCBI lineage: Eukaryota > Viridiplantae > Streptophyta > Magnoliopsida > Cucurbitales > Datiscaceae > Datisca > Datisca glomerata. The sequence goes on from QANY01008651.1 coordinate 1,606,110, forward strand.
ATCAATTGACACGACATCTCATAGTCCGCGAGAAAAAAACATTCTATTAATAGATGACGTAAGTCCTCCTCCGCTGCACAACAAATATGGATCGGGGAGGGAAAATACAACCACCAACACGCAACAGAGAATCAATAAGCATCTTTCCATGGAACAAACGTCAAGTAAGGATAGACCTAGAGGGTGGAATACATGACTTCCAAGTCTTCTTACCCCAACCAACTGAATTCTCAACTTTAGTAAGAGAAGCATAGACAATTTTACCAGAAACAACACCATCGAAAGAGCTTGTCCAAACTAACGAGTCTGTGTCAGAGTTGACTATCATTCCTTTAATCTCAAAAGTAAGCGTTAGATGAGAATAACGAAAAGACAAAAGGATATGGCAACCCCTAGACCAGTGTACACATCTCTCACAAGGGACTCCAAATGAGGATGTAACAAATGACAGTTATCAACTAAATCAATCAATAGAGTTCCTCACCAGTTGTCTATTCAAAAATGAACTTAAGAGAATGTTAAAATAACAAAAAAACATTGTTTATTTTTTTTTTCCAAATTGTACTAAAACCCTCCTAACATTTTGTTGTAGTTTCATTTTAATCTCAAAATTTTTAAATCAATATTTTAGTTTTAAGCATGCATACTTATAAAATTAGCGTAAATAAAACTGCATTAATCATTTTTAGTAAACCGTTCCGCAATCTCTTGTCTAGTCAATCTCTCTGTTTTTTTTCCTATTCAATAGCATTTTTTACCTTAAATTCACAAAAACAAGATAATGAAATCGTAAAAATCTCTAAAATTAACGAAAATATGATATTTTTCAATAATCTCAAGGACATGTGGATGTCACGTGCACATTTTTATTATTGATTATAACATGAGATTAATTTTTAGTACATGAAATGTTAATTTTGTGGGTCAATTTGCCTGTTACATGTCTAAAAAATGCATCTGGATCCTTTGAATTGATCCCTTTTTTGGAAAAAAAATTATGTAACTATAATTCAAAAATTATTCATAGGGTTCACAATTTTTCCCTTTATTAGTTTTGATATATTATGGATGGGATTATAGGCATTATTTTGGGGTGGTTCTGATTTGTAGTTATCTTATTGATTGGTACAGCCTAAGCGCCTATTCACTAACTAATCATCTGAGGCAAAAATACTATTGGCAGTCATTGATCGCAATTTGCATGCTTATAGGCTTTGTTTTGACCTTCATGGTCATAAGTCATTTGTATTGGTTATACGCACAGGGATAAAGAATCACAATCTATGTCAGTTAAGCACAAACTATTATCTAAAGAATAAGAGGATCTGAATAAAGTAGTAACTCAAACTCCGATAGACTTTTATACTATTTTGTCCACTTGTCCCCTCTGCATTATTACCATTTTGTCCCCCACCGTAACTTCACCAGCCTATAGAATTGTGCCTTCTCCTGTAGCTCCGTTAACCGGATTAGAAGTATTAATATACTTTAAGGTCCTTCCATCAGATTTTCCTCCAAAGCCTCCGGTTCTTCCTTCCTTCCGCCATTTTTGGTATTTGAACAATTATAACAATTCATATTATCGTAATGAGCAGAAAAATCATTGTCAATTTAGCAAAACCAAACAACGCAATGACTAAGTTGTCAATATTAATAATTATTGAAGAAGGTTGAGGCAGGAAAATAAGTTGTAGTCCACCCAATTAGAGGGAGGTTTAGTGCATGAAAACTATGAATTAGTCATAACACTTTGTATTAAAATTATTGGTAAGGAAAAGTGAAGTAGGTATTTTTCCTTTGTTTGCTTCTTCCAACTTCAAGCCTGTTTTTGAATGGCAATATTTATCAACTTTGGCCCTACTCTAGTCTCTAGTTGGTGATAACCTATACGTTTTCTTTTGGTAGGCTTGACTTTTGCAGCTTATTCTATTTTCACATGATAGTTATAGTTACTAGTCCTTTTCTTCACCTTCTTTTAACATTATAAATTATATATATATAGGTATAAGAAATGTATTTTTCTCTTTTATGATATTCACTACGATTTAAGATGAAATAAAACACTCATAGCTTTAATCCAAGTACGTAAAATGAAAACATGTCCCTTTACTACGGGAATTATAGGAATTTTTTCATTAAGCAAAATTATTATCAATTTATGTTAATAATTATTCTCAGTTTTCAATTGGATAATGATATATTTTTTTCATTTTTCCGATTCTTGATTAAAGGATTAATTTAATTTTGACCATAATTTTAAAGTAATTTGACTGTGAGAAAATTTCAATCAGATTGTTTGACCAACTGTTTAGTCCTTTAAAGATTGCCCATATAATTAATGCTGAAAACGAAAAAACGGTAGTTTGGTTTTAAGATCACGTGGGGCCTTCCTGTCTTTTAATTTTTTTGCTGCAATTACTTTAAAAAATGCCATTAACATATTAATCACTAAAATGATTTGAAAAGACGCCTTCCTGTCTTTTCATTTTTTTTGCTGCAATTAATTTTTTAACATATTAATCACTAAAATGATTTGAAAAGATATATAATGTTACCTCAGGTATAAAATAAAGTTGATGAAGAAAAATATACTATCGAGTATGATGTGAATGCATGCCTTATAAAAATTCTGTAAGACTTTGTTCTATCATGAATTTTAGAATATTTATCTTATCTTGAACCCGTTAAATTTAAGATTTTCATCCCACCCGAACCCATTTTAGAAGATCTATCCCATAGGCTCATGCGCGTGCATACAGTCTGTAGATTTTCATCCCGAACCCATTGGAACACAAATCACTGTTGTTTTTGTAATTTCGCAACATGGCTGCGGTGTTGCAATGCAACACTACAAAACTATAATGCGTTGTTGCAAATTTACAAAAGACGGTCCCATAATGAGACCTAAGGGCTCGTCTCTATTTCTAAGCCTCTGGGATGGGATCATGACGAGCCAAAATTTATTTTGAACATCTCAGCTTCAGCTTGTTGATGATGTTTGCTTGACTGTGCAATTACGTTCCATGTACACTGACAAATCATAATATTTTAAACATCACAATTATATACATTGTATTGATTTTTAATTGTAATCCCTATTATTTGTTTGCCTACAAAACATGAATGACATTTTCGGCCGTCATTGTAGAGAAGTAAACCTATTGAGCAGTTTGTTTAGATTTAGATGTCTCAGATTGGGCCAGCTGAAAAAATAATAAAAATAACACTTTTTTTTCATTTCAAGGGTTCAAACCATATTCTTAATATATTTCTTAAAGAGCAAAATAATTTAAAATATTCTCTGGCTAAAGATAAAATTCATATTAGGAATAATACAAAAAGTAAAAAAGCTTCCTCACAATATACATTATTAAGATAAATAAGTAAAAAGGAAAATTAACCAATGATATTGGAATACTAAAGACTCATTGGTATTTTCTAAATTACAAAAATAAAGAGTGGATAAATTTGTACAAAAATTTATGTTTAATTTTTATTTTCCATTTAAGATAAAAACCTATCACATACTTTTCCAAAACTATTTAACACAAAATATTTTATATAGATTTCAAAGTAGTGGCCATCAATAAATTTTACTTTCCATTTTTTTGTCCTAAGTAGGCTAAAATGACAGCATATCACAAGCATTTTTTGGCAAAAAATAGAAACGAGAAAAAAATTGTATTTTATTGAATAAAACAGGAGGAGACTTGTAATACCAATAGGCTTATTCTTTTATGGTGTTGATTAATTCAATCTCTGCTATGTCATTTTCGAGTTGAAGTTTCTGCCTCAATCTTATTTGTCTTACTTGAATTTGTATCCCAATGACGCTATAGAAAATTAAGAGAATTAACTTTTACGTTTTTTAGTGATCAAAACTGTTAATTCAACTGATTATAATAAAAACTTTATAGATTCATGATTCTATCTCTATAAATTCTTTAATCTGAAAAGACTATTTGTTAGCATAAAGATTGAATTATTACATTATGCTACATCTATTTCTTTCCCAGTAATAAATAATAAATAAGGAAAAACTTCAATGTAGTAAGGTTATTTAATCTAATCTATTTTGTTTTTTGGTAACAGATGTTTGATTTTAACATCTAACATCTAACTGTTATTTGTAATATTTCTCACGAGAATATATCAAGTAATTCTTTTTTGTTAATTTCTTTTCAAAATTACAAGTTTTATGAGAAGCGCTAGCAATGTAACTTTTAGCTCACAACGTCATAGATAAATGTGAAAACTTAATCATATGTATTAATTTATTAGGTTGGAGCGTTAAAATTTTTAACATATACAATGGCTAAAATATATATACCTAAGTTTTTAAATCATTATATATTAATCATTTTTACCTTTCTAAAAGGCTAATATTTACTTGATAATACTATCTCATACATGATGAAGTCAATAGGGTTAAACTTGGACTAAAAATTCTGCATGCAACATCAAATCATTTTGTGGTTTGGATTTTTCTTTTTAAATTCATTGTGGTCTGGATTTCGCTTGTATTTTTTTAGATAGGGTTTTTTTTATAAATAGATTATTTTTTAGATAGATTTTACTTGTATTTAGTCTTGCATTTCACATAGACTTTTTTAGATAAGACAGCACTATTTAGCTGTGAAAATATGCCTTTTTCTCTCTGTTACAATCTATTTTCACATGGTTTGCCAACAACTCTACTTGAATTTCTCCTATTCTGGTGGCTGTTAAGATTCTTCTTTAGTATGTCACACTACACCCATGTTGTGAAAAATGTGGCTGCTAAGATTCTTCTTTAGTATGTCACACTACACCCATGTTGTGAAAAATGAGATCATATTATCACTATTTGTATGATATTCAGTCATAGCAAAGGTGTGATAATACTTCTTATCACGTAAATAGTCTAATTAAGAGTCATCTTAACGAAAGTTGACAAGTTGAGTTGACATAGTTCATTAAATTTTCACACTCATACCTTAGAAAAAATTTGTTCGAGTTACACTTCTAATATTCTCCTTAGAATTGATAATATAACTTTGATAAAAAAAATTCAACAATAAAGAATAAAATAAAAATCGAAGTAGTTGAGGACTAAAATAGCATTTAGCATAACAATTGCATGTGAACTATTTTCTTTTTAACCTTAAAACTTTATTTACACATTCACCCAAAATTAGTCTTGAATTATGTTACGATTATAGTCATAATCAAATGGGAAACCCATAAGATTAAAGCTAAGTATGTCTTCATCAATTGATTTCACACACAAAACAAAAGACGAAAAACACCAAATGACAGTTGTGATTGTTTTAAGTTGTTCTGAAATTGGAAAGTGAAGATTAGTTTAACTTAAAGAAGAGTCAACTTCATCCAGTATGGCATCAGCTGGAAACGCAACAACACCCTCTTTTGTACAACAGATATCACATGGATACCTCAAAGAAAAGCACTAAGCTGCTTAGATTAATAAAAGATTATCTAAATTAGTTAGTTTTAATTAATGAGATTCTGCTTCACACTAGTTTATTTAGGTTGTGAAATTTTTAAACTCAAGACCTTCTACCTGATATTATGTTAAATTATCAATAATATCACTAGTCGATTGGGTTTGTCAGATTTAATTACGAGTTGTTTTATGCAGCACAACTCATGCTCGAACGAGCCGACATAGTAGTAGCATATGTATTTATTTGCACCGTCCAAGTGAACCAATCAACCGCTGCCACGTCGACTCACAAGTAGTGCCAAATTTCTTTTTCCTTATTCTTAAGGATGACAACAATGCCATTAACTATATGGCCCTATTTGAGTCTTTAAGCAAAAAAAAAAAATGTTCATATGTCTTCAAGTCTGATGATGGTATTTTACAACCCAGAAAACAAAGCTCTGGCTTTGCCTTTATAATTCAGCACTTTGATTATGATTGTAAATATTACATCCCAACACGCAACCCTGGAAAAATGAAAAAATAATATGTCGTTAAGCAATCTCATCACCATAACAAGTATATAAACCTCTAATTCCTACAGATAGTAAACAAGAAAAAAAAATTATAGTTCCTAATATAACTGTGATCTTGAAGGTAAAAAACTAAACAAGAACTACCAGAGCCATTCGTTCTTAGCATTTACAGCCTTATAGTTAGTAGAGATAAGAGGCATCATCCCATAGAGGGAAACGAAGTCATTGAGGCATTGATCTCTCCTCTTGCTATGCCCTTTCAAGCTGCTTATCCCGGATGATCCAATCTCATATACTTTTCCTGCAAAGTGGATGGATATAGACTGTACTTAGCCAAAGCTTTCGTAGGCTTGTAGAAGAGGATATAAAATGTATGAATTTGATCAGTTTTGGGGAAAATTTTTGCTATCAACGATCCTTCAGTAGATTAAAATTTTAGATGAACTCTTTCACTATACGAAACTTATATAGAAATAAGGATGGAACAAAGGAAAGTTCAGTATAACACATTACTCATTGGAGAGTGTTGATACCGAAATAGAGACTTCAATTATAATCTAATTTCCACAACAGAGAGAGAAATTTACAGCTAAACCCAATACATCAACCAATTTAACAAATTAAGTGCTATAGCTTGATGTTTAGATATTGGCTTCTTTCATTTTAAATTGGCTCAACTGTTCCTCCTAATGTAAAGTTGCTAATAATGTATTTACATTAACTTTATTATCAAACGCTGTTTGCAAATGCGATAGAGTAGAGGTGGAGACCTACCCGTCACCCAAATGGGAGGAGCACCTGTAGCATTGGCAACTAGCAGTGACATTGCGATGTCTTCACAGTTTCTACGCAGTAGGAAAATAAAGTTTATCAACATACCAACAAGTGTAGAAGTACTTCTAGCAACCAATCTCCTCAATTTAAAAATCAAGGGACATATAAGTCAACGGAATTATATATACCTCTCCCTCGTTACATGATCATGAATTGATGAGGGCATGTTGTGAGTATATAAAACCAAGTACTTCCTGTGGAAGAACGCGGCTTTTGACAGAACAATACTATAAGTGCCCATCCACCAAACTGACCACCATCCACCATATCTGTAATAAGCAGCCCCATTTTTCTGCTGAATGCAGGAAAGAAAAGGAAGTGTCATACATTAAAGGGAAAACCGAAATAAACTTTTGCTCTTGATGAAATGATTTAGCGGCTATAACAGGTTTCTGTACGAAGAGATGTAAAACATATTTAATGAAACTCTAAACCTTATAATCTGGGAATGAAAAGATAAACTAGTGATGTATTATTATATGCAGGAACAACATTGCTTTCAAGCTTGATCAGATGTGGCAGGTTTCTTTACTTATCAAATAATATCCCCATATTTCTCAGCTCCAGCTATATTCAGTTAAACTCTATGCATCAACTACCAATTTTATAGACTCCAATTCCATGGTTTTAGGAACTGCATTTGACATCATTTCATCTGAGTATTTCTTTTAAAACCATGCTGAAGGCTGTTGCTGGAAGACATCCAACTAATTCCTTCATAATGATACTAATCTTCTTTCTTGTTCATTCTTGACATCCAACTCATCTGTAAATTCTTTCATTACATATTCTCATTATTCTCTCCTTATGTTTTGTTGAAGCCTTGAAGGATGGAGAACAACGATTTTCAGTATATACTACATAATACTATTGTCCCATAAATAATACTATAATGTGTCCTAGAAGAAGACTAGGAATAAATTTAGAACACTACATTAAGAACATATGCCGGACGTATAAGGTTTAACATATGAACTTGGCTGTCCAAACAGACCTCTCGCCTATCATCATAAGATCAGTGTCATTAAACTATTTGAAAGAGCATCAAATAAATATTTTGAATTTGAGTCTCTAAACAAATATTAGAGCATATATTTGCTATACACACAATTACTAACCTTCTTATCCAGCCAGTGCATGCGAGGAACAAATCCCACCATTGTGGACGTAGCGGTTTTCCAAACAGAGAAACCAAAATCCGGTTGTGAACATGGAACGACTACATCATCATCAACAGAGAAAATCCCACGTCCCACTTTCAATTGCTTGTTGTCCGCTTTCTACTTCCTCCTTGGTGTCAACGGTAAAGTCTGCCACGAAATCGGCCAAGGCATAACTCGGTTGCCCATTTTAATTGATGTTCTCGGCTCGTAGTGGATCTCATATTGGCTTAACTCGATTGCCCACTTTTCAATTCTTTCGCTTATTTTAGGCGAATGCAGGACACTTTCGTCAACACCTTTATGATGTATGCCTAAAAATAGGGCCTTAGTTTCCTTGCGGCTACCATAACCGCCAGTACCAACTTTTCCATCCTTTGTAATGGGTTTCGACTGCTACCAGACTTTTGCTGACGAAGTATACTAGCTTCTGTTTCCTTTCTTCTTCTCTAATTAGAACAGCGCTAACGACGGTCTGCGAGATGACCATGTATAAGTATAAAGGTTCCCTCAGCTTTGGTTTTGAAAATAACGGTGGAGTTGTCAAGTATTCTTTTATCTTGCTAAAACCCTCCTCACACTTATCATCCCATCCGTCCGCTGAATCCTTCCTCAGTTTTGTAAAGAATGGTTTTCACTTGTCGGTTGATCTTGAAAAAAATCTATTCAATGTTGCCAACCTTCCCGTTAAGCCTTGTGTTTCTTTCTAGCTTCGCGGGGACTTCATCTTCATTATGGCTTTCACTTGATTCGGGTTGACCTCAATTCCTCGCTGCATAACCAAGTGGCCAAGGAATTTCCCAACTGCCACTCTTAAGGTACATTTTTCTGGATTCAACTTTATCGAATTTTTCCTCAGGATGGAAAAGACCTCACCAAGGTTTTCAATGTGATCTTTCCACTCATAACTTTTCGCCAGCATGTCACCTATGTTAACTTCCATGATTTTTCTGACATGTTCTCGAAAGACTTTATTTATCAACCTTTGGTAGGTTGCACCTGTATTTTTTTAAACCAAAAGACATTACCTTATAGCAAAAAGTACACTGTTCAGTTATGAAATATGTTTTATGTTGGTTAGGTTGAAACATTTCACATGGTTGTATCCTGAAAAGACGTCCATGAAGCTCAGAAGTTCGTGTCCCGAGGTAGCGTCCACCATCTGATTTATTTTGAGTAACGAATATTCATCTTTTGAGGATGCCTTGTTTAGATCCGTGAAGTCTACACAAATCCTCAATTTCCCGTTTTTCCTTTTCACCATGACAACGTTAGCGAGCCACTCTGGGTAATCTGCTTCCCTGATGAAATCTGCTTTTAGCAGTTTGTCAACTTCTTATTTAATGGGCATGTGTCTTTCTGGCGCAAAACTTCTTTTTCGCTCCTTCACTAGTTTAATAGAAGGGTCATTATTCAGTTTATGACAGATTATATTTTCTAGTATACCTGGCATCTCCTGAGCGGTGGTTGTAAAAATGTCCTTGTTTCTCCGTTGGAAGTCAGTCAACATTTCCTTTTCCGTTTCCTCCAGGTGGGCTTCAATATTTGTCATTTTTTACGTTTCTTCTCCTGCTTCGTACCTCAGACCCACCTGTGCATCCTTTTGTGATTGCTATTGTTCATTAGCAATCACTAACTTCTCTTCCATTTTCCCATTTTATGTTTCCTCGCTGATTCTAATACGGTTATTGTGCACATCTTGGCGGAAGTTGGGTCCCCTCTTATAGTTCTAATCCCTGCAGGTGATGGATATTTCAGCACTTGGTAGTAGGTGGATGGCATTGCCTTCATTTTATGTAACCAAGTCCTTCTCAAAATAGCATTGTAAGGAGATGACATGTCCAGCACCACGAACTCGGTGAGCTAATTGAATGGTTCTACACTAACTGGAAGGTTGATCAACCCTTCTGGGTAGCTCAAGTCACATTGAAACCTACTAGTGGTTACAACATACCTTGTAACTGCCGTTCCCCCATAGACATCTTTTCAAGCGTTGACTGATGGAGAATATTGTGGCACTCCCATCGTCAATTAGCACCATTCTCAGCAGACAATTTTCCACTTGTATTGAGATGACAAGGGCGTCATTATGACGCCCGTCATACTCTAAGTCCATGTCATAAAAAATGAGTGGGGGATTCCCGCTTTCGTTGGTGGGTCTTTTGCTATACACTTTCCTTTCCTTTTTGGTAGTCACCTCCTATTCAGTTTCCCGCTTTGGTTCTTCTCTCTTCATGAATTGATTAAGGTATCCTTCTTTCACCAATTTCTCCACATAATCCTTCAGCTAGAAGCAATCTTTTGTAAAATATCCGTTGCTCCTGTGGAATGAGTAGTATTTATCTTTATCCACGTGGTTTGGCTCCTTTGTAAGCGGGGCCGGTCTTTTCAGCCAATGTTTGTCTTTTATCATCTCCAAGACTTGGTTTACCGAGACAATCAACAGTTTGTAGACTTTGTCTCTAGGATGGATGTCATCCGCATATCTCTTCTGAGTAAAATTTTTATTCCGCTTGCTATCTCCCTACTCATCTTCTTTTTCTATTCTCTGATTCTGCTTTCTGCATGTACTAGAGTTCTGTTCTTCTTTCTTTTGCTTATTAATCTGTCGTCCCGTCTGTTTTAACAAAATTTTATTTTCTTATTCTAACGTGATGTATGCTTACATTCTTTAGAAAGTCTCTACTATGGTCAAAGATTTTATTTTCGATAAATCTTCAAAGAAGGCTGATTCTGGATCCAGCCCCCATCTAAAATCCAGTCTTGCTACTTTGTCATCAAAGTTTTCCACCTTGGCCATCTTCTCCATGAATCTATGAGTGTATTCTAGAAGTGTTTCTTTTTCCTTTTGGACGGATATCGTCGAAAAGGTAGCCTGAGTCCTCCATTACTGCTCGTTAAGTAGAGTACTGTACCAAGAAGATAATGGGCATGATAGTAAAGTTAGTAATAGATTGAGCAGGGAGGGAGTGATACCGTTTAAGTGCAGTCTCGTCTGGACTTGTGGGGAATATCCTGTACATCAAAGCATCTTCATGTTGGTATAATGCCATGACTTGCTTGAACCATCTGAGATGATCTATATGATCAGATTTCTCTTCCTAACATTTGGATTTAGGTGCCACGAACTTCCTCAGAATTGGGGTGGCCAAGATTTTCAGACTTAATGGAGTTTTGGTGAGTGATTCTAGGTCGGTTTTCCCATGTTTCCTAGGCTCCTTTGTTCCATCATCTTTCTTTCCAACATCTCCTCCATGGAAGCTTTCGTCAAGACTTTTGGTTGGTAAATTTCTCCCGCCTCCTCATTTTTATGTTCCTTGGACTAAACTTCCCCATCTTCATTCTGCACGTTCCTACTATTTTCACTGTCTCCTTCCCCTCTAACTTCGTGTCCATTTACTTCTTGGTGGTTCTATCTTTCCCCACGGTTTGTGTGCTGACTGACTTTCGTCCGTGTCTGTGCAAGGTCCCGTTGTAATGCAACGATATGTTCATGCATCGTCTGCCACGTGTTGTGTAGCGTTTCAGCGTTTTGCTATTCCATCTCGTGCATTCAGCTTAGGATAGATCAAAGCATCTCAACTGGGGGAGCAGGGTGATTGGCTTCTTCATCCCTGTTCCCATTTTCTTCGTTAAGGGCAGTGTTCGATCTGGTTCGAGGCATGGTTTGGTTTTCTAGAAGGTATCTTTGAGGTTTTTTCTCCTCTCAACAAGAGCACCAAAGGGGAAAAAATATTGATAACGATTGATTTATATAAGTATTAATAAGATAGAAAGAGAGAGAGATCAATGAGTAAATGCTCTTATTCTTATCCTTCTTTTTCTGTTCTTGCACAATTCGGCGAGTGTCTTTCCCGTTCCGGAGGCGTGGGTCCCCCGTCAGTCTTTTCCCATTCTCGAAGGTGTGGGTCTTCCGTCAACTTTTTCCCATTGACCGGTCTGCTTTTCACGTTCTGATGAGATTTCTCGCTTCTGTGCTCTTTCCTGTTCTCGAGTTCCTTTCTGTTTAGAGTTCATTCCCATTTAGAGTTCCCTCCCGTTTAGAGTTCCCGTCTGTGTTTTCTCTTACTTCATGATCTGTTTGTGTCACTTCTATTTTTTCATGTAGCCCTCAATCTTCTTGCCATGATCATAGTTCACGTATCCCTTTAAGATTCGTTCTTTCTGTACACGTGTCTTAGGTGATTTTTTTCCCTTTATTCATGTACAAAATATTTTTTTTTGCAGACCCATAAATGTTTTACGGATTATTTTTGTATTCAAGCTCAACACAACTTTGTTTACTGCTCAAAGAAGGTGTTTGGCTTAAGTGATCAGCACTTTTTTTGACGAAAAATCAAGGATCGTTTTTCTTACAAATAAAAACAGACTCGATAAAATATTGAATATGTATAAGGTTTACTGAGATTCAAGTTCATTCAATCTTCAATGAGATTCTGCTAATGGTTTTTTTCATTGATTAACGAATTTTGAACTTATTTTTCCATATAATTAACCTTATTCGATAAGAGTTTTTTTCCTCACAATAATGATATCAATGTCATCATTAGTTTCTTGTCTTTTCTTTTTACTACATACACAACACATGCTTTACACGTGATTGATATCACGCATGATACACATTGTTTTTAATTACTCAATTTGAATAATTAATATTTAGTTTTACGGTATAGTTATTTATATATATATTACAATCATAATTATAAAAATGAATAATGGAATTTATAAACTTTAGATTATAGTTTAAATAATCTTACTGCTTAAGCAATATAAATAAGATTGCATCATATTGCATATATATCACACACACATATTGGTTAGCTTTAAATTAGAGGTTATTTTATAGACTCACTCCTATGAACTTTTATTTTTAGTGCTAATTAGATTAGTAACAGATAAAAATGATAACAAAGAACAACAAAGAAAAAAATTTAATGAAAAGAAAAAACACAAAATATAACTTGAGCTGAGGATTTATTGCTAATTGGCATTATTTTCATAGCAAAATACTAATAGAAGAAAATTATAGATGTTACACGACAATTTTAATTTTAAGTATTGTTGATGCTAATCAATTAACTTATTTTTTAAATGTTTGGATAACAAAATTTAATGGTATAAACTAATATTATTTTGTTAATTTTATCTGTTTATTATAAAATTAATAAACAATGGTACTTACTGATATCAATTATTGATATATAAATAATAGTCAAAATAACCATTCACATTAAGAAATCTTATAATTACAAAAATAAATTTTCTCATAATCTCAATTGGAATAAGTAATAATGCTAAACTATAATTAAATGGTTGAAAAATTATTTTCAGTATAAGGATAATGTAAGAAATTTTAGAAGTCATTTGGGGTAGTGTTCTCAAAAAATGTTTTCCTCACTTCTACACATTTATATATAAATATAGATTGATAGTTAATAATTGTTATTAATCTTATCAAATTAGATCGATAGTTGAAATTAAAAGATGAGCATATTCATGCTAATGCGGTCAAACTATTTCATTATAAAAAGAATTATCATCAATAAGATACTACCCTGTGTGAAACATTACCCAATGTGAGAGGATTATGTCATTTGTATAGAGAGCCATCTAACTTGGAAGGGTGAAACGCTTTTAAAAGGAGAGTAATCCCAAGCTTGTCATACCAATCTCTTAGGATTTGTTTGAGCCCAATAATGCCTTGTGAAGCTTACGAACGTACTGTAGGTGAAGCTTATCAACAAATCCCTAGGTTGTTGCATATGCACTGTCTCGCTAATAGTGCCATCGAGGAAGGAATTCTTATATCAAGCTGTGTCAACAACTATTCCATGGTAAGGGCTAGGGTGAGTACAAGTAATATGATCACTGGTTTGACTACTGAACTAAAGGTTCAGTGTACACCAATCCAAGACATTACACTATTGTAATATTTTGTTACGTTCCACCGTTGTTATGCAGAAGATTTTGAATTTCAAAAGTTTCTCCAAATATAGTTTAAACCAATGAGAGGCTAACATGTGTTGTAACACATAAACCAATTTTAAAAATTGTATTTAACCAATTTAAACATTTATCTTAATATCAAAATTTTGTTCAAAACAATACTGTGTTTTTTTCCTTCTAAAAACCCAATTCAAATCATGAATTTCACGGATTTAGATTCTCTGTCGTTGCTAAGCAACGGTAGAGAGGTAGTTGGACTTGGTCTATTTAACCAGATCTGAATGGATAAGATCCATTAAGAAAACTTAAAAATGAACAATTAAACTAAATAAAAAAATTAATATTTAATTACAAAAGCAGTTGGGCCAGACTTGGTCCATTCAGATGTCAGATCTGGTCCATTCAAGTCTAGTTGAATGGCCAAATCTAGCTTAGCTTCAGACTATGCCATTACTTAGCAATGACAGAGAATATGTTTCTGAACTTCACACAATAGTTAGATTACTAATTTAAACGTAAGGTCTCTTATTTGAGGACCAATATAAACTATATTATCCGTTGAGTTATTTAAAGTGACGTAGTAAGGGAGATGGCTAAAGCATTGTAGCATAAACAATTATTTATGAGTGTATACTATATAGTTACTTAAGTTATTGAGTTTTAACACTGATTATTGATGAGGAAAGTACTATAGTACAAGAAATTTATTAGTACATTGGTTTATTTACTTTCGGATCATCTTGAATAAGTTTTACTAAAGTGATATAAGAGTCAATACATGCCATGTACCGCACTTCATATGTACGTAGCGTTATCCTATTGATCAAATATTTGTACTAGATGGATGTTATAGGTGAAAATCTCAACAGAAATGTTGCATGAGACCTCATCCATGCGTGGAAATCCTCTTGGCTAGTAAATCTACAAAACACAAACAAAGAACCCAAAGAGCGAGGGAAACCGGGGTGGGGGGATGGTTTCCTCGCATAAGGGCCTCCGATGCTTAAGTCAGTATCATGACGTTATTTTGGCATAGTTTCCTTAAGGGAGAAAATGGCCTCCCTCTCCGAGATTAGATAAGAGTATTTATACTTGAAGCCTTAGAGGAAGAGACGTGTAGAAGAAGCCTCAGGAGTGTGCATGGGAAGCCTCTCGAGACAAGATGACTGCCCTTGATTGGACAGGTGGGAGACGACCTTTGACATAAAGTGACGAGCATTAAATGTTGATGTGCCTTTGAGGTGACCGAACGAGCGCTGATATGACATTCTACCATGATGATTTGGCACATTGGGGCATTCGAGCCTATGAAAAGGTGTCATCTGGGAAAGTACTTTCGACGGGTAATGATGCCTTTGGCACTTGGGGTTATCCCAGCTCTCCAGCCCTATTGTCCTTTATCTACTAATGTTTGTGCAACCCGAGCTTTTTTGGGACCGACCAGGTGAGGTCAGCCTCTTCCTTCTAGGTGGTCAGACCATAGAACCTTTTCTTTGAGTAACATTCTCAGTGTGGTATGACGCATGTCGTTGCATTACTGGTGGTTAGGAAACACCTATAGCAGTTGCCCCTAGTCGAGGATAGAAGGCCTTATCTGCCCAGGTCTAAAGAATTCTTTATCCAGGTTTCTTGTCCGAACTAACTTTATGTGGTGATAAGCTAACGGCTCCACTCGTCTCCAGTAATTTACACTCGTGCCTAAAATTTGTCTAGTGGGGAGGCCCATGGTGAATGGAACTAATGGCCACGTGTTTTGTCGTAACTCGTCTGTCATGCGTGCGTCGTTTCACCTTTATTGCCATTTAAGGCCACTAATCTCTTGGGAGTAGGGGTAATAATGGTGTGTGGGTATGTGTAAAGGAGGGTGAGGGTCGCTAACTGTGAAGTCCGACTCATTGATGTTTCGCTTCATCCTTGTGGTCGTTTGATCTTCCGAAGTTTTCTCGTTAGTTCACGAGACTGCCGCTTATTGGGCGTAGGATTGCCTCAACGATTGCAATCATGGGCTATCTTAATGCCCGTTAAATGAGCGGTTTCCTTTTTCAAGGCCTATAAATAGACAATTTTCCTCCTCATCTTCTTCATCTTTGCCTTCATGAAAGAGTCTAAAACTTTGCCAACCTTCATTTTTTCCCCCAGTTCATCTTTCATTCTTGGGAGAATAGTGGTCCTTCCCCTTCTGGGGCCTCCTCTGCCTAGGAGGCTTCTACTCGATTTTCCTTTCCATGTTTCCCTCTCGGTCGTCTTTTAAATGTCGTGCCTCATGGTCGTTGGTATTCCGTTCACAGAGATTTTCTTGTCATCGATAATCTTACGTGGTGAACCTTTTATCTTCGTTGGTTACCGACTTACAGTTGCAAAGCCCCTCTATTGTGAAGCATTACCCTTAGGGAAGGTTTGCAACCTAGATGGTAATATTGATCTTTGATCCGTAATGAAGCACTTTTACCGACTGCAACCCACTCCCTTCCTTCAGTGTCACCATACCCTTCTTTGACCACCTTTGTTATTTTGGACCTTCAGCTGCGTATTACAACGTGCTTTAGGAGTGGGTAAAGTGTTGGAAACGCGGCCCTCGTGCGGCGGAAGCTTGAGGATTTTATAAATTTATTAAAAATTAATCTTTTTCGATAAAAGAAAATAAACGCGACGCAACGGTTTCTAAAATAAAAACTTTTATTGAAAAACTTTTTTCAATCATGATCCATTATATATTTATATATTAAATCTAAGACATACATGAATATGAATCATATACCTTTTGTAGTCTATATCAAAATTTCTCACAAACCAATGATCATGCTTTCCCACAAACAACGGGCTTCGAGATCCACACAAAGATCTTCCAAGTCAATCCTTAAATATAATAAGACGTGTGTGTGCACGTAGAATAATTTAAAGACACTTTCTGTCTCTAGATGTACTCAACACATGAGATCTAGAGATTTACTAAGAATGATTAATTTAATGAGACAATCCTCTAAGAGAATACGATGACTATTCTTTCAGAGTTTTTATTAACTTTTAATCATAGAGAAAGTTCACCCTGATAGCAATTGTATTCTCAACACTCTGCCAACCCTGAGGCCATTAGAATAATATATATATTTTTAAGGCTCGCCATATTTTTAGGGATGGACGCAAAATAATATTTAATCACCAAATTGACGTTGCAGTGGGACCCACTATAATTTGGTGCACAATTACAGTGCCACACGACACTGCAGTTGCCGTGAACTAACACAGTGCCTAATGACACTTTGTGCCATGGCACTACAGTACTGTAGTGCCACGTGGCATTACAATAGTTCATGTCAGTCTTTGATTCTCAATCAGTGATTGACACGTGACAATTACAATGAATTAAATATTTATTTTAGTAAGATAAATATTCACATATCAGTTAATTCAAAATTAACTTATTTGATTATCCCTAATCAACTAGCTTATCTGTTAGTTCACAAATAACAGATTTAATTGATTCAAATTTTGAATTATTATCTAATAATAATTTAACATTATCTAATGTCACAAATTAGATATACTATCTCACTTATCGATAATTAAAAAAATTAATAGATAGAATTATTTATATATAATTTCTGAAAATTAATATAATTAATTAATCACACATAATTATGTACTTGCCCCAGAAATATAATTCATTTTGCAAGTTAGTCATTTTCTCATATTCTGAAATATTCACACCTTACAGTGTGTAGTATAGATGTGACTTGGGGATCATGGACCTATAATCCTAAGTTTCAATAAATTAGATTATTAATTAAACTCTTTAATTAAATAATCTTATTTATTAATTTCATTATTACTTTACTATAACTATAGAACTGAACTAAGAGATTATAGAATGTATTTACAGAGTATTCTCGTGTAGTCTATTGAGATAATCATTTCAAATAGTTTTATCCTCTAATTATTGGTTCGTAAATTAAAGCAGATCAAAATTATCATTTTACCCTTATAATTACCTCTTGGTCATTAAGTACCATTAATTCACTAGTGAGTGGCTAATTTATAATCATATTATAAATTTAATCTCAATAACTACTCAGTTCCAGAATCAACACTTCAGAAAATCAATATACAATCCGTTAAAAAAGCTTGGATTCCAAAATTTGTAAGATCATGTTCCCAACTATCCACATCACTTTATCTCCAAAATAAAAGTCACTAGCTTGTTTTACAAAAAAAAACTTAACGAGTGAATCATAAGATCCAGTATACATGTATAGGAGTTCATGACTACTCAAGATTCAAGTTGATCTACATATGATCATCAGATTGATGTGTATTAAATCTTTATGATAGTAGGCAAGTTAGTAAATATATTAATTCATATCAATCATGTCATATATAATCTTATTATATAAAGTACATTCACTAAGATGTCTATCCGCATCAATGATCCGGATCTAGATCAGATGTATTCATAATACTTAGTGAACCGTACTAACAATCATTCATTAAATATTCCATACTTTAATTCAATATAATTGAAATAAATATCCAGAATTCAGAAAACTAAACGTGATGCATGAATGTAACATATTAAACACATAAATTTAACATTTACTAATCCACGATAAAATAACCTAACAATTAATGTGCTGCCTTAGGGTCAGTCAGATTAATCTTAGTCTGTCTATGAGACATTCTCATCCTTATTAATTAAAACTTAAAATATCTAATATTTTCTCTTTTAACAATAAAGTATCGCTAATTTGATCAAGTCACGATTATCCACACAAAGTTTAATTGTGACTTTGTGAGTGTAACCCATTATTTCATATTCTATGACTTGATTTAGAATACGCCGCCTGAGGATCAGTCAAAACTAAACTACATCACTTAGTCATATCTTCTTAAGAAGTCCAACCTTGATATTGATACAGCTAAAAACTTTCCTTAGGTGGATGAAAACAAAGCCATCTTGAAGCCCTCACTGTGCCTCATGGTGTTGCATTAATAATGAAGACCATAGGTTATATTGACATGTCAACTTTCTCCCACTCACTATTTTTAGGATAATGTGTTTTTATATTAACTAATCAATTAATTTTAAATTAATTACTAGTTAAAAAAAGATAACCCTATGAATTTGATTTTAATAGTTAATCTAATTTAATTTCATTTAACCTTCTAAAAAACCTAAGTCAAAATTGGGCAAACTCAGCATAACTAATTAAATACATTCATCAAACTTTAATAAAACTTTTTTAATAAAGTTGGTTATCATAAATGTTACTATAACTTTTAGAGTGGTGTGATAACTAAGTTTTAACTAATTAAAACCTAACAGTTTACATGCAATTGATTTCTCAAAATAATTCATATAACCATATTAGAACAATTCTACTAAATCATGTTTCTACTAGTGAGATGCATGATTAAACAAAACTGTGTGAGATTTCATGTATGGCATGTGATCGATTAATGCATGATCATTTTATCAATCATATCAATAAACATTTATTTAACAACTAAATAAATTAACAATGGACCGAGTGACTATTGAGTATTTCTAAATTACAACCATTGAATATAAAGAAATAAAATTACAAAGAGGACTTCAAGATTACATATTTCCAAAATATTTCATTCTTCACCTGATGCCCATCTTCATAATCTTTAAGCTTTGAACAAAACCCTTTTAATTAGGAAAAATTATTTTTCTTAATTAGGAAAAACAATTTATTGACTTAGTCAAACTTGAGTCAAACTCAATCAATTAATTAATATTTAACTTTCATAAAATTAAAGATTAAAAAAATAATATTAAAATTACATTAATTTCAAAATTTTAAAAATAAAAGATAGAGTTAGGGTTAGGGTTTTCATAAAACTCTACAGTGATAAGATAAGTTGGTATCATGGTTTCTGCGAAACTTCCCTAGCTATGACAACAGTTGCCACTGACGAGAGGAATCTCCCACCGCCACCCTCACCACCGATCAACCCCACCCATCACCGACCACCATCGTCGGTCGCTGTCAGCCACCATTCACAATTGCCGGCCATCGTCGGAGTCAATTTTCTGGCAAGCTCCTCGCCGGAGCTGATTTTTCCGATGGCGTTACCACAAGAAATAGGATTTCCCTAGGAATTCCTATTTCTTTTCTTTTTCCTCCATGTTCGTCTCATGTGTTCTTCATATTCACGCAATCGGAATAATTACAATTTAATATTCAAAATAAAATTATAAAAAATTTTATGTCTCAAAACGGCTTACATAAGATCTAAGGAAAAATTAAAGAACAAAGCCTAACTTAATAATTACCATACAATTAACGATCCATTATTTAACCATATATTCAAAAAATCCATTCATTCATACATATCAAATATATTATGAATAATACAAGAAAACCTACACAATATTTAATACATAAATATACAAAGACCGATCTAATACCAATAGTTGGTAACGGGACATTCACGCGGTGGAAGCGTGAGGCTTTTGAAAATTTGTTAAAAATGAATCTTTTTTTATAAAAGAAAATAAACGCAACGCAACGGTTTCTAAAATAAAAAATTTTATTGAAAAACTTTTTTCAATCATGATCCATTATATATTTATATATTAAATATATATACCTCTTGTAATATATATCAAGCGTCCTCGCAAACCAATAATCCTGCGTTCACATGAACAATGAACTTCTAGATCCACACTAAGATTTTCTAAGTCAGTCCTCAAACACACTAGGATGTGTATGGGCACGCAAAACAATTCAAAGACACTTTTTTTGTCTTCAGATGTAGTCAACACATGAGATCTAGATATTTACTGAGAATGATTAATTTAGTGAGACAATCCTCTGAGAGAATACGATGATTCTTCTTTCAAAGTTTTTATGAACTTTTAATCAAAGAGAAAGTTCACTCTGATAGCAATTGTATTCTCAAAACTCTCCCAACTCTGAGACCATTAGAATAATATCTATCTATCTATCTATCTATATATATATATATTTTTAGGCTCATCATATTTTTAGGGATATACACAAAATAACATCTAATCACCAAATTACCATTGTAGTGAGACCCACTATAATTTGGTGCATAATTGCAGTGCCACACGACCCTGCAATTACCGTGCCTCACGGCACTACTGTAGGCACTAAGTACTGCACGCTCACTACTGTAGTGCTGTGTGGCACTACAGTAGTTCATGTCAATTTCTGATTCCCAATCAGTGATTGACACGTGATAATTATTACGAATTAAATATTTATTTTAATGAAAAACATATCCACATACCTGTTAATTCAAAATTAACTTATCTGATTATCCTTATCGACTAGCTTATCTGTTAGTTCACAAATAACAGATTTAGTTTATTCAATTTTTGAATTATTATCTAATAATAATTTAACATTATCTAATTTCACAAATTAGACATACTGTCTTACATCGATAATTAAAAAATTAATCGATATAATTATTTATATATAATTTCTAAAAACTAATTTAAATAATTAATTCTTAATTAATTAATCACACGTAATTATCTCATTATTATTTACTTGCCCCATAAATATAATTCATTTTACAAGTTAGTCTTTTTCTAATGTCTTGAAATATTCACACCCTAAACTTTATAGTACAGATGTGACTTGAGTACCATTGACCTATAATGCTAAGATTTAATAAACTATATTATTAATTAAACTATTTAATTAAATAATCTTATTTATTAATTCAGATATTACTCCATTATAAATATAGAATTACATTTTTTGAAATTATAGAATGTATTTACAGAATATTCTCATGTAGTCCATTGATATAATTATTTCATGTAATTTTATCTTCCAATTATTAGTTCGTGAATTATAACCGGTCAAAATTATCGTTTTACCCTTCTAATTACCTATTAATCCTTAAGTACCATTAATTCACTAGTGAATGGCTAATTTATAATCATATTATAAATTTGAGTTCAATAACCATTCAATTCCGGAATCAATATTTAAGGGAACAAATATACGAGTCGTTAGGAAATCTTGAATTCCAAGTCCTGTAAGATCATGTTCACAACCATCCATATTGCTGAAACTCCAAAATAAAAGTCACTAGCCTGTTTTACAAACAAACCTTAATGAGTGAATCAAAAGATCCAATTGACATGTATAAGAGTTTATGACTACTCAGGATTCAGATTCATCTACATATGATCATCAGGTTGATGTGCATTAAATCTTTATGAAAACGATAAGTTAATAAAGATATCAATTCGCATTGGTCATGTCATATATAATCCTACTATATAAAGTACATTCACTAAGATATCTATCCACATCAATGATCAGGATCTAGATTACATGCATTCATAATGCTT
Organism: Datisca glomerata; assembly: GCA_003255025.1. Taxonomy (NCBI): domain Eukaryota; kingdom Viridiplantae; phylum Streptophyta; class Magnoliopsida; order Cucurbitales; family Datiscaceae; genus Datisca; species Datisca glomerata. The sequence goes on from QANY01008651.1 coordinate 1,628,373, forward strand.
GGTGAACCGTGCTAGCAGTCATTCATTAAAGATTCTCTACTTTAATATCTATGATCTTAATCATCTCGTACTAATATAAGATCATAGTCTCATTAATGAATATGAAATTTTCAGATATTCATATAAATTATTCAACAGTAATTTAAAAGAACAATTATAAGAAGAATGTAATTTTATTAAATTTTATATTAAAATGTCAATACACATGTTTTGAAGGCATTACCCCCAACATAAAGTAGCCTTTGACTCACATCGTTTGGGTTCATCTCGAACTCGGGCGTGGTGGCTTCCTTCCTTGCTCACCTTGTGGGAGAGGTTGAGGCATTTTTCGTCTTTAACTCAGAAATGGCGTGTTGCCCGTGGGTTGAGTCCCATTTTGGCTTGACTCGGTGTGGGCCTCAGACTAAGTCACCGTGATCCTAGATCTTTGGTCGATCAGAAACCAGAGTCTTCAAGACCTCATAAAAGTTCAAGAAAGCTATGGAGACCCTGCGACCATCGGCCCCGAGTTGGGGGGGGGGGGGTTTGTACTTTTATGTCACCCGAAAAAGGAAGTTCGCCCTCTTCCTGACGAGGAGATTTTTGTAATTTTTCCTTGTATTTGTAATCATTTCTCCTCATTAATGAGAATGAATTTTCTTTAATAATTTTGACTCCTTCTTTGGCTCTACTCTTGTTAAGAGTGCCCTAAGCACTAGTTTTTGTTGGCCTGAGTTACGGAGTTACTTAGACCCCAAGCTTAAATGGGTCTTACAACGGACTTGATCCTTTTTGTCAAGCTACCCCTTTTGAGGGAAGTTGGGTCATACAAATCTGTTATAATCTTTAAGTTTTCGTGTGCTCCCATTTGAGAGGTCTGTTCGGGCGGACCTGCTTCAAATTGGTAGTTTAATTTCTTTTCTGTCGTTTTAGTCAAGTATCCTTTCTCTTGGCTAGGCATTTTCTTGGCCTAACGAGTTAGAATACAAGCCAAACTCCTTTCTTTTCTTTTCTTTGGCATCTAGCTAGGCTTTCTTGCTCTATTTAGAGCTTTTCCTCAATCTCGTCTGGCGAGCTAGAGTGCTTCGTCAGACATCACTTACCTTTGGTTTCTAGTTAGGCCTTCCTACTCTAGCTGGGGCCCTATTCTCGTTTGGCGAGCTTGGTTGCTCGATTTACATCACTTTTTATCTTATCCAGCCAGACATTATTACTCTGGCTAGATCCTTATTCTCGTCTGGCAAGTTTGGGCGCTCAACATACATCACTTTTTACCTTGTCCAGCTAGGCTTTCCTACTTTGACTAGGTCTACTTGTTTGGTGAGCTTGAGTGCTCAAAAGACATCATTTTTAACTTATCTAGCCAGACACTTCTACTATAGCTAGATCCTTATTCCCATTTGGTGAGCTTGGGTACTCGGCATACATCGCCTTTTACCTTATCCAGCCAGGCATTCCTGCTCTGGCTAAATCTCTATTCTCGCATGGAAAGCTTGGGTGCCCGACATACATTTCTTTATACCTTATCCAACCAAACATTCATGTTCTAGCTAGATCCTTATTCCCATCTGGCGAGCTTGGGTGCTCGGCATATATCACTTTTTTACATATCAAGCCAGACTTTCCTACTCTGGCTAGATCTTTGTTCCCGTCTAGCGAGCTTGTGTGCTCGATATACATTACTTTTTAACTTATCTAGCCAGACATTCCTGCTCTGGTTAAATTATTATTCTCATCTGCCGAGCTTGGGTGCTCGACATACATCACTTTTTACCTTGTCTAGCCAGACAATCCTGTCCTGGCTAGATCCTTATTTCTGTCTAGCGAGCTTGGGTGCTCGACAAACATCACTTTTGAATCCCGCCTGGTGAGTTAGATCGCCATACCAGAGATCACTCTTTAATCCCATCAGGTGAGCTAGATTGTCGCACAAGACATCACTTTTTAATCCTTTGTCGTACATCATTGAAGAATCAGTTCTTTCTTTTAATTGACAAATGTTACTGTGTACACGATCTCAGTCGTCTATAACACCTTGGTGTTGGCCATTTTACAAAAGAGATTGCCTCTTCTGCTTCGACTAGGGTAGGGTCGAGGTGGAGTACTAAAGATTATCGGGTATCTCATTACAAGAGCAGCCACCTTACATGCCTTATTGGATACTCCATGAGCTTTTCCGGGTCTCATCTTTGCTTCCTTGATGATACTCCATGAGCTTTCTGTTTCGCTCATGGATAATTGTTAATTCATCCTGAACTATCTTCTCCAGCTGGTCTGGTGGGTGAATGATCCTTCTGGTTTTTCAAGTTCTTCCTAGGACTACTCTTCGGGTAATTCACCGGTCATGGGCTCCTTTATTCCTGTGGGTTCCTATGATTCAAGCGGGCATCTAAGAGGAGCATAATCGTGTGTTACACCGTTAAAAACTTGATTCGCTTGAAGGCTAGTGGAAAAAGTCTTGACTACCCTCATGTTCTTATAGGGGCCTCAGGTTAGGCTTGGCCTATGAACCCATGCACAAATTTTTCCAAGATCTATCCTTCCATTTTTCCCAAGGTGGGAGGCGAGAACTAGGAGCTGTATGGCCCAGATTCATGAAACATGGCTTGTATTCGTCGTATCCATGATCATTCTTGTGATTCAACTAGGAATGATCTCAAGCATGTTTACTCACATAGCGCTACGTCCCACTTATGCAGCAACTTTACAAAATTGTTGGTGGCCAAAGGGATGCCAAGAAGTTAAAAGAGGGCATAAAAACTACCTCGCCAATGGTGGCTTGCTGATGTTACCTCATCTTCTACGGCGGATCACATATCACCTCTGAAAGATTCTTCGAAGGTCTTTGCTTTCATTTGTTCTTCAGGCTCCTTGTTCTCCTCCATCTGGCAGCATTGTGGGTATCCATGCACACACCAAAGGTTTCTTAACAGGGTGTCCTTCTTCCGAGCCCCTCCAATTACGCTGCTCTTTATTTTATCTTCTTGGGCTAACCCCAACTAGAGCCTCCACCAATAATGGCGGCTCCATCTTTCGAAGTATAGATTTGCTTTAGTCCTGGTTTCCTCTGAGTTAGGATGTCATCTCGACCCTTCTCATATGGTTTCCCCTCGTGGTTCTCCGAAGGTGTAATGACTCCACCAGTGAGCCTTTTGGCAATGGGTGAGGATCATTTCTATGCAAGAATCCTCCACGATTTGGGCAAGTGTCAGCGTGCCTGTCTTCATTTTGTTGATTACCCCAGAGGGTGCGACCATGATATCCCTTTTCTTTCGTTGTGTGATCACCACATTAGTAGGGAGTCCTTCCCTAGGTGAGGAGGAGGGCGGGTTTCCCCTCTCGCCCAAGGCCTCACCAGAGTAGGGCGAGAACATCAGATTGATTTTCTCTTTGTGGAGGAGTAAATGTTTCAATTGTTTAGAAAGGGAACGGTTTTGATGTAACTGTTGAAGGCGAAAATCTCAACAGCAATGTTGCATGCGACCTCCTCCATGCGTGGAAATCCTCTTGGTCAGTAAATCTGCAAAACATAAATAAATTCTCCTGAGACACGATGACTGGCCTTGATTGGACTGGTGAGAGGCGACCTTTGACATAAAGTGGCAGACTTTAAATGTTGATGTGCTTTCGAGGTGACCAGACGGGGGATGATTTGACATTCTGCTATGATGATTGGACTCGTTAGGGATTCGAGCCTATGAGAAGGTGTCACTTGAGATGTTACTTTCGGCGAGTAATGATGCCCCTAACACTTGGGGTTATCCAAGTCCTCTCCACGATCTCCAGTCTTGTTGTCCTTTATATGCTCAGGTTTGTGCAACCCGATCTTCCTTGGGACCGACCAGGTGAGGTCAGCCGCTTCCTTCCAGGTGGTCAAACCTTAGAACCTTTTCTTAGAGTAACCTTCTCAGCGCGATATGGCACACGTCGTAGCATTATTGGTGGTTAGGAAACCCATATTAGTGAGTCAACAATTTCATCCGGCATGCGTAGTTTTGATTTTCCAGTGGATTTACATCTTTCATGAATTGAAATTTTTTGATGTAGTGAGTAATAACTCTGGTTGTTCGCTGTTCAAGAATTCTTGTTTAGGAAGTTCATACCATCCATACATAATGTTTTGATCTAAGATTTCAATTCTTTCATGTTTCAGTAGTAGTATATTGTTCCATGGAGTTAAAGTCCAAAATATGGTTGAAACATGTGTTTTCACGTCTCTACCACCGTCAATTCGATTCAACTTAATCCTTATTTCATGGCCACAAATTTTTTCCGTCTATGCAATGGGAAACCTTTCTCTTGTTACATGAATCTAATTTTCATTTCATCCGAGAAAATTCATCATTTTCTCAATAATGTCTTTGTCATTTGATCCAATAGCGTTAGATAGGAACATATTTGATAAATACTGATAACTCTCGGATGGAGTATTAGAACGGAAAAATCTATTAGATAATGAACTATTGGTTCTAAGCTATCTCTGGCGTTGAATCAACAATCCGAAGTGCCCAATAAGCATATCTTGAGTTGGTATAGAAATGAGATCTCCAATAGCTGGAGATAATAGATTCATATGAGAAAACATAAGTAGACGAGCCTCTGCTTGAGCTTCCAAAGATAAATGTACATTAACAGCTATTTGATCTCCATCAAAGTCTGCATTGACCCTTAATATTCATATTAAACATAAGTTCTATTTCAAGTAATACTGAGCCTATTATGAATCTTTTCTCTGTTTTTTATTTGTGATTTAGTGGTTAGTCCTTGAATTTAGAAACAATACAAAAGTAGAATAACAAAAATTGAATAATCAATATTCGCTATGCACACATTATTGTTCTTGCATTAGACTTAAATGATCATTCTTAACCTAATTACAAGAATGAGGCTTTCATCGAATACTATGTACTACTGTTACTGGACGACTAACCAATTCTTTAAAATGAAAAAGAAAAGAATTCCAACAAAAATACACGTAAAACAAAAAAGGAATATTTTCAGATTTCACATCGAATTGCATTATGGAAATATGAGAATCCCCATCATGAATTATTATAAACCAATCCCACATTTTCTCAATCTTAGAGGTCTAGCCCGAAGCCAATGGATACTATATTGACGATCTTACAAAGATGGAAGATAAGTTAATTTGACGGTCAAATGTGAACCTGTCACCCACATTTTTCGGGTTTAATCCTTTAATTAAGATCTGAACATGCTCAAATTTATAAATAATTTATGAAATCAGAAAGCATGTTGATATTTATTCATTTTAGACACGGCAGACCTTATTAAAAAGAGGCATATTTTGTGTATTAAAATGAAATCCATAGCATAATCTTTCAGCCAAAGCTTAAAAATCGAAGGACAATATTAAAGAGAATATTCAACCCTTTCAATTATTCAATTTTTGTTAATAGAGATTCAGTTTCTCAATCAGTCGGTACATGTATTTCATAGAATTATAAAAGAACATACATAGGTTGATGGACGCCACTGCTGAAGAAGACTTTCTCATCTATTTGTGGCTTTTAAAGGTTCCAATACTTTATTTCCTATAATTTCTAACTGCATGTTTTATTATTTTTCTTTCGTACTAGATCGATGTTATTTTCGTTGGGCATAGTACCCTTAAAGTATGTGTACAGATATTTAATTTAGAGATTAATAAAAATATATTTTTCTTATAATTATCTTTTCTGAATTATTATTGAATAATTTGTATAAATATCTGAAAATTTCATATTCATTAATGAGACCATCATCTTGTATTAATATGAGAGAATTAAGATCATAAATAATTGATAAAATAGTCTGCAACATATTTAAATATGGAATCATTAACGAATGGTTGCTAGTACGGTTCACTAAACATTTTGAATGCATGTGATCTAGATCCAGATTGTTGGTGTAGATAGACATATTAATGAAAATACTTTATATATTTAGATCATATAGGACATGCCTGCTGTGAATTAATATCCTTATTAACTTACCGTTTATCATAAAAATTTAATACACATCAATTAGATGATCATATGTAGATCACTCTAAATCATGAGTAGTCATGAACTCCTATACATGTTTACTGAATCTTTTGATTCACTCGTTAAGGGTTGTTTGTAAAACATGCTAGTGACTTTTGTTTTAGAGATTCAATGACATAGATGGCTAGGAACATGATCTTACAAAATTTGAAATCTAAGTTTTCTTAACGGATCATATATTGATTTCCTTAAGTGTTAATTCTGGAACTGAATGGTTATTGAGCTCAAATTTATAATACGATTATAAGTTAACCGTTCATTACTGAATTAATGGTACTTAAGGATCAAGAGGTAATTAGAAGGGTAAAACGGTAATTTTGATCAACTCTAATTTACGAACCAATAATTGGAGGACAAAACAACTCGAATTGATTATATCAATGGACTACACGAGATTATTCTATAAATATATTCTGTAATTATTAAGAGTGCAATTCCATATTTATAGTTGAGTAACAATAGAATTAATAAATAAGATTATTTAATTAAAGTATTTAATTAATAATCTGATTTATTAGAGCATAGAATTATAGGCTCATGGTCCCTAAGTCAGCTCCGTACTACACAATTTCGGGTGTGAATGTTTCAGTACATAAGAAAAAACTAGTTTGCAAAAGGAATTAAGTTTTGGGGGCAAATATATAATTATGTGAAATTATATCGATTAGTTTTGTATTAATCACTAACTAAGAAAATATATTTGATTTATGAAATTAAAAAATATTAAATTATTATGAAATAACATTTTGAATTTAAATTAACTAATCTGTTAATTTCGAACTAACAGATAAGTTAGTTGAGATGTGTGATTAGATTAATTGATATCAAGATATTTATCTTATTAAAATAAATAATAAATTTAGAAAAATTGTCATGTGGCATGTTGGACTGCCACATGTCAATCACCATTTTTTGAATCAGGGATTGACATGACACATTGTAGTGTCGTGGCACTATAGTGACACGTAACACACTATAGTTCCACACGGCACTACAGCGGTGCGTGGAACTTTATAGCGCCTCACGACACTACAGTAGTGCATGACACACTGCAGTCCACACGACAATATAGTGACACATTTGTAAATAATTTATTATTTTTTGTAAACCCTAAAACCTAATGAGTCTTAACTTAGAATATCTATAGATATTCTTCTATTGGCCTCATTGAAAATAATCTGTGTGATTAATTGTTAATCAAAGGCTCTGCAAATTCTCCANCCAATTCTCTCTTAGAGCTCTGTCTCAAAAAGTCATTCTCCAAATATCTAGATCTCGTGTGTTGAGTACATCTAAAAAAAGTTTTTTTAAATTATTCTACGTGCCCACACACATCCTAGTGTCTTCGAAAATTGGTTCAGAAGATTTTGCTGTGGATCTCACAGTCTGTTGTTCGTGGAATCTCAAGTTCGTTGTTAGCGATGACACTTGGTAGACCACAAGAGTATAATTCCTATCTTTGTATGTCTATAATTTAATGTATAGATATAAAATGGATACGATGAGAAAAATTATTTTTCATTAAAAATTATTTTTAGAACCTGTGACGTCGTAATAATTTTCCGATCGATAAATTTTTTAAACTAAACGCCTCAGCTACGTGTGTCGCGATTCCATCAGTTTTCCCGTAATGGAGTCCAAGCTTACATGAGAATTGTCTCCCTTCGAATAGTAGTGTTGCATTAATTTTAAGTTTAAAGTCGATGAACTTTGCAAATAAATACAACATATATATGTAAGTAATAATATATACTTTAATCAGTGTCTTTTTTTGTAAAGTCTACAACTTTTTTGAGAATCGTTGTCTTTTTTATAGTCTGAACAAAGCCAGATCTAGCTATCATATTTGACTTCTTGAACTGTCATAAAGTTCGTTCTTAATGTAAATTCGTTCATGTATTATGTGAATATTTATGCTTAAATTACGTTGTGGATGAAAAGAAAAAACACTGAGAAAATAAAAAAGAAATTACAATCTCGACTGTCGCAACCGTTATCATGACATAAAAGTTGTAACCGCAATGGACTATTACCGACTGTGTTTCTCCGCAACGGCTTCTACAACCCTTAATACGTAAAAAAACAAGGGAAGCTTTGGGACGAGGAAGAAGACATTACAGTGTGAACAAGATAAATATGATTGACTGATTTATATTAGAAATTAACAGGGGCATCCCAAGCCTAATACATAGGACCCCCAATTTAAGGGGGGTATTTAAAAAAATGTTATATATAAAAGAATAAAAAAGTAGATATATATTAAATGAAACTAATGGGTCTCTCTCCAAACGTTCTCAATTCTCACTTAACACTACTCATTATTACACTTCTCTCTTCTATCTTTTTTTTATTAGTTTAATATTTTTGTTACTTACATATTCAACCATCACCTCTCTCTCCACGGTTCACACTTTCACTGTCTTTTTTTTATTATTTTATCTTTTTCTTACTTACACACTCAATTTATCACCTCGTTCCCTCCCCCCTCTCTCCTAACAATTCCAAATTGATTTAGACATATATTTTTCTATTTTTTTATATTTTTCTACACACTCAACCCATTACATATCACTCTCTACATGAGCTCATATGTATCTAATTTTATACCTTATGTGTAAACTCTTTTTATTTTTAAAAAATAATAAAAATAATTGCATTGTGCACATTAGAGACAATGACTTTTGCTGTGTACTGACATGCACAGTGACTAGTCAATGTGTACATCATCGCTAGTTTGCTTTTTAATTTTGTTTTTAAAAACATGGTGTATGTTCACGATGCACGCACTTGCATAGTGAACTGTGTGCATGTGCTCTTTAAAGCACATGTCCCACGATTTTTCTGGGCAACATAGTAATTGCTTTTTTAGAGGGGACTATCGGCCATATTTGGTAAAAAAGATGACTGGCCATTTAACTATATAGATGGCCTAAAAAGACCATTTTTATAGTTCTCCTATGTATTAAACTATATAAAAGACTTGATTCTTTTCCAAATACATGTATTGTTTATAGATTATTATTGACAATCCCTATAATGGTTGCATTTGCAGAACTAAGTTTTTTTAAATTATAATTGATAAAGTCATACTTACTATCAACTATGTCATAAGAAATGTTGAATTATATAACAATGTTATCTATTGAAAAGGTTATTTTTAAACAAAATTGAATAAAAAATTTTAATTAAGAATAATTTTTAAATAATGTTTTATCTTAAAGAGTAACATTTAGATTAAAGCTCAACTAACTTTCGTAAAGGGCTCCGAATATCATTGAGACGCCACTATCGCTTAGTGTCCCAAATACGTTTGAGCCGCCCTAGAAAATTAAAAAAAGTAAATACATGTGTGAAACTTATAAGATATTGTCGCAACGTGCATGCGACGTAAAACAACGATTGAAAAATCATTTGTGGGAAAAATCAGAATCGCTACCAATCATTTTAGGGTGTGATTGGTCACCTAATTTTAAAACAAAAATTTTGATTTACGAAACTCAAAGTTGATTTGTGAGTCATTTGTATGCGAGGAAGGTATCAGCACACCACGACACCGATTGTTAAAATGGTTATCAAATTCAAAAAATGTTATCCAAATTATATTTTAAAATAAGATTAAATAAATTCATTTTTAATGTTCTATTTGGTATATTTTGCAAAACAAAATAAATGACCTTTTGGTAGGCGGTACAAAGACCATTGAAAAGTATTTTTTAGTTTTTTAATGTTTTAAATAAAAAAATTATTGGATTTATTCTTGTTATCCCAAAAATAATCACTCACCTCAGTAGTTCGAGAAATTTGGTATCCCAAAAAAATCAAAGTCTGCCATAGGAATTTTTAGTAAAAAAGATTGATAAAGATGATAAAATTTCAATTTACGTGTATATTTGTGACACAAATATATACATGTTATATAATCATAAGTGAATAAGTAATGAAGCGTAAGCATGATAATGTAAGAGAGCTACATAAAAAAGATCTAAACAAAGATTATATTAATAACTAAAAAGGTAAAAGAAATAAATAGATTAAAAATTAGAATCACATGTAGTTGTATGATGATAAAATAGAGAAAATGTAAGGTAGAAGATGAATATGCAAAACATGTAAAAAAGAGAAATATAAAAAATGTAAAGTGAAATGAATATTAAAATAAATATAAAAAAAATAAAAGAGAGGAAATTAAAGTAAAATGAATTTGAAAAAAATAAAAACAAAAACAAAAACGAAAAAAAGAGGGGGGATGGAGGTCACCCTTTGTTGAAAGTAGATGGATACTCCCTCTGTTGAAGAGGAGGTACACCCTCCAAAACAAAAAGAAGGTTTTTTTTACATTTAACAATTTTTTTAATATAATATAATTATAATATTATAAATAAAGTAATATTAAATTTCTTTATATATAAATAATTTTGAACTATAAAATTTCACAATATATATATATAAAATTGGTATAAGTATGCCCAGTATTTTTTTACTAAGTAGTCTACTAATTATCATTTATTTTTTCTTCAATAATTACTATTTAAATAGTAAAAAATTATGGACGGTAACTAGTTAAACCATACGTCTCGTAAAAATGATGAATACAATTTCAAAATAAAGTATTTTTTGGGTATAAATATACCGTTTTGATTTTGGACTACTTAGTTTACTAATTACTATTATTTCCTTTCCTCCAGCATTGCTAATCAAATAGAAAAAATGATCATGGATGATAACTAGTTATAAGGAGAATGAGGTCTGACAGATTTAGTGCTTGGGTTTTGTCGATACTACTCTTGAATCTTTGTAAGCAAATGCACCCAGTATTTGGATGGTGATGGGCGTCGGAGCATAAGACATAGTGGTTTGAGTTGATTTTTCCTTATAATGTATTGTGAGAGTTATGGGATATAAGATACCATTTCAACATTTACTTCAAATATAGTGGCGCGAGTTGATTCTTTACCTCATATTCAATCCTTTCACCAATCACTATTATGTCAAATAAGTTGTTTGAAGCGTTTTCTATCATCCTATCATAGAATGGAGACCTCAAGGTGTTAATAAACATTACAACCATCTCCTTTTCTGACAATGGGGGTGTACCTGAGCAACTAACTCCCTCCACATTTGCTCATATTCTTTAAACTCTTCAGTAGGATTTCTCTCCATCTTTTGTAGATCCGGACGATCAGGAGCCATATCTATATTGTACTTGTATTGTCTTAAGAAAGTATTAGCTACATATTTCCACCTCTGAATATATTGGTTATCCAATTAGATATACTAGCGAGATGCAGCCCTCATCAGGGTATCTTGAAAGAAATGAATCAACAACTTATCATCATTTGCATAAACATCCATCTTTCTGCAGTACATAATAAGGTGACTTCTTGGGCATGTACTACCATCATATTTTTTAAACTCATGCAGTTTGAATTTGTGTGGGATGGTCACATCCGGGACCAAACATAATTGGGTGGCATCAATGGTACCATATACATCTGACCCTTTAATGGCATGTAGTCTCTCATCTAGAAAGTCTAGCTTATCTTTCAACAGTGGGTCTTCACTTGGTTTGGTAATAGGCCTCTGCACCTTTGGGTCATCAGGATCGGGTATGATGATTGGCTCATTAGTGAGTTCGCCTTGTGGAATGAAAGATTGGTTGTGGCTAGGTGCCATTGTGGATGGGTTGTACCTAATTTTTTCTGTTTGCATCATTTCCTAGACATTTAGAAATAGATAGTGCTGGATATTTACTAGTAGTGAAGCATGCTGAAACTGGTCAGTCTGATGACGTTGATAGGTTAGAGTGAACCCATGAGGGTAAGGTGAAGTATCATTTGGCAGTTGATTTTGTGATGGTTGATCCCCTTACGGATTTTCAAGACAAGTTTTTCTCTTACTAGTGGTGAGGAGTTTCGGGGCTCTGGCCATTTGCTCTTTCAGCTCCCTAATTTCTTCTTTCATTTCCTCTCACGATTGCTCTCTTTCTTGCTCGTCCATGATCCTAACTTGAGCTTAGCTTTGATAGAGATGTCAGAGTTGACAGGCTATCTTTGAAAAGTTTTCTTAAAATAAATAACAATAAAATATTGAGATGGAAGATTTTTCTAATGAAAAGAAAGAAATAATAATAACAATAATAATAATAATGAAAGTAAATTTATTCATGAGAAATGATACTGCGCAAAGTGAAAGTTCTGAAGTACTCAATTTCATTCAATTAATAGAGTCATCCACTACATTTGGGTATGTAGAAGTCAATTAATTACTTCACAATATGAATTTATACAAAATGACAAAAATGACTCAAATTCCGATTGATTTCTTCCCAAACTTACACAAGTTCTCTCCATTACGATGGATAAGCAAAACACTTCTATTCAAAAATGATGATTCTTCCACCAAATTGTATGCTCTCACAGCCATGCCTATCAGCCATTCCACAGCCTGTTCAGATCATCATCGAATCAAGTCGTACTCTTGTTGCAACAATTGGTAATCATATCTCAGTGCATTGACATTAACATCGTTGTTTCTTGCCAATTTCTCTGCCACTTTCTAATAAGGTTTAACTTGGTGCTCGAGGCTCGCGATGACTTTCAATAGTTCTTCACAATTATCTGTTGACTCGGTCTTCCTAACTTTTTGATTCTCTAGATCAACTTGTAAATTATCAGCGATTCGTCGTAATGATTCATATTGTTCTTCTAACTCAACGATGTACGCATTTTTCTCATCGACGGTTCCCTTCAGCTATTCTAAAACCTCTTGTACAAGCTTAGTTTTCCTTTCTAACTTCATGATTCGATCGTCCTGTTCGTAGATTACCCTTGCAAATTCTCATTATCTTCTGCCATCTTTCTAATTTTATTATTCAGTTGGTGAGTGTCAGTTCCCAACTCTGAGTTTTTCGGCTTCAAATATTCTCGATCCTCAACCTTATTTCTCAAATCTTTGAGTTATTTTTTTAGCTTCGATCATGTGTTTATCAGAAAAATTCATCTCAACTGTTAGTCGTTTGTTTTTTTCTAAAAGGGTTAGTTCTTTTGACGCTCCTCATATAGCTTATCCTGCTCTTCACTTTTAACAATCTCTTGATAAGCTTCTGGTGATTTGGATGATTGTAAATCCTCAACTGGTAAGACAATAATTACTTTGCTTCTACTCTCAAATGACGCTTCGTACTCCTTTGTACAGTTCATGTGATTCTTCTCATTTTGCATCATTCTAGTTATTTTCTAAGCTCTAATCAACTGCTGTAGTTTTTGTTCAATATCTTGAGAATTGTAATTGATTTCAATATCCTTCAATGCATGTGTGACAGGCATAAACTGTCTTATGTATATTTGACAGAGCACCATTAGCGGAGCATAACTGGTACAACTTCATGGTTCTGGGAGCGGGACCCATTGAAAGTCGCCACATCTGTAGATCATTGATGTCAATGACATCTAGTGGGCTTTTTAGATAACATCCTCATCTTTCACTTTGATAGGTTTGAGAGCCACTTTTATGGGAAACTGTGGATTCCAATTGGTCAGTCAAAATTCTGCAATGAAGATTCTTGTCTTCATCCATGGACTTGAAAACTTAACTTGAGGACATTTAAAATCTGGTGGACATCTTAAATGGCTAAGAATCCAAATGCACAAAAGAGATGGAGAGCAAATGAACTTTCATTTGCCAAACACTCGGATGTGATTTAAGGAACGAACAGTCTCGACGAGAATTGAGATAACAGGGTTAACACCATGTTCAACTTGAAGGAACATTTTTATCACTTTATCATCCACATAACCTTGGATCTTTAGAAACAACATGGTGTCATAAATACACAGAGCATAAAGAGTCATACCCTTATATTCTTTCAAGACATTTTGAATGAAATCTAGGAGGTAATCCAGCGGCCCACACTCATTCCCCTTTAATTTTCAGCCTTTTTTCAATCTTAGATTCGTGGACTGTACCCAAGAGCTTATATAAAGCTCTCTTCAACCTGAGCTTTCTGTCATAATTATAAACTTTGTTCGTGTTTTGTAGCGGGACATTTAGTTGGGCTTGATATTCTTTAATTGTAGAAGTAAGATCAATTGTTCCAAAGGTGAAACATATGTACATAGGATCTCAAAAATGCATTAAAGCCTTAAGAACAAGAGCATTTACTACAATATATAGAAGATAAGTGATATGGCCATATTCGTCGACAAACAAATTTTTCCTCTCCAATGAAAAATCCTCTCATATCTCCTTCAACCTTTCCAATTCAATGTATGACAACTCTATCTTAGTGATTGATGATAGAAGAATGACATTCTCCTTTATCAAACAAAATGAATATGAAAAAAAAATAATAACAAAAGCAAAAACGAAAAAAGGAAAGGGGGACAGAGGTCACCCTCGTTGCCCTTTGTTGAAAAACAGAGGTGCTCCTTATAAAAAAGAGGGACTTTTTTTACTTTTAATAAATTTGTTAATATAATATAATTATAATATTATAAATAAAGTAATAATAATTTTTTTTATATATAAATAATTTTGAACTATAAAATTTCATATATATATAATATATATATATATATATAATGGATATAAGTATACCCTTTATTGTTTACTAAGTAGTCTATCAATTATCATTTTTTTCTTCAATAATTGCTATTCAAATAGCAAAAAATTACAGACTGTAACTAGTTAAACCGCGCGTCACGTAAAAATGATGAATAAAATTTTAAAATAAAATATTTTTTGGGTATAAATAGACCGTTTTGATTTTGGACTACGTAGTTTACTAATTATCATTTTTTTTCAAATTGCTAATCAAATAGCAAAGAATGATCATTGATGATAACTAGTTCAAACAAGTGTCACTAAAATAGCAATAAGATCTAAAAAAATGAAAAAACTTGTGAGAACATAAAAAAATTTAAGCTTAAATATTTGCATAATCTTTATATAGATGTTTAAGTCTCTATTTTATGCATTTTTATGTATGAAAAATTATCATAGTATATTTTTGCAACAAATGTACACTTTCAACCCATTAAATGATTGATTCACATCGAGTTAATTTGCACATCTCAAAAACTTTATCTTCATTCTCATTGATTGAGTTGACGACAAATATACCTTATTATTAAATTTGTAAGAAAATTATCATGCATAAATATAAAACTCAAGATAAAGAGTAAAAGATAAAGAATGGAGAACAAACACTTACATATAAAAAATGAAACAAATAGTATATATTGTTAGCTAAATATGTAAGAAATTTAAATTATATTAAGAAAAAGAATGAGAGAAGATGAATAGAAATATAAACTCTCATTCTCTCTATCATGAAAAATCTCTCATATTTCTCACAGACATTCTCTCTAAAAAGATATAATCTCCTTTATCATCTCATTCTCTCTTAAGACATCTCTTTCTCTCACCGAAAATGACCTCTCCTCAAGTGAAGACATCCTCATATTTATAGACAAATTTTAGGGTTTCATTTTTTACTTTTAGTCATTTTGCTACTTTTTTATTTTTTAGTCCTTGCACCAATTTTCTTATTTTTAGTTTTTGAGCAATTTTTTCAAATCATACATATAATTTTAGATTATTGAATGATAAAAAAATATATATTTAAAGTATTAAATCAGATAAAATATAATATCTATTTCAAATAAATGGTTTGTTAGATTACTAATTTAATCATTTTCTATCACTCATAGTTATTACATTTAGTTACCACACTTCTATGCTTTGTCCAAATGACTATTATTGAAACTTCAATATAAGTACTTTGGAAAAACAATGAATTTATAGATTATAGTGTCTTTATATTATAAAACAATGAAAAATTTAGAATTAAATTCTTCTTTTTGGTCAGAGAAGAAGTCACCAACTAAAATATTTTCTCTAACTCATCGTCTCTGTAATTTTAAAAAATTGATTTTTTGGACAAAAAAGGAAAGGACGTGAGATAATTATTTGACAAGCTTCAAAAGCATGAAAATGGATTGACTGGAGGATAAATTAGTGACGGCCGCAGCCCCCATAATTTTTAT
The DNA here is from genome assembly GCA_003255025.1 of Datisca glomerata. Taxonomy (NCBI): domain Eukaryota; kingdom Viridiplantae; phylum Streptophyta; class Magnoliopsida; order Cucurbitales; family Datiscaceae; genus Datisca; species Datisca glomerata. The sequence goes on from QANY01008651.1 coordinate 1,644,445, forward strand.
AAATGGTTTTTTGTAGAAAGTCAAGGCCTTGCTATTGTGTGAGAACTATATCTCTTTCTAGGATTGATTTCGCTTCACCTTCTTATCAGATTTCTTAAATGACTTCTCCACTTCCTTCTCTTCCTGGTCCGCTAAGCGGCAAGCTTCGGCTCGACGGGTTGAATCGATCTCACTTCAATGTTAAATTATGACATCAATAATCCAAATAACAGCGAATACTCAAAAATCAAAAACCAAAAAAATAATGGCAACGACAAAATTTTTGTCAAAGTAAAACCTTGAAATAACGTGCAACTCACGTAATATCTGTCTCGTCTAGTTAAGAAATGAAGAGTGTTTTTTTCGAGTTGTGAAATGCGCAGATGTTCCCCTAGGCTAACCTGCCTAAGCGGCGGCAGCTGCATAAATTACTTGACCTGCCCGTCCTTCGACCACTCAATTCTGCTCTCGCGACACGTGTAGCCATAAGGCCAATGACCAAATTTTTTTGTTTTTGTTTTTTTTAACTCAGAATCAATCACATTCTAAACTCTTAATTAAATATATATATTTTTAAATTAAATTTTACTCAGTTTTTATAGAATGATTCAAAACAGACTAATTAATTTTATGATTATTTGGATTAATATATCATTTTTATTTTAGGTTAAGAAAAATGTATTCTTTTTGAAAAATTCATACTCATGACCCACTAAATTTAAGGAAACTCCTTTTTTCATAATCATTTCATTTTTTCCCAACGCCATATCAAATCAAGGAATGTGACTATTTTTGCTTACTTTCCCGCCTTTTCAATCTTCTTCAACAAATGTTCTTCTTCTTCTTCTTCTTTTATATGCTACTTCGAGACCCGGTATTCATCTTTTTTATCGAGACCTTACTCATTCTTCTTTAGACTTGATCTTTTATATGCTACTTCGAGACTTTGTATTCATCATTTTTATCGAGACCTTACTCATTCTTCTTCAGACTTGACCCATTCTTCATCGAGCACACTTCTCCTTAAACAACAGACTTCAAGAGGAAAAAAACTATTTGAAGGGTTCAAGTAGTAATTTTTTACTACTTGAACCCTTTAAGTAATAACGAGCTTACTGGACAACGAATTTCAAGAGAAAAAATTTGCTCGAAGGGTTGGGTAGTAAAAAATTATTACTTGAACCTTTTAAGTAGCGACGGGCTTACTGGACAACAAATTTTAAGAGAAAAAAACCACTTCAATGGTTCAAGTAATAATTTATACTACTTGAACGCTTCAAGTAGTAAAAAATTACTATTTGAACATTTCAAGTAGTGACGAGCTTAATGGACAACGGATTTCAAGAGAGAGAAAACTATTTAAAAGGTTCAAGTAGTAAAATATTACTACTTGAACCCTTCAAGTAGTGACATGTTTACTAGACAATAAATTTCAAGAGAAAAAAATTATTTGAACCCTTCAAGTAGTGACGAGCTTACTGGACAATGAATTTCAAGAGAAAAAAATAACTTGAAGGGTTCAAGTAGTATAAAATTACTACTTGAACTCTTCAAGAAGTGGTTTCCTTACTGGATAATAGTCTTTAAGAGGAAAAAAAAGCTACTTGAAGGGTTCGAGTAGTAATTTCTTACTACTTGAACCCTTCAAATGACTCTTTTCTCTTGAAAGTCTATTGTTGAGTAAACAATTCACTACTTGAAGAGCTCAAGTAATAATTTTTTACTACTTGAACCCTTCAAGTAGTTTTTTTTCCTCCTAAAGACTATTGTTTAGTAAAAAAATCACTACTTGAAGGGTTCACATAGTAATTTTATACTCTTGAACCTTTCAAGTAGTTTTTTCTCTTGAAGTCTGTTGTCTAAGGAGAAAGATGTTGAAACTTCATAACCAATGTAGAATCAGTATATTCAGACAAGAAACTATATTAATTATGTTGATTGAGTTTTTAGCTAGTTTGTTTGCTTTTTAGTTAGTTTGTTTGTTGTTGTGAACTATCATAAGACTGACTGTGGCAATTTTGGGATTGTAAAAATATGAAATAAATTGTCGTTTTGTTATAAATAAGAATTGTTGTTTGATTTCGTTATAATATTATCTCATCTTGTCTGAATATATCGATTCTACACTGTTTAAAAAGGTCTCAACACCCTTCTTCTTAACACCAGTGACGAGCTTACTAGACAATAACAGACTTAAAGAGAAAAAAAAATTACTAAAGGTTCAAGTAGTAACAACTTTCAGGCCTCTGAAAGTGCTTAAAATAGTATTTTTAGACCTGAAACTGGGTTGTGGCAGGTAATCCCAGTTGCACATGTAGATCTTTGAATATAATTCGATTTAATATCTTACAGGCCACGTGGTTCCACCCGAGTCAAAATTTATGCTCTCTGGAAGTTGACATGCGCATGCCACGATCCATTTGTTCCAGAAATTTTAAAGTTGCACCATTCACATAAGTACTTGAACCCATCAAGTAGTGACGAGCTTATTGGACAACAGATTTTAAGAAAAAAATTACTTGCAGGGTTCAAGTAGTATAAAATTACTACTTGAACCCTCCAAGTAGTCACATGCTCACTGATTTATACAGAGAGTATGCGACTACTTGAAGTGTTCAAGAAGAAATTGGTTTCTTCTTCTCTATTTTTCAACGAAGTTTTTTCTTCTACTTGAAGGGTTCAAGTAATTTTTTATGACCACTTGAACCCTTCAAGTAATTATTTTTTTATCAGTCAACACTCATACACCAGGTGACTACTTGAAGGGTTGAAATAATTGTTCATGACTATTTGAAGGGTTCAAAAGTTGTTTCTTTTATCAGTCAACACACATACTTGAAGGGTTCAAGTAGCTTTTAATGACTACTTGAGCCTTTTTTTGCGTCCAAAAAATAGGAGAAAGTGAACGTTAAGTACTTGAAGGATTCAAGCAGTCATAAAAGCTACTTGAACCCTTCAAGTACTCAACACTCATTTTTCTTATTTTTTTGGACGTAAAAAAAGGCTCAAGTAACCATAAAAATCTACTTGAAGGATTCAAATAGTTATAAAAAATTACTTGATACCTTCAAGTAATCACTAGTGTTTGGCTTGCTGACTGATCAAACAAAAAATAACTACTTGAAGGGTTCAACTAGTCATAAACAACTACCTGAAGGGTTCAACTAGTCATAAACAACTACTTGAAGAGCTCAAATATTCATTGAAAACTACTTGAACCCTTCAAGTAGTCACATGATATATGAGTGTTGACTGATAAAAAATTACTTGAAGGCTTCAAGTAGTGCAATGTGCATTGAAAAATAAAAAGAAACGATAAGGGAAGAAAAATTACAAATGATTATGTGAAGTTGGTGGGTCATGGGTATAAAATTCTTTATTTTTAAAAATGAGTATAAAAATCCTTAGACAAGTTAAAAATGGTATATTAATCCAAAAAATCCTTAATTTTATAGTTAAAATAAAATGTTACCTAATTTGTGTTCAGTATATGATTGGCAGTTTTTCTTTGTACTTTATATTAATATTTAAAAAATTCTATGCTATAAAATAAAAAAGATCAAATAAAGAAAAAACTATAAATTACACTTTCAAACTTTACAAATATTTAAAACTGAGTCAAAATACTAAGTAAAAGCTCACTAGATTCCCTCTCTGAGAATCAAGGTCAGCTCTTCTTCAGATCAACAACTATGACACTGATGTTATCAGAGCTATTCCGTCCCAAAGCTAGACGTGTCAGTAATGCAGCAGCTAGTGTGCTTCGACATGAATATGAAGCTCCAGTAGTGTCCTGTATTTGAGGGGCGGAATTGAGATCTATTGTGGGTTTAGAACTTCTTTCTCGAAGAGACTCACGAGCCACCTCACAAGCCATGTCATTGGACACAACATCCCATAATCCATCGCTTGCCAGTATTAAGCACTCGTCTTCTGCTTCTCTTTTTGTGAAAGTGACCTCAGGCTCAGATATCACCAATGATTTTAGGAACTTGTCTCCTGTTTCACACAAAAACTAATGAGCAAACGCGCGAAAAGACGTGATAAACAAATGTAAGAACAAACTCAACTTGTTCTTTTCAGAATTAGGAACAATCAGAGTTATTTTTTTTCTTTGTGCCAAAACCATCTATAAATTTTTTGATATTTTGGTATTATGAGTTACTTTCTTCATTTTCCAAATAAAACAGGATGAGTATGATAGAAGAAAACGGAAATAGAACAGAAGTGTTCTAATTTATTCTACGAATTCCACTGAAATATCTTTCAATTGCTTGGATTCGGAGTGAAGCTCTGTTAAACTACACATATCCGATTAAGTACAACACAAACAGAAGCGAAGCAAGAGTTTTATTTCAATAGGTTCACTTTTAGAATTTATATATACACATTATCCTTAAGGCATTTTTGATCTCAAGGAACCAATATAAAAGAGAAGGAAAAGAGACAACAAGAAATAAAGGGTATCCCAACCATGATAAAGAATTAAAAGGCACACTAATTCAGAACTTTTCTCTTTGGTCCTAGTGATTCAGACTAGAAGGCCGAAATAAAGTCTTTACCATATAATAACCTCGTCAGCCTCCAAAACAATGCAGGTGCAAGATATACCAACATTATAACCATATATTTTATCGTAATAAGATCTAGTACTACTCAGCAATTGAAATAAGCTTTGGAGTAAGTTAAGGAATACTGAGCTAGCATAAGACTATAATCTGCCACCTGAGTATTGTTCTTCAGACAGTTTGCACACTGCACAGACTTAAATAGGCCCATGTCTCCAAATTATTGACCTTACAGCGACATACTTAAGAAACTGTACTAAATAGACATGTTTTCCATGCCAATTTAAAAAATATCAGGCTTTTTTAAATGTTGCTGAAATTTACAGGTTTATTGGACACGTGATCTTGTTCATGATAAATTTCAAATCTCTGTAAAAATATACTCAGTATATATTTTTCTTTTTAAATTATTTTTTAGCTAATTTTATGGGTTTTGGTTGTTTTTTTTAAGTATTACATTTGAATATGAGATGAAATTTGATCCTTCTACGTATTCCTTTCCATTTTTTCTCCAAATTGAATGTATTTTTCTTCAATTCTCGAAATAGAGATTTGCTAAAGCTGTTGGAAACTGCCTCCTTAAATGTGGATGGCGTTTCACAATAAGCATGGGGAACAGCTCAAGGAAGGTCTGATAGCTGCCAGGACTGGACTTGGACCGTTAAATGTCAAAAACTATTTTGACAAAGTTTAAGAAATTCTTTTTTTACATTTTAATTCTGAATCTCAACAAGGTCAAGGTCAGTTATTTCTACGATCATACCGTATCGGTTTCTTTCCAAAAAACTATTAGAATTTTGATCTCTCAAGCATCTAGAGTATCTCTTTGGCTCGTCTCGTTTTTTATTGTTAATTCATAGATAGTCAATTAGTGATTTACTTATAGTATATCACTACTACGATATTGATAACATAAATTACAGTTGTTTTCATGATTAAGTATTATTATATCATAACTTTTTAACAAAAATATACGTACATAGTTGAATTCTTTTTTTTTATCAGTATACATAGTTGAATTCATAGTTGATTTCTACAACAATAGTGTGAGTGAGTTACTATTAGTCATTCAAGGCGGTACTATGGACAAATTTTCACATCTCAGCATTTTCCCAATGGTACAACAATGAAACACTCTTTAAACAATAAATATATATTGAATGTCTTATAAAATGACTTCATTTAAGAGTGTATCAATGATTTACGATTACTTTATTCGATAAGTCTATACATAACTAATTTATATAAGAGTACTTCTATCGTAGTATTTCACTAGCTTACTTGAAGAACATGAATGTTATATTCAAACTATGTTGATGAGTGCATCATAAGAGTTTGTCCAGTGTCGACCCAATTGGTTTAATTTTAGTGCTTTTAATTAATTATTTTTGTTTCTTAAATTTAGAGATTTTGATGGATTAACTTTGTGATTTATTTAAATTTTTGAATATTTATTGGATTTCAACCAATTAAAAATTTTTGATTTAATTTATTTTTTGAATTAATGATACGTATATAATATAATTTTTAGGGATTTAGTTGACAGATTTAATTTTTATTTTGTGATTGACTAATTAACAGATTTACAATCTCCTTTACAGTGGTTGCTATTAACTTAAAATTCTAGAAAAAACTTACTTTTTTTTAACACTACTATGTTTCCTGACTATAGAGTATAGGTGTAAATTTCCCTACTTAAAATGCATAACTTAACATCTGGCCGCTCGTTCAAATCCTGTTATATGGCCAAAAGCTTCAACCTTCTTGGTTTGGAAATTAGAACACTCTATTCAACCGCCGATGGGAACCAGTTTAGAGCAGTTGGATTCAACCGCTTGTGGGAACCCAGTTTAGACCATTACGAATCCAGAGCCTACCATTTTGATGATTCTTATATTTTGTAGGAGTCTTCTTAACAAAACCAACTTGAAGAAGCACAGTCTAGTATTTTGCACCGAGTATATAATCTTAAGATGTTCCCAGTAGTAAACATACAAGGTAAGCCTTGACCTGACAATCACACCCATGTTTTCACCTCGTTTTTAAAATGGTAAACACTTTCAGTTGAACAAAACGTACATCGTCCTTCCCTAACAACACTATGCTTGCCATTTCAAAATAAAGCAATCAGGTTACCATTTAAAGATGTGTCGTGCAATTGACTTCAATGGAATTTGATAGCACATGTTACCTATAGCTCGGGTCATTGCAAGAATTCCTTCAACTCGAGTTCCATTCACAAAGATAACCCGGCCCCCACTAGCCTCAATCCTTGCTAGTTCATCTTCCCTATCCGGCTGAAAGCAAATTAAGAAAAGATGATGTTAATGACAGTAAAGATGTTCAAGAAAAGTGTAAACATATGATGTGATTATTTTCGATCTTACTAAAAGAGATTGCTTCCCCCAACGCTGAACCATTTCCTTATGAGTTATGCAAAGACTAACCATGAAAGAATTTACCATATACAAGCACATACAAGTGCGAGGAAAATGATAGCACCCTGCACTTATCAAAACAGCCATACCTCGTGGCAATTAATTGTAATAAATATGTAGATTGTTAACACAACGAATTATAATTATCAAGTAAAATGAGCTGCCCAATCTCATACAAACAAACAGTATGGGACGGATTCTTAAGTAATGTACTGGTACTGCACTGGTACTACACTGGAGGTTAGAAAGTTCAATACACCAATAGTTTTGGCGACTAAATCTTGATTTACGGCAACATATATCTTCGTCTCTGTCTTCCTGTTGTAGTGTACCATGTAAGTCGATATTAGGATTTGAATATTAACAACTACAAATTGTTTCTTAAACTTGCAACTACTTTATTTATAATGTTAATTTGGTGCAGTTAACCTGTTAAGACTTATAACATCAGTGGAAGAGATTTGAAGGCTATAGAATGAGCAGTAGTTTGTACGAGCTAAAATCGTAAAATGTCAAAAGCATTCATCAGATGTCAGAACCTAAAGAATAGGTATGTTAGACTTTCTATGGATCTATCCATATTTTCACGTTATACTTACAAGATAAGACAACAGCACGCAACAATCCAACAAAAATTTTTAATCACAACCACAAGCCCGCCCGCCCATGATTCTGCCACCATTAATTTCTAATTATGGACTAGCATCGGCGACATGGGCCAGAAACATACAATTGTGGTCCCTGATGAACTACTTCAAAGGCGTTCCATGCGATTTGAAATTAAGTTTAACTAAAGCTATATTTCATAAATCATAACGTCGTTATATTATAAAATTTTATCAAACCCTAATCTTAAATAGATATGAGAAAAAAGATATTGAGAACTTATTGTGGAAGAAAGATATTCAATGGATATTAAATGAGAAATTGATGGGTTAGATAGTTTAAATTGATACAAACTTTTGAACTTTTTTTTTCAAAATAAAAATCACAGTCTAAAGAAAAATGACTTACTTTGTAATTTTGCAACCATAGGAGGTAGTTAATAACTTTTCATATTTTTAATTTTACCCTCTAACTACTTAAAAATATCTATTTACATATTAATTTTATGTATATTAAGAAATCTTAGAACTTTAATTTTTTAATATAACACATTTAATTTTAAAAATACCATATTGCATTTTTCCAACAATCGAGTAGAGACGTAAGTTTCAGTGAGTAGAAGGAAAACCTTGTGATCATTGGAAAGAGGTATGGCCATACCCCCGCGGCAGAGAACAGCGCGCGAGTCGCCGCAATTTGCAACGACTATGTGCTCCGGTGTGAGCAGAGCGACCACAGCAGTGGACCCGCCGAGAGCTACCTCCATAGGATGACACTCACATTGGCCACCTACGCTTCCACAAGCGCAAGTGCTTATTGCCACCTCATCCATCCTCTCAAAGCTCATCTTCATCACTTTCCCCCACTGCACCTCTTCGTCTTCAAGTCCTTTCTCATCCGCCGAGCTGCTTCCGTCCTCACTCGCATCCTTCTCTCGCGCCAGCCCCACCACCATCAACTCCTCCTCTATCAGCGCGTGCATCCTCTCCCTACAGAGTGCTGCCACCTGTACAATCATCAAAAAGCCAAATTGAATTCTCAATTCAAATTACAGGATTGCTCCTATTTCGTTCTAGTTTGTCACCTATGGGATTGGGAGTATCGTTGATTTTGTCTTTCAAATAATGCAAACGCCCGAATACGATGGTTATGACCCTTACATGAGGCCCTCCGTGCCCATCGAACACAGCAAATAAGTGCACCGGCTGCCGCCGGCAAATTTCCGGAAGGCAAAGATGTGCCCGTACAGATATCGTATCTTCCATCTCACGTGTCCTACCGGAAACTGATATCGTCCCGAACACCGGATTACTCTTCGGTCCCGCGCTTGGCGGCCTTGTAGCAGGTACCGAACCTAGAGCCTCTGTCCTGGTCCGGCCCTCTTTCTGGTACTGACTGTGACTCGCCGGCGAAGACGACTCTGCCGTCGATATGCTCAAACGCCTCAATTCTATTCGACGGTGACGACACTTCCGGCATTTCGCAGGCGAACCTTCGCCATCTTTGCCATCTCTGCTTACCATTTTCAGGTAAAGCTATGTCATAAGAATCCTCTAAGACAGTCACTCTCCGTCAAACTTCATTCTTTTCGCCGTCGATCATCGCCATCCTATATCTCGTTAAGAAATAAATAGTGTTTTTTCGCCTTCAGAAACGTGCAGATGTTCCGCTAGGCTAGGCTAACATGGCTAAGCGGGCGGGCAGCTGGGTAAATTAGCTGACCTGCCCGTCCTTCGACCACTCAATTCTGCCGTCGCGACACGTGTATTCATGAGGCCAATGATGGATTTTTGTGTTAAACTAGAATCAATCAGACTAGTTTGATGCCTAGCATAAACTTTTAATTTAGTGTTATTCTTATAAATTAGAGGAGAGTCTATATCAATAAGATATTTTAAATTTTATGCACATATACATACTAATCACTAGTGAAGAATCATCTCAGACGAATCTTTTTAGGAAGAAATCAAGTTCTTTATGTGTTTTCTTGTAATATTTTTTATTTTTACGTTATTTCATATATGATCTCACATATAGTCAATATTTTTTTCTTAATTTGAAAAAGTTGATTCAAAATTCACTTGGACCGTGAATTCCTTTTTTTCCTTGATTTTGAATTTTTCTAATTCTAGAGTTTTTCACTCCGATAAAAAGTTTATAAAAACAATAAAATATTTATTCACTTATGCAAAAGAAAACTATATCAAACTAAATTTGATAACAAAAAGAAGTTGTAATTAGTTTTTGGCTTAAATTATTTACCAACGTGTTTAAATCTATTTTTAAGAACAAAATATTATAAAGCAAACATGAAAACAATTTTTAAGAATTGATTATAATATTGAAGATGAGAACCAATAAGTAAAGGCGAGGTCTTTAGTTGGCAATAAGAAAGCATCACATTCCTCTCATTCCTCTTCTTTTGATTCATGTTCACATTGAAGTTGGAGAATTAAGGAATTAGAAAAGATTGGATTTAATTAATACAGTGCATATGAAGAGATAGATTAACTAATGTAGTGATTTATAAGATGAATAAAGCCAATCGACTCATAATCATATTTAATTTAATAAAACAATAATATGATACAACTAAAACGATAGCATGTGGAGGTGATAAAAATGATAAGATATACCAATTTTCGTAGAAAAATCATTTTGCCAATTATTTATTGTTATGGATACTTTCACCGACCATTAATGACATGTTAACACGTGTCATGTGGCACCAAATAAGTCATGACAAAGAAAAGTTTTAAAGGAGAAGAACCGACATCATCTGGTCAGCCTCGAGTGAGCTTGAACACACAGACCTTAGCCTTCGTCCAGTCACTTCGAAAGCACATCAACAATTAACGCCCGTCATTTTATGTCAAAGGTCGCCTCTCTCATGTCCAATCAAGGGCAATCATTGCAGTTCTCGTGTCCCGGGAAGCTTCCCCTACACGCTCTCGATGCTTCTTCGACACGCTTTCTATCACAAGACTTCGGTACAAATACCTCCATCTACTAGAGAAAGAGGTATGTCATTTCTCCCATAAGAAAACTATGTCAAAATAATGTTAGGAGATTAACTTAGGCATCTAAGTCCCTTAGACGAGTCAACCACCCCTGAGTTCTTTATTTGTGTTTTGTAGATCCCCAATCAAGAAGACTATCGTACTTAGCAAGGAAAATAAGCATCAGTACTGTTGCGATTTTCGGCATTAACATTATTTATGTAGAAATATTATGCATAGAAAACTATAGGGTTCTCATTTTACTAATTTTTTGTTAATTCATTATATCAAATTTCATCTATTAGTTGCGGTAATAAAGTGAATTATAAATATTAATTCCATAATAATCATTATTTTACTAATTTCATTAAATTTATTGGTCCACTATTATTATTTATTAAAATCTTTACGTTAATCAATTAATTAGTGTTTTTACAAATTCAATAAATATACAAAATTAAGAATGGGATATTTGACATTAAGTTGAGCATGCTACTTGGTGAAATTTCAAGTGCACATACCCAATTATATATATATATATATATATATATATATATTGAAGCCGAAGATCTCAAAAGTACTGATACTTATCTCTCGTGGTGATTATTGACACCAAGAACTTCAACGATGATGTCGAAGGCATTCTTCCCTCTAGCTAGAACTGCTCACGACCTCAACGCCTGCAAAACGCAAACGAAGAACTCGAAGAACGAGGAAACCAGGGGTGGTTGCCTCACCTAAAGGTCTTTGATGCCTAAGTCACTGTCTTGGAATTTTTTGACATAGTTTCCTTAGGGGAGAAAATGAAATGCCTATTTCCTTTGTAGATGGGGGTATTTGTACCTCAAGTTCTTTGGAGGAAGTGTGTCGAGCAAGTCTCGGGAGCGTGCTGGGGAAGCTTCCTATGACACGAGGTCTGTCCTTGATTGGAATCAGAGGTCCTTAGGTGAAGTTTCTCCTACACGCTCTCGAGGCTTCTTCAACACACTTTCTCCCACAAGATTTTAGGTACAAATACCCATCTACTAGAGAAAAGAAGTATGTCATTTCTCCCATAAGAAAACTATATCAAAATAATGACAGGAGACTAATTTAGGCATCAGAGACCTTAAGACGAGGCAACCACCCTCAGATTCTCCTTATCTTCAGGCTTTTTGTTTATGTTTTGTAGATCCCCGACAAGGAGAACGATCTACTAAGCAAGGAAGACGAGTATCGATACTGTTGTGATTTTTGACATTAACAGTTGCCGTCGTCTGTGAGAATGACAGTAAAGCCATTCCTATCCAAAGCACTTGAAACTCATTCTTCTCTTGCAATGAAATGATGAATATGGTGTCCCACATTGACAAAGTCCAGGACAAGAGGAGGGATCCACCCTCCTCCCTACTGAAAAAATAGCTATTTTTTGTTATGATACGACGAACGAAGAAGAATATGGTGGCAGTAACCTCTAAGGTGACTAGGAGAGGGAGGAACGGCACGCTAGTCGTCGCCCGAATTGTGGTGGTCTCTAGCATCAAAATCATCCTCCCAAACTTAAAGCTCGCTGCTGGAGTCATCTTGCACACGCAGAACCCTGGGGGAAATCCATCTGGGAAAGGGTCAGATGACATCCTGACTCGGAGGAACTACCACCCATTGAGGAAACAAAGACAAAAGCAAAATCAAGCTTCAGATGTCCAAGCTCCCCCTTTATGGTTGAGATTCATGTTGGGGTTATCCCAAGAAGACAAAGGAAGAAGATCATACTGAAAAGGGTTCACAAGAAGAGCAACCCATAAAACAACCACGGGTATGCTTACGACCACTCACCATGTCGCCAGACGAAGGAGGAGAATAGGTTCGCCGAAGAATGAGTGAAGGAAAAGCCCCCTGAAGGGTCCTTCAGGGACAATACGTTAGTAGCTGTGGAAGATGGAGGGAAATATTGATGGGCCACCCTCCGTCCAACTCCTTGGTGTCCTTTTGGGCACCAACAATTTTGTAAAGCTCTTGCGCAAATGGAAGGCAGTGTAACACAGATAAATGGACTTGAGGTCATTCTTAGTTGAAATACAAAACCTCACATCAATCATCCACAATAAGGTGTCTCTCAGTTCTCACACCTCACATCAGTACATTGGCTTACAAGCCAAGTATGAACCTAAAACCTAGGTTAAATATATGAGGATGGTCACAAGACCCCCTACACCAATGTCTGACAAGATCATACTTTTAATAGTGGGATACACAAGCGTGATCCTTTCAAGCTCCTTAATGAAACTAGTGGATCCATGAGAATGAAGGAGTCTAAGACTGACACACCACTCAAAGAGTAGCCCAGGGAAGGAACCTGAAGTATTGAAGTGGTTGATCAATCTCCCACTGGAATAGTAGGGGAAGACGGCTCAAGATAAATCGACATATACCCATGAGCAAAATATAGAGCTCAGGGGGTCCCGCCATTAAGGTAAAGATGAAGCTCAGAAAGAAGGACGCACCAAGTTCTAACAAGAGATGTGGGTAGCATCTCGGGAAATAAAAATCTCGGTAGTCTTTAGTTCTCCACCTCAATTTTCCCTTAAATCATAGTAGAATAGGCAGTCTCCTTTTTAAACGACCAATGCCAAGGTTTAATGGACAACCGAGATCGTGTACACAGCGACATTCATCAAATAAAAGGAAAAAATCAACTCTTCCACAACGTGTGATCAAAGATTAAAAAGTGATGACTGTCATGATAATCTAGCTCACTAGTCGGGATTAGAAAGTGATGACTGGTGTACCAATCTAGCTCACCAAATGGCATTGAAAAGTGATGATTGGTGTGGCATTCTAGCTCACAAATCGGGATTAAAAGTGATGACTAGTGTGTCAATCTAGCTCACCAGTCGAGATCAAAAAGTGATGATTGGTATGACATTCTAGCTCATCAGTCGAGATTAAAAGTAATGACTGGTGTGACATTCTAGCTCATCAGTCGGGATTAAAAAGTGATGACTGGTGTAACATTCTAGCTCATAAGTTAGAATTAAAAAATGATAACTGGTGTGACATTATAACTCACTAGTCGGGATGAAAAATTAATGACTCGTGTGACATTCTAGCTCACCAGTCAGGATTAAGAAGTGATGATTGATGTGACATTCTAGCTCACTAGTGGAAACTAAAAAATGATGACTAGTGTGACATTCTAGCTCACCAGTCAGGATTAAAAATTAATGAATGGTGTGACAATCTAGCTCACCAGTCGGGATAAAAAGAGATGTTTGTCGAGCACTCTTTCCACACAAGATTAAGGATTTAGCCATAACAGGAATGCCTGATTAGACATCAAAGGTAAAAAGAGATGTTTGTCGAGCACTCTAGCTTGCCAGACGAGATTAAGGATCTAGTTAGAGCAGTCATGTGATACCTCAAGGATTTAAAAAGGTTATTTTATAAATTTAATTTCACTCACATCTATTCACACTCATACACCAAACCAACCCTAACCTAATTGTATATCTAATCTCAACTTTCTCCTTCATTGTCTCATTTTATCTTTCACGTAGCCCACTTAAATAACCGATATTCATCTCTCTCTCACAACCTCCTCCATCGAACGTAATCGCTTTTCTTCCTCTTCCTCTTCATATTTTTGTCATTCATTGGATTCAACCCCTGCCCAAGCAAATTCCCTCTCTTCCCTCCATTGTTGCCTCTGTTTTTCTTATCTCTGCGTGTTCAACCATTAACATCGACGGGCAAAGCTTTTCAGGTAAGATTCCTCTCTACTTCTTCCTTTAATTTTCATCTTTTTTCTTTACCATGTTTCTTTCTCTCTCTCTCTCTCTGTCTGATTTTTCTATCCTTCTTCCTTTATTTCTTCTATTTTTCTTTTCAATGACATTCTCTCCACCGTCATCTTCTCTGGATTGTATCATTGTCCCTGTTTTCATCGTTGGTAAGCCTGTTTTTCTCTTCTTTCTCTCTTTCTTTCTTCGTTCTCTGTACGAACTGTAACAGGATCTTGTGTCCCAGTTGATCCTGACCCGACCCGATCCAGATATCACCAATACTAAACTGGTTCAGCCTAACTGAACCAAAATAATTTAATCGAACCAGACTAGACCAGTTTAGCTAGACCAAACTAAACCGGTTCAACCTAACCAATCCAATTCAGTTCTACCCAACCGAACCGACCCAACACAATAGAAACAAATCGGTTCAAACTGAGTTGAACCAATTTGAACCGCTCAATCAGATATTATCTAGTTTATTTTTTACCGTTCACTCTTATAATTTGTTAAATAATGATATTTATTATCTAAATACTTAGTGATCTGGGATATATGGAATTCAGGTCAATAGTTGCTGAATTAATTCATATCAATCTAGGTAAGTGGACCTAGGTAGTAATTTGATTCATGTGTTATGAATGTTACATATTTAATTTAATATTGTAGCGTATTTAATTTAATATTGCTTTTAATTTACTTCTGTTGTTAAAATTTATTATCAAGTGTTTTGTTTATTTTTCCATGTCAGTCCAGTTAATTACCATGTTATGCATGATTAGATTTTGAGCTTTAAACGTATTAGCTATATCATTTATGTCCACGGATAAGTTGCATGTTAGCCAAGTGTATAAGTTACCATGATACATGAAATTAACCCAAGTGTAATGATAGAAAAATAAAGAATAGACTTAGACATATCCCTTAATTACAAAGTAATCGGACTGATCACGTCATGTTATCAGCTATACGGATGAGTGTCATCATGTTCATGTCAGCGTCCTTGGTGTAGATAACCTTAAGTGACACCGACTTCAAGACACTCATTCCGTTCATGTTACAAATTCAAGTTCAAGTGTAAATCAGTTTTGTCTAGTCGAATTGGGGAATATATCTAGTTGAATCATGATCAGACAAGTTACAAGTACAAGTTTAAGTTACATGTTAATCATGAAATCCAGCTATGTTAATTACAAGTACATTACGTGATTTAATAATCAAAAGAATATGTTAAATTATAGTTGAATGAGATACATGTTTACATTTATGACATGTGAAGCTTATTAGTATGTAAGTTTACTTATTGAGTACTTTTAATATCCACTCCCCCATAAATGATTGTGTTGCTGGTGACGGCAAACAACAGGAGTGAGGGACTTTCATAGTTAGTGGAATGGAAATTTTCAATTAATTACGGAAATATGACATTACAGACATATTTTTAGTTAACTTGCAACTAATTCAGAAATTTATGAATTTTCGTGTTTTAGTCTATGATAATGTTTAAATTTTACGTTTTATGGATTTTTCACGATTGACTTTATTACAGATTAATATATTATTTATTACAGTTTATTGAATAGATATTTGTTTCAAATAATTTTAGGCTTCCACTATTTATTATTAAAGTTCAAGAAAAGTTAGGGTTTTGAATTTGGGGATTTTCTCAAATTAGGGTTTCCATTGAATTGGGAATTTTTTGTATTATGAAATTACATACATGTTTAACCCTTAGAAATTGGGGTGTTACAATTTTGTATCAGAGCAAAGGTTTTAGATTCTATAGACTTTCCTTAGTGAAAAATATGGCAAGTCGCTCACTCTGCTTCTCCCTCACTTTACAAGTCAGGTACGCATGGCATAAGTGTTTTTATTCTAACTCATTATTGTATGTTTTAGTATCATTATGGCATAGATGATAAGTTTACGTAATTCTCACATGATAAGATTAGACATTTGGGTAAGTCTTGGTTTTACGGGTAGAAGTGTGATGGCTCCCCTACGAGGAACAATAACAATCATGCACCAGTTGACCCTGCTGTGAACCCTCCAGCAACCATGGTGGAGATGTTCCAAGAGTTTCTAGAGTTGTTTAGGCAGACAGAAACAGCTTGCTTGGCACAACAATTACAATAACCACAACAGACACCGATGGACATACAGTTGATACAGACCTTCAGGAGGTTGAACCCGCCTGAATTTGATTGCCACTCGTATGACCCACTGATAGCTGATGACTGGATTGTAAGACTAAAGTAGATTTTTTAGTATATGTTGTGTTCTGACGTCAAAAGCTTGGCTGTGCAACCTTCATACTAACTTGGGAAGCTCGGAAACAGTGGGAGCTCATACGGAGAGCTCATGACATCAAGCATAATCCAGTGACATGGGATTGTTTCGTATCATAGTCAGTGCAAATAAGGAGGCTGAATTCCTCAGGTTGGTGCAAAGAAATATGATTGTAGCTGAGTATGAGAGAAATTTTAACCGCCATACATTATGTTGATAGCGAGATAAAAGAGGCTCACACATTTTAGAGGGGACACCGTATTGAGATTAAAGATTCTGTGTCGCTTTACAATCACACCACATATGCAATGGTGATTGAAGCAACATTGTTAATGGAGCAGAATCTTCCACCTCGTGCACCGCCATGGTTATAGCAGTCATTTCATGGAAAGAGGAAACCTCAGAATTCTCACCCAGGGCTCCATAATGCAAAGAGACAGGAAACAATATCAAATCTCTTATGCGATACATGTAACAAGCATCATAACGGTCAGTGCTTTAAGAGGAGCAACACTTGCCTTAAATGTGTAAAGACTGGACATTTTCTCAGACAATACCTTTTACTGGCCTAATGATTGAATAGAAACATTGTTGGGGATAGAGCTAAAGGGAAGGTTTTCACGCTGACTCGAGAGGAAGCTGAGCAATCATATATAATTGTAGCAGGTACACTACTCGTACTAGGACATTAAGCTTTTGTGTTAATTGATTCTGGATCTACGTCCTCTTTTATATATGTTTTGTTTGTGACTCATGCATCATTGCATGTTGTGCCATTGAGTTTTGAGTTATGTGTTTCTACACATTCTGGACCTTCTTTCTTGGCTGATAAGGTGATTGAGTGTTGCTCAATATGATTGTGTTGGCCATAGTGCCCTTAAAGGATGTGTAATGACATTTTAATTTGAAAAATAATAAAAATGCATTGTTCTTATAATTGTCTTTTCTGAATTACTATTGATAATTTGTATAAATATCTAAAAACTCCATATTCATTAAGGATATGATCTTGTATTAGTAGGAAAGTATTAAGATAATAAATAATGAATAAAATAGTCAGCAACATATTAGAGTACGAAATCTTTAATGAATGGTTGCTAATACGGTTCACTAAGCATTTTGAATATATGTGATCTAGATCCGGATCATTGATGCAGATAGATATCTTAGTGAAAATACTTTACATAATTAGATTATATAGGACATGATCGATATGAATTATTATCTTTATTAACTTATCATTTATTATAAATATTTAATACACATCAATTAGATGATCATATGTAGATCAATCTAAATCTAGAGTAGTCATAAACTCCTATACATGCCTACTGGATCTTTTGATTCACTCGTTAAGGTTTATTTGTAAAATAGGTTAGTGATTTTTGTTTTGGAGATTTAGTGACATAGATGGCTGGGAATGTGATCCTCCAAGATTTAGAATCCAAGCTTTCCTAACGGATCGTATATTGGTTCCCTTTAGAATTAATTCTGGAACTGAATGGTTATTGAGATCAGATTTATAATACGATTATAAATTGACCGTTCACTAGTGAGTTTATGGTACTTGAGAATCAAAAGGTAATTAGAAGGGTAAAATGATAATTTTGATCATCTCTAATTTACGAACCAATAATTGGAGAACATAACTACATGAAGTGACTATATAATTGGATTACACGAGATTACTCTATAAATATATTCTATAATTACTAATAGTACAATTTCATATTTATAGTGGAGTAATAATAAAATTAATAAATAAATTATTTAATTAAAATATTTAATTAATAATCTGATTTAGTGGTGGTTAGAATTATGGGCTATGATCCTCAAGCCTCCTCTGTACAACACAGTTTAGGGTGTAAATGTTTCAATGCATATGAAAAGGACTAGCTTGCAAAATGACTTAAGTTTCCGGGGTAAGTATATAACTATGATATAAGTATGTGTAATTAATTAATTAAATGTATTATTGTAATTATTAGAAATTACAATTAAATAATTATATCGATTAGTCATGAATTAATCGATAATGAGATAGTATATTTGAATTATGAAATTAAATAGTGTTAGATTATTATGAGATAATACTTTAATTTTCAATCAACTGATTGGTTAATTTTGAATTAACAGATAAGTTGATTGTTAGGATTTATCAAATAAGTTAATTTTGAATTATCTAATATTTATGTTTATTTGAGATAACACATAAATAGTTATCTGGTTAAATAAAATAATAAATTTGAAAAATTGCAACGTGGCAGATTGGACTATCACATGCCGATCACTGATTTTGAATTAGGGATTGGCATTGCACAAGCACTGTAGTGTGGTGTAGACTGTAGTGGTCCATTTTTAATTTAATGAAAATCCTAAACCTAATGAGCCTTGACCTGGAATATATATAAATAATATTTTATTGGCCTGATAATTCGATAACTTGCTAATTAAATTAATCGTTAATCAAAGCTCTATGAATTTTCTACTTCTCTCTCAGAGTTTTATCTCTAAAGTCCTTCTCCAAAATCTCAAGATCTCATGTGTTGAATACATCTAGAGATAGAAAATTATTCTTGTTCATTCTACATGCCCACGCACGTCCTAATTTGTTTGAGGATTGGTTTGGAAGATCTTGATATTGATCTCAAAATTTGTTCATCGTGAAATTGAACGTTCATTGTTTTTACTAGAAGATAGAGAGGACGTTTGAAAGACTTCAAGAGGTAAAGTTCTTTTCTTTAAATGTCTATTAATTTAAAGTATAGTTTTATAATGGATTTGTATGAAAAATAGTTTTTTACAAAATTACTTTTGTGACATGTGGTGATTTCTAACAATTGATATCAGATCAATATTTATATATACATACATTAAATGTTGTATGGGTTTTTTTGCATTATTCAATATTTTTTTTATTTTATGAATGTATGTATGGTTAATGATGAGTCCTTAATTTTATGGTAACTTTTTGGGTCTAGGTTTTGTTCTTATTTTTCTTTAAATCTTGTGTAAGCCGTTTGAGGGTTTTTATAATTTTATTTTGAATATTATGTTGTAAAGTTCCGTATGCAAGAAGATGAAGAACGCACAGGAGCTTCGACGCCGGCCGTGGCATTAACAGTGGTCGGGCAGCCAGCTACGGCGGTTGGATTGTCCCGTTGACACTGGCGGCAGCGATCCTTGTGATTGCCGGGTACCGGGCGCAGTTGCACTGACACCGAGTTGCTCGATCCCTATGATGCTTCACGAAAATCCTAATCATATCTTCTATCTTTTATTTTAAAAAACAATGTAATTTTAAAAGGGTAGTTATCGATTTTAAATTTTTAGAAATTAAAATTAATTAATTGATTGTGCTTGACCTAAGTTTGATTCATCATTAAATTTTTTTGACCAATCAAAATTTAATTAATTTAAATGGATAATTGATGAGATTATTTAATAAGGAAAATAGTTTTTTCTAATTAAAAGGATTTTGATCAAACCTTGAAGATTATGAAGACGAACCTCTATTGGAGAAGGAGCATCTTTTAGAATATATGTATTCTTGAAACCCGCTTTGTTATTATTTCTATTTTTCAAAGGTTGTAAATTTAGAAATATACAATAGTCATTCGATTCATCATTTGTTTATTTATTTTTTATTATATTTATTTAAATAAATGGTTATTGATTTGATTAATAATATGATCATGCATTAGTCGATCACATAACATACATGAAACCCCACACAGATTTATTTAATCATGCATCTCATTAGTAGAAACATGATTTATTAGAATTGTCCTATTGTGTTTATATGGATTGTTTTGCGAAATCAATTACATGTAAACTACTAAGTTTTAATTAGTTAAACTTGGTAATCACACCACTTTAAAGGCATGCTTTTAGTTAGGCCTTTAGGATAACCAGTTTTATTAAAAGTATTTTATTGAAGTTAGACAGATATAATTTGCTAATTATTCTAAGTTCATCTAAACTAGTCTTAGGCTCTTTAGAATGTTAAATGAACTTAGGCCAATTAGATTGGATTAATAATTAATTTTACATTCATAGGATTATTGTAATTAGTAATTAATTGATTAGTTAATTAGAAACACATTAATTACAAAATAGTAAATGGTAGAAGGTTGACATGTCAGTGAGACCTATGGTCTACATTATTAGTACAACAGCGTGAGATATGATGAGGGCATCGAGACAGTTTTGTTTTCATCCCATTAAGGAAGGTTTCGTACTGTATCAATATCAATGTTGGTTTCTTATGAAGATGGGAATAAGTGATGTATTTTAGACTTGACCGACCCTAAGATGTCATTTTCTAAATTAAGTCATGGATTCTGAAATGATGGGTTATACTTTCAAAGTCACAATTAAGCTTTGAGTGGATAATTGTGTGTTGACCAAATTACTGATACTTTATTGTTAAAATGAAACTATGAGATATTTTATGTTTTAATTACTAAGGGTGAGAATGTCTTATAGACAGTCTAAGATTAATCTGACTGACCCTAAGACAACGCATTAATTATTAGGTTATTTTATCGTGGATTAGTAAATGTTAAATTTATGTGTTTAATATGTTGCATTCATACATTTACTTTTCTGAATTCTGGATATTTATTTCAATTATATTCAATTACGCATGTTTTATTTCTTTTCATTTATTATTATCTCTACCACGGGCAACCCTATTACTGCTTTACATGTACTCAAAACTTTGAATGGAGATAACTTCATAAGATGGCAATCGAATTTAAATTTGATGCTTATATGTGAGAACCACAAATTTATTCTTACTAAGGAATGTCCTGAGGAGCTAGCTGCCAATGCTCTGAAAAAGGTTCGGGACAACTTTGATGCCTGGATTCAGTCCAACAACAAGGCTAAGTGCTATATGCTTGTGAGCATGAATGATGTTCTCAGAACAAAAAATGAAAGCACGGAAACTGCCTATAAGATTATGTAATCTCTACATGCGATGTTTAGGCAACAATTTGATCAAAGTCGTCATGAAGCTAATAGGAGCTACATGACTACTAAGATGAAATGTACTTCTGTGCATGAACATGATGAACACAATGCGTGAGGTAGAAGTACATGAGGTTACCATTGATGAGTGAACTCAGGTCAGCATTATAATTGAATCACTCACACATGCTTTTTCTACATTCACTACCAACTATGTTATGAACAAGTTACAATTTAACATGACCGAATTGTTGAATGAACTGCAGATTTTTGAGTCACTCAACAAGAGTATGACCTTATAGGGCAAGGCAAATGTTGCTGAACAAAAGCCTTCTTCCATTATTGTTAATAGTAACAAAAGGAAGAAGAACAATGGTAAGGACAAAAGTAAGAATAAGAAAGGAAAGAAAGCCAAGAGGTCACCCAAGGCTAAGAAGAACAAGAATGACAACAAATCCAAGGGAAAGCATTTGCATTGTGGAGTTGAAGGTCATTGGAAGAGAAATTGTAGCAGCTATCTCTCCGAACTGAAAAAGAAAGGAAAATATGATTTACTTGTTCTTGAAGCTTACTTAGTGGAAAATGATTTGTCATCTTGCATAGTTGAGTTGATTCAGGGGCCACTAATCATGTATGTTATTCTTTGTAGATAATTGATTTTTTAAAGGAGCTTGCTGATGGCGAGGTGATGATGAGAGTTGGCAGTGGTGCGCTCATTTTAGCAAATGCATTGGTGACAATCCGTTTAAATTTTTAAAATAATTATTTTGTTTTGAAAAATGTTTCTTTTATTCCTGGATTCTCTAGAAATTTGATTTCTTTATCTTTATTGCATGAACAAAATTTCAATATTTTTTTAATAATAATATGATTGTTATTTCAAAAAATGATTTCAATATTTATCATGCAATAATTTCAAACGAACTGTACATGTTTAAACCAACTGAACGAACGTTAAATAATTCAAAATTATTTAAAGAAGCAAAACCAAAATGTAACAAACGACAAAAGGTTTCTCAATAAGATGATATAT
This sequence comes from Datisca glomerata, assembly GCA_003255025.1. Classification (NCBI taxonomy): domain Eukaryota; kingdom Viridiplantae; phylum Streptophyta; class Magnoliopsida; order Cucurbitales; family Datiscaceae; genus Datisca; species Datisca glomerata. The sequence goes on from QANY01008651.1 coordinate 1,667,092, forward strand.
GTCTTTGGCATCTTAGATTGGGTCATACTAATATTGACATAATAAATCGATTAACAAAGGACGGTCCTTTGAGAGAACTAAAAGCTGAAACTCTTTTGGTTTTTGAATCTTATCTAGAGGCTGAAATGACCAAGAGACATTTCACTACAAATGGCCAAAGAGCCAAAGTACAACTTGAGTTAGTATATAGTCACGTCTGTGGATCGATCAATGTATAAGCTAGAGGTGGATATGAGTATTTTGTCACTTTTATTGACGATTACTCAAGATGCAATTATACTTACCTAATGCATAAAAAGTCTAAAACTTTTGAAAAGTTTAAAGACTTCAAAGCTGAAGCTGAAAAAATTAGGTAAATCTCTAAAAACACTTCGATGAGATCGACGTAGTGAATACTTAGATTTAGAATTCAAGGATTACATGCTTGAGTATGGCATTTTATCCCAACTCACAGCACCTGGAACATCACAAGAAAATGGCTTTGCAGGAAGGAGAAATAAAACCTTATTGGATATAGTTAGGCCGATGTTAAGCTACTCATCACTACCACTCACATTTTGGGGATACACACTTCAAACGACAACTTAAATTTTGAATGTAGTTCCATCTAAGTCTGTAAGCAATACACCTTTAGAGTTATGGATGGCTCCAAACCTAGTTTGCGCCATTTTCGTATATGGGGGTATTTGACTCATGTTCTTAGACCTAAGACTGGAAAGTTTGACTTAAGGTGTGAAGTGTGTATAGTTGTTGGTTATGCTCCAGAGACAAGAGGTGGGTACTTTTATAGTCACGAGGATCAAAACGTGTTTGAATCGACAAATGCTACTTTACTTGAACACGACTATATGGTAAACTATAAACCTGAGAGCAAAGTAGTTCTTGAGGAACTATCATCTGATGAGATCAGATCAACTTCATTGTTAAGAGATAAACGATAAACCATAGAGGTCACTGTTCTTGTTGAGGAAACCCGATGCAATGTTGTAATGGTAGGGTTGTAAGACAACTCATTCGCTATGAACATGAGGCGCATATTCTAGTGTCAAACACTGATAATGACGATCAATTATCCTTTAGATAGGTGATGGATGATCCTGAAAAAGAGAAATGGCAAGATGCCATGAACCAAGAAATGAAATTTATGTATTCTAATTCTGTCTGGAAACTTGCAGATCCAGTTGAAGAAGTTATAATAAGATTATAAATTAATCATTCACTAGTAGATTAATGGTACTTGAGGATCAAGGAATAATTAGAATGATAAAATTGTAATTTTGACCAGTTCTAATTTATGAACCAATAATTGGAGGACATTACAACGTGAAATGATTATATTAGTGGACTACATGAGAATGTCTGTAAATACAATTTGTAATTTCTAAAAGTGCAATTCCATATATATAGTGGAGTAATAATAAAATTAAAAAATAAAATTATAATTAATAATCTGATTTATTGGAGTTTAGGATTATAGATCCATGGTCCTCAAATAACATCTATACTACGCAGTCTAGGGTCGAATATTTCAGGACATGGAAAAGGACTTAGTTGTAAATGAATTTTTATTTTGAGGCAAGTACATAATTATGAGATAAATATGTATGATTAATTAATTAATTGAATTATTTATGTATATTAATATAATTTTCGGAATTAATATATATATATATATATATTAATTATCGATAAGTGTGACAAAACATCTAATTTATGAAATTAGATAATTAAATTATTATTAGATAATAATTTAGATCTACTAAATCTATTTTTTGTAACAGATAATTAGTTGATAATGATAATCAGATATGTTAATTTAAATTTACAAATATCTAGATATTTAATTTGATTAAAATAAATATCTAATACGCAGTATTTGTCATGTGTCAATCACTGGTTGGGTATCGGAGATTGACATGGATTACTGTAGTGCCACGTGGCACTACAGTAGTGGTTGTGCAACACTATAGTGTCATATGTCACTACAGTGGTGCCGACGGAAGTGGTGGCTGGTGGTGATGGGGTGGCGATAGGAGAGTCCTGTTGTCGATTGCAACTGTGTCACTTTAAAGAAGTTTTGCACAAATCCTGATACCAACCAACCCTATCACTGTAGATTTTTTATAATAATCCTAAATCTATCAATTATCCTTTTAAAATTTAAAATTATGGTAATTTTAGAATTAATTTTTAATTTTTAATTTTATGAAAATTAGAAATCAATTGGTTGATTGAGTTTGACCCAAGTTTGATCAAATCAAATAAAATATGTATTTGACTAAGTCAAAGTAAACTATTTTAAAAGGATAATTAGAGAATTTAATTGTAATTAAGAAAAATAGTTTCTCTTAATTAAATATAATTTTGTTCAAAGCTTGGAGATTATGAAGATGGACAACAGAAGGAGAAAGCAATATTTAAAAAATATGTATTCTTGAAGTTCACTTTGTAATTTTATTTCTTTATTTCAATGGTTGTAATGTAGAAATACTCAATAGTCATTCAGTCCATTATTATTTTATTTAATTGTTAAATAATTATTTTAATTGTTATGTTTGATAACTTGTCCATACATTAGTCGATCACATGACATACATGAAAATCCCACAAAGTTTATTTAATCATGCATCTCATCAATAGAAACATGATTTTTTAGGATTATCCTAATATGTTTATATGTATTATTTTATGAAATCAATTGCATATAAGCTGTTAGGTTTTAATTAGTTAAAACTTGGTAATCACACCACACTAAGGGCTATAGTAATCTTTAGGATAACTAACTTTAATAAAAGAGTTTTATTAAAATTTGATTAATATAATTAATTAGTTAATCTAAGTTCACCTAAAAATGGCTTAGGTGCTTTAAAAAGTTAAATGAACTTAGACCAATAAGATTGGCATAATTATCTATTAAATATTTATAGGATTATTATTTTAACTAGTAATTAATTTGAAACTAATTAATTAGTTAAAATGGAAACACATAATCTAGAAATAGTGAGTGTGAGAAGGTTAACATGTCAAGAGGTACAGTGAGGGCCTCAAGATGGCTTTGTTTTCATCCTCCTAAGGTTTCATGTGGATAGTTGTGACTTGACCGAACAAGCGACACCATATTGTTAAAAGAGAAAATATGATATATTTTTGAGTTTGAGGTTAATCTGACTGACCCTATGGCAGCATAATAATTGTTGGGTTGTTTTATCATAATTAATAAATATTAAATATTATGTGTTTATTATGTTGCATTCATACATCACGTTTACTTTTCGAATTCTAGATTTTTATCAATTATATTGAACCTTTTATGTTTTAAATTTCAGTTATCATTATTATGTCTACCATGGGCAACATTGTTACTACTTTTCTCACGCTTGAAAAATTGAATGGTGATAATTTCGTACATTGAAAATCAAATATAAACTTAATGTAATTTGTGAGAACCATAAGGTCATTCTTACTAAGGAATGTCCTGAGGAGCTCAATGCTAATGCCCCTAAGAATGTTAGGAACAAATATGATGCTTGAATCATATCAAACAACAAGGCGAAGTGCTACATGCTTGCAATCATGAATGATGTTATGAGAATCAAGCATGAAAGCATGGAGACTGCCTATGAGATTATGGAATCTCTACAGGCGATGTTTGGGCATCTGCTTGATTAAAGTCGTCATGAGACCACTAAGAGTTATATGACAACTAAGATGAGAAAGGGCACTTCTGTACGAGAACTTGTTTTGAACATGATCAATATAATGCACGAGGCAGAAGTACATGGGGTGACCATTGATGAACAAACTCAAGTTAGCATTATACTTGAGTCGCTCACACCAGCTTTTTTTGCGTTCACGACCAACTGTGTTATGAACAAGTTACAATTTAACATGACTATATTGTTGAATGAACTGTAGACGTTTGAGTCACTCAACCTTAGAATGACCAAAGAGGCCAAGGTAAATGTTGTCGAGCAAAAGCTTTCTTCCACTATTAATAGTAACAAGAGGAAGAAGATCAAAGGAAAGGGCGAAAAGTAAGAACAAGAAAGGGAAGAAAGCCAAGACTTCACTAAAAGATAAGAAGAACAAAAAAGACAACAAGCTCAAAGGAAAATGTTCCCACTGTGGGGTTCAAGGTCATTGGAAGAGAAACTGTAACAAGTATCTCTCCGAACAGAAAAAAAAGGTAAATATGATTTACTTGTACTTGAAGCTTGCTTAGTAGAATATATTTTGTCATCCTGTACACTTGATTCAGGAGCCACTAACCATGTATGTTTTTATTTGTAGATACTTGATTCATTAAGGGAGCTGCCTGATGGCGATGTCATTTTGAGAGTTGGCAGTGGTGCACTCGAGTCAGTTAAAGCATTAGGGACAATCCATTTACTTTTGGATATAATTATTTAGTTTTGAACGATATTTATTATATTCCTTAATTTTTGAAAATTTTGATTTCTCTTTCTTTTTTGCTAGAAAAACTATTCAAAGTTTCTTTTACTAATAAAGTGTTTACTATTTCTAAGAATGGTTTCGATATTTGTCATGCAAATGTTATAAATGGGCTGTATATGCTAAATGTACGTTAAATAATTTTGAATTATTTAAAGTGGAAAAATCTAAAAGTAACAAATGACAAAGAGTTTCTCAAGATGATGATAACGCATATCTTTGACATCTTAGGTTGGGACATATTAATCTAGATAGGTTAAACAGGTTAACAAAACATGATGCTTTGAGAGAACTAAATGTTGAAACTCTTCCCGTTTTGAATCCTGTCTAGAGGGTAAAATGACCAGGCGACCTTTCACAGGAAAGAACTAATGAGCTAAAGAACTACTTGAGCTAGTACATAGTGATGTCTATAAACCGATCAATGTACAAGCTAGAGGTGAGTATGAGTATTTTTTCACTTTCATTGACAACTAGTTAAGATATGGTTATAGTTACCGAATTCATAGAAAATCTGAAACTTTTGGAAAGTTTAAAGACTTCAAGGCTCAAGCTGAAAATTAATTAGGTAAATCATTGAAAACCCTTCGATCCGATCGAGGTGGTGAATGCTTGAATTTAGAATGCAAGAATTATTTGAATTTAGTGTGGATTCCTATCCCAACTTACAGAACCTGGAACACCACAACAAAATGATATTGTAGAAAGGAGAAATCGAACCTTATTAGATATAGTTAGGTCGATGCTAAGCTACTCATCACTTTTACTTACATTTTGGGGATATGGCTCGAAACCTAGATTATGTATTTTCAGTATATGGGGGTGTCCAACTCACATTCTTAGATACATGACTGGAAAATTAAACTTAAGGTCTGAGGTATGCATATTCGTAGGCTATGCTCCAGAGATTAGAGGTGGATACTTTTATAGTCACAAGGATCAAAAGGTATTTGTGTTGATAAATGCAACCTTCCTTGAACATGACTATATACAAAACTATGAACCTCAAAATAAAGTAATTCTTGAGAAATTAGCAGCTGATGAGATCAAACCACCTTCAATTTCTACTGGCAAACGACAAACCAGTGAAACCATAATTCCTGCAACATAAACCTAGGTGCAACGTCGTAGTGGGAGGGTTGTAATACAACCAATTCACTATGAACTAGAAGAACATGTCCTATTGTCATACATTGATAAGGACGATCCATTATCTTATCGAGAAGCAATGGATGATCCTAAAAAATACAAATGGCAAGAAGCCATGGACCAAGAACTGGAATCTATGTAATCCAATTCTGTCTAGGAACTTGTAGATTCACTTGAAAATGTCAGGTCCATTGGATGTAGGATCTTCAAGAAGAAAAGATGTGCATATGGAAACGTAGAGACTTTCAAGCCACGGTTAGTAGCCAAAGGATCTACACAGTTGATTATGAAGAGAAATTCTCCCCTGTGGCCATGCTAAAATCCATTCGTATCATTTTGTCCATAACCGCTAGTTTTGACTATGAGATATGGCAAATATAAATCAAGACAGCTTTTCTCAATGGCTATTTTGAAGAAATCATTTATATGATGCAACCAGAAGAGTTCGTACAAAGGGGGCAAGGTTAGAAAGTATGCAAGTTGCTTAAATCCATTTATGGATTAAAGCAAGCATTTAGGTTTTGGAATCTTATATTTGATGAGATTATAAAGTCTTATGGCTTCAAGATAAATATTAACGAAGCCTGTGTTTATAAATGCATCAAAGATAAGATAGTGATTTTCTTAGTTCTTTATGTTGAGGATATTCTACTAATTGAAAATGATGTAGAAACTCTATTAAATGTAAATAAGTGGTTAGCTGAGAAATTTCAAATGAAAGATTTGGGAGAAGCAAGCTATTTCTAGGCATCCAAATCATAAGGGATAGAAAGAACAAGCTCTTGCCACTTTCTCAGGCATCTTATATTGATAAGGTACTGAAGAGATTAACTATAGAGAATTCCAAGAAATGTGAACCACCGAGCAGACGTGGAATTATCCTCTCTAAAGAACAATGTCCTATGACAACTTAGGAGGAAGATGATATGAGAAAGGTTCCCCATGCTTCAGCAGTTGGAAGTCTCATGTATGCCATGTCGTGTACGAGACCAGACACCTATTATGTAGTGGGAATTATCAGTCGTTATCAAACGCATCCAAGTTTGGAACAGTGGATTGCAGTAAAGCACATTCTCAAGTATCTTAGGAAATGGAAAATTATATGTTTATTTATTCATGTGGAGACTTAAATTGCACTGGATTTACTGATTAGGAATCACATACGGATAGTCGAAAGTCGACGTCCGGGTCACACACCGAGATGATCTAACTATTATGAAGATAACATTAGATCAGAATCTAGAGTGACTGTTATGAAGATAATGTTGGATCAAAACCTGGTTGACCTATTTACCAAGACACTTCCTGTGAAGTTGTTTGAGGGTTATGTGCGAAACATGGGGTTAAGAGAGATGTTATATTTGCTTTAGGGCAAGTGGAAGATTGTTGGGGGTTATACCCTAAAACTGACATTTTTATATGAAAATTAATGAGGATTACATTTTTCTTATAATCGTTCTTTTAAATTAGTGTTGAATAATTTATATAAATATCTAAAAATTTCATATTCATTAATTAGACTATGATCTTGTAGTAGTACGAGAGGATTAAGATCATAGATAATGAATAAAATTGTCACTAACATATTAAAGTATGTAATCTTTAATGAATGGTTGCTAGTACGATTCACTAAGCGTTATGAATGCCTATGATCTAGATCCAGATCATTGATGTGGATAGACATCTTAGTGAATGTACTTTATATAATGAGATTATATATGACTAGACCGATGTGAATTAATATATTTATCAACGTGTCGTTTGTCATAAAGATTTAATACACATAATTTTGATGATCATATGTAGATCAGTCTGAATCCTAAGTAATCATGAACTCATATGCATGTCAACTGGATATTTTGATTCACTCATTAAGGTTTGCTTGGAAAACAGGCTAGTGACTTTTATTTTGGAGATTCAGTGATATAGATCGTTGTGAACATGATCTTACAAGATTTGGAATCCAAGTTTTTCTAACAGATCGAATATTGGTTCTCTTAAATGTTAATTATGAAACTGAATGGTAATTAAGCTCAAACTTATAATAAGATTATAAATTAGTCATTCACTAGTGGATTAATGGTACTTAAGGATCAAAAGGTAATTAGAAGGGTAAAATGATAATTTTGACCAGTTCTAATTTATGAACCAATAATTGGAGGACAGAACTACGTGAAATGATTATATCAGCGGACTAAATGAGAATATTCTGTAAATACAATATGTAATCTCTAATAGTGTAATTCCATATTTATAGTGGATTAATAATGAAATTAATGAATAAGATCATTTAATTAAAGAGTTAAATTAATAATTTGATTTATTGGAGCTTAGGATTATAGGTCCATGGTCCCCAGGTCACTTCTATATTATGTAATGATTATATTAATGGATTACACAAGATTACTCTATAAATATATTCTATAATTACTAAGAGTGCAATTCCATATTTATATTGGAGTAATAATGGAATTAATAAATAAGATTATTTAATTAAAGTGTTTAATTAATAATATGATTTATTAGAGCTTAGAACTATGAGTTCATAGTCCCCAAACCACCTTTGTACTACACAGTCTAGGGTGTGATTGTTTCAAGGCATAAGAAAAGTACTAGCTTGCAAAATAAATTAAGTTTCTAGGGTAAGTATATAATTATGAGATAATTATATGTAATTAATTAATTAATTAAATTGATTCTTATAGTTTTCAGAAATTATAATGATTAGTTATGAATTAATCGATGATGAGACAATATATTTGATTTATGAAATTAAATAGTATTAGATTATTATGAGAATAATTTAATTTGAATCAACTGATTACTTAATTTTGAAAACAGATAAGTTGATAGTTAGGATTTATTAGATTAGTTAATTTTGAATTATCTGATATTTATGTTTATTTGAGATAACACACAAATATTTATCTGATTAAATAAAATAATAAATTTTAAAAATTACCATGTGGAAAATTGGATTGCCACACGCCAATCACTAATTTTGAATCAGGGATTGGTGTGGCACATGCACAACAATGTGGTGCAGACTGTAGTGGGTCCTACTGCAGTGACACATTTATAATTAATTTTCTATTTTATGGAAACCCTAAATTTAATGAGTCTTGACCTAGAATATATAGAGATAATATTCTATTGGCCTGATAATTTGATAACTTGTTGATTAATCGTTAGTCAATGCTCTGTGAATTCTCTAATTCTCTCTCAGAGTTTTGTCTCAAAAGTCTTTCTCTAAAATTTCAAGATCTCATGTGTTGAGTATATCTAGAGATAGAAAATTGTTTTTGTTCATTCAACGTGCCAACACACGTCCTAATGTGTTTGAGAATTGGTTTGGAAGATCTTGGTGTGTATCTCAAAGTTTATTCATCATGGAATCGAATGTTCGTTGTTTCTACTAGAAGATAGATAGGACGCTTGATTGACTGCAAAAGGTAAAATTCTTTTATTTGAATGTCTATTAATTTAATGTATAGACATATAATGGATCCGTGTGAAAAGTAGTTTTTCACAAAATTATTTTTGGGACCTGTGGCGTCGCAATTATTTTTCGATTGATAAAATTTTAAAAACCTTTCTGCTGCGCGCTGCGATTTCCAATAGATAGCATATCGTATTATGGATGCTAAGCTTGTAGTCCTAGGGATGCATGATTTTGACGTAATCCTAGGGATGGACTTGTTGGCTGCTAATTATGCCAATATAGACTACTATCGAAAGGAAGTTTGTTTCCTACCACCAGGTGGACCTAGCTTCAAATTTAGGGGCTCTTAGAAACGAACAATACTAAAGCTTATATCTACATTACGAGCATAACGTCTCATTAATCGTGGTAATCGGGGCTATTTAGCTAATGGTTTGGACATTTTTAAAACACATGTATATATTGTATCAGTTTTAGTCATTTATGAATTTTTGGATGTCTTTCGCGATGAATTTTTGGGAGAGATTTTCATATTCAGTTGGAACCAGGCACTACCCATATATCCAAAGCTACGTATCATATGGATCCTGCAGGAGTTGAAAGAACTTAAAGACTAATTTCAAGAATTACTAGATAAGGGTTTCATTAGACACAGTGTTTCACCTTGAAGTGCTCCAGTGTTATTTGTTGAAAAGAAAGATGGATCAATGAGGTTATTCATTAACCACAGGGATTTGAACTGAATCACTATCAAGAATAAGTATATGTTACTGCGCATTGAGGATTTGTTTGATAAACTTCAGGGAGCAACAAGATTCTTTAAGATTGATTTGAGTTCAAGTTACCAACAACTTAGGATTTGAGATGCGGATATTCCTAAGACAACATTTCGTACTCGTTACGGCCATTATGAGTTTGAAGTGATGTTGTTTGGATTAACTAATGCTCCAACAACCTTTATGGATTTGATGAACATGGTGTTCAAGGAGTATTTTGATCATTTTATGATTGTCTTTATTGATGATATTATGGGGTAATCTATATGCAGGCCGAGCATATGGATCACCTCAGGATTGTTTTGCAAGCATTAAGAACACACCGGTTATATACCAAAGCTCCAGAAGTGTGAGTTTTGGCTTCAACAAGTATCATCCCTTGGTCATGTGATATCTTGAGATGGAATCTCTGTTGACCCGTCTAAGATTGAAGCAGTGTCTATTTGATCTCAGTTTTCTAGGTCTAGTAGGATATTATAAGAGGTTTGTTGATGGTTTTGTACAGATCATTGTTCCACTTACTCAGTTGACTAGGAAGAATGCCATATTTACTTGGACGGCTAAGTGTGAGAAATGTTTTCAGAACCTTAAAGAAAAATTAGTGTCAGCACCAGTGTTGATCATTCTAGATGGTAAAAGCGAGTTTGTGATTTATAGTTAGCACCAATGTTGATCATTCCATATTCTTCACTCAAGCCTTATGAACAGAACTATCATACTCATTATTCAAAGTTGGATGTAGTTGTATATGCCCTCAAGATTTGGACACATTATTTGTATGGTTGTAAGTGTAAGATTTACACAGATCATAAGCGTCTCAAGTACTTTTTCACTCAGAAGGAACTTAACACGTGGCAATATCGTTGGTTGGAACTAGTGAAGGATTATGCCTGCGAGATCATTTATCACCCAAGAAAGACAAATGTAGTGGGTGATGCCTTAAGTAAAAGCATATCCTAGAGGATTTTGAATGTGCCGAGATTCAAGTCTTATTGAAAGACACTACAACATAGCTAGCTTAGTTCACAATACAACCGTATTTACAGTAACGTATTCTTGATGCACAAAACTCAGGCTTTGAGTTGTTTCTGATTTGTACTGAAATGGGTTCAGACAAAAGACAATGGTTCGTTATCAGTGATGATTCGACTCTTCACTTTCATGGGAGGCTTTGTCTTCCGAAAGATGCAGTCAATTACTCACAGTGGCTCATAGTTCACCATATACAGTGCACCCTGGCAGTACTAAGATGTACCACGATTTAAATTTATATTATTGGTGGAATGCCATGAAGTGTGATATTGCTGAGTCTGTTAGTAAATGTTTGATGTGTCAGCAGATTAAGGCCCAGAAACAGCGACAATCAGGGGTCTTACAACCATTAAGTATTCCTTAATGGAAGTGGGAGCATGTGACTATCGATTTCATTTCAGGGCAACCAAGGATGGTAAAAGGTTACAACTCCATTTGGGTTGTGGTGGGTCATCTTACCAGGTCTGCACAGTTTTTGCCTAGCAAGACTACATTTTTAGTTTAGGGTTGGGCTCGGTTGTATATCCGAGAGATTGTTCGAATTCATGGGGTTCTAGTGTCTATTGTATCAAATCGAGATCTGTGGTTCATGTCAAATTTTTGGAGAAGTCTATAGAAAGCTTTAGGTACTCAGTTTAATTTTAGTATAGCTTTCCATCAGCAATCTAATGGAAAATCTGAGCGTACGATGCAGACGTTAGAGGATATGCTTTGATCTTGTGTATCAGATTTCTCTGGTAGTTGGGACTCACAGTTGGCACTTGTGGAGTTTGCATACAATAACAGCTACCAAGCGACGATTGGTATGGCTCCTTTTGAGGCACTTTATGGGAAAAAGTGTCACTCGCTAGTTCATTAGGATGAAATTGGCAAACAGAAGCTTTTGGGACCTGACTTAGTTTAGTCTACGGATGAAGCTATTCAGAAAATCAAAGATAAAATGAAGACCACTCAAAGTAGGTAAAATAATTATGCAGATGTTAGGAGAAAGGACCTGAAATTTGAAGTGGGTGATCACGTGTTTCTCAAAGTTGCACCAATGAAGGGTGTTTTGCGTTTTGGTCCTAAGGGGAAGTTGAGTCCCAGATTTATTGGTCCTTCTGAGATTTTGGATCGTATTGGTCCTTTGGCCTACCGGTTCGATTCACCACCAGCTCTTTGAGGTGTTCATAATGTGTTTCACGCCTTAATGTTCGTAAGTACGTGCCTGATCCAACTCATGTCATTGATTTTGAACATCTGCAAGTTCATGATGACCTCATTTATGAAGAGAAACCAGTTAGAATTCTAGAGTGCAGGAATCAAACTCTTTGTAATAGAATGATGCAGTTTGTCAAGGTTCTCTAGAGAAATCATCGGATCGAGGAAGCAACATGAGAACAAGAAGCGGAGATACGTGTCAAGTATCTAGATTTATTTCAATAAGGTGTATTCCTTTCGAGGACGAAAATTCTGAAGGATGGGAAAATGTATTACCCCAAGGATTTAAAGGGGTTATTTTGTTATTTTAATCCCACTCACACCTATGCACACTCATACACCAAACCAGCCCTAACATAATTGTATGTCTAATTTAGTCCCTCCTCCAATATTATGTCTACCATAGGGTTGCCCATGGTAGACATAATATTGATGACTGAAATTTAAAACATACATGATTCAATATAATTGATAAATATCTAGAATACAAAAAGTAAACGTAATGCATGGATGCAATCATAATAAACACATAAATTAAGTATTTACTAAATACGATAAAACAACCCAACGATTAATGTATCGGTCAGATTAACCCCACACTGTCTATGAGTCATTCTCGTCCTTATTAATTAAAACTTAAAATATCTCATACTTTCTCTTTTAACAATAAGGTATCCCTTGTTCGGTCAAGTCACAACTATCCACATAAAAGCTTAATTGTGACTTTGTGAGTGTAACTCATCATTTTAGATTTCATGACTTCATTTAGAATATGCCGCCTTAGAGTCGGTCCAAACTAAACTACATCACTTCCTCCTATCTTCTTAAGAAGTCCAACCTTGGTATTGGTACAGCTCGAAACCTTCCTTAGGGGGATCGAAACAAAGCCATCTCGAGACCCTCATTGCACCTCACAGTGTTGTACTAATGATGGAGACCATATGTTACATTGACATGTTAACCTTCTCCCACTCACAATTTTAGGATAATGTGTTTCTATTTTAACTAATCAATTAATTCTAAATTAATTATTAGTTAAAATAATAACCCCATAAATATTTAATTATCAGTTAATCCAATCTTATTGGTCTAAGTTCATTTAACTTTCTGAAGCGCCTAAGTCATAATTAGGTGAACTTAGATTAATTAATTATATTCATCAAACTTTAATGAAACTCTTGTACGAAAGTTGGTTAACCTAAAGGTTACTATATCGTTTAGTGTGATGTGATTATCAAATTTTAACTAGTTAAAACTAACGGTTTATATGCAATTGATTTCATAAAGTAATACATATAAACATATTAGGACAATCCAAATAAATCATATTTCTACAGATGAGATGCATGATTAAATAAAACTGTGTGGGATTTTCATGTATGACATGTGATCGACTAATGCGTGGACATGTTATCAAACATAAAAACTAAAACATTATTTAACAATTAAATAAAATAATAATGGACCGAGTGACTATGGTGTATTTCTAAATTACAACCCTTGATAAGAAATAAAATTACAAAGCGGACTTAAAGAATACATATTTCTCAAATATCGTCTCCTGCTCCTGATGTCCATCTTCATAATCTTCAAGATTTGAACAAAACCATTTTTAATTAGGAAAACTATTTTTCTTAATTAAAACAATTTCTATAATTATCTTTTTTAATATAGTTGACTTTGACTTAGTCAAATAAACATTTTATTTGATTTGGTCAAACTTGGGTCAACTTATTAATTTTTAATTTTCATAAAATATAAAATTAATAATTAACTTCAAAATTTAAATGAATAACTAAAAAGAGTTTGAGTTTTAATGAAACACTTAGGTGATAAAGTTGGTTGTATGGTTTGTAGAAAACTTTCCTAAAATGTGACAACAGTTGTCGCAGATGATAGAACTCTCCGATCGTCGCCCATCACTATCCCTTCCCGTCTCACTATCGGCAGCCGCTTGTCATGTCGGACAGCCGCTGTTCAGCATCGGCACTGTTCACCTCAACCGGGACAATAAACTTTTGGTGTGAATAGTGTTTTCATGGATGAACAGTGTTTCCGCGGATGAACAATGTTTCCCGCATGAATAGTGAATTATGTGGTTCGTCTCGTGCTTTCTTCGTCTATTCGCATTCGGAATAATTACAATAATATTCAAAATAAAATTATAAAAATTTCTACGCCTCAATTCGGCTTACACACAATCTAGAAAAAATTAAAACAAAACCTAACACAATAATCACCATATAATTAACGATCCATTATTTTTCATACATTCAAAAAACATAACCATCCATCATCATACATATCTCATATTATAAGAATAATCCAAGAAAACCCACATGACGTTTAACATATAAATATATAAAGACTGTTCTGATACCACTTGCCGATCGTCGCGGCGCGTGTGCGGTTGAAGCGTGGAGGCGCATGGCCTTTTTAAAAACAAAATTTGCGCAACGCCATGATAACCAAATAAAAACTTTTTATTAAAAACTCTTTATCAATCAGTTGGGATCCATAATATATTTATAAGTTAAATCTAAAAAATACATGGTTAGGAATCATATATCTCTTGTAATCTATATCAAGTGTCCTTGCAAAAATCGATCGACCCTCCGTTCCCACAAAATTGTTCCAACAATCAGTAGACTCCGAGATCCACACCAAGATCTTCCAAATTAATCATCAACGCACTAGGACGTGTGTGGGCATGTAAAATATTACAAGATATCTAGAGATTTACTGAGAATGAATTTAGTGAGACGATTCTCTAAAAGAACGTGATGATTATTCTTTTAGAGATTTGATTAACGTTTAATCACAGAAGAAAATCTCTCTAACACCAATCATGTTCTCAATTCAACTCTTAATTGACAAATTGATAATCTGATCGACTGATTAGCTCCTCTTCTTTCCACAACCAAGGCCATTAAATCAATATCTGTATATATACTAGATAATGGCGTATCATATTTTTAGGGATAAACTGAAATAATATTTAATTATAAAATTACAAATTGCAGTGAGACTCACAACAATTATGCACAACTGTAGTGTCATATGGCACTACATAGTACTGTGAGCTAGCATAGTTCATCACGGCACCACTGTAGTGCCATGTGGCACTATAGTTTTTTACACCACTACTGTAGTGCCATGTAGCATCACAGTAGTCCGTGTCAATTTCTGATACCCTATCAATGATTGACACGTGGCAATTAATGTGAACTAAAATTTTATTTTAATCAGATAATTTTCTAAGATATCAGTTGATTCAAAATTAACATACCTGATTATTCTCCTCAACTAACTTATCTGTTATTTCATAAATAACATATTTAGTTTATTTAAATTATTATCTAATAATAATTTAATTATCTAATTTCACAAATTAGATATTCTGTCTCACTTATCGATAATTAAAAAAATCGATAATTATATATATATAATTCCCAAAAACTATATTTAAGTATATAAATAATTCAATTAATTAATTCTCAATTAATCAATCACGCATAATTATCTAATAATTATGTACTTGCTCCAGAATAAAAACTCCTTTTGTAAGTCAGTCTTTTTCTCATGTCCTGAAATATTCACACTCTAGACAACGTAGTATAGAGGTGACTTGAGGATCATGGACCTATAATAATAAGCTCCAATAAACCATATTATTAATTAAATAATCTTATTTATTAATTCCATTATTACTCCACTATAAATAAATATGGAATTTCACTCTTAGATATTATGTAATGTATTTACAGAGCATTCTCATATAGTTCACTGGCATAATAATTTCTTGTAGTTCTTTTCTCCAATTAATTATTCGTAAATTAGAACTAGTCATGATTACCATTTTACCCTTCTAGTTACCTCTTGATCCT
Source organism: Datisca glomerata (assembly GCA_003255025.1). Lineage (NCBI taxonomy): Eukaryota > Viridiplantae > Streptophyta > Magnoliopsida > Cucurbitales > Datiscaceae > Datisca > Datisca glomerata. The sequence goes on from QANY01008651.1 coordinate 1,683,030, forward strand.
TAAGTACCATTAATCCACTAGTCAATGGCTAATTTATAATCTTATTATAAATTTGAGCTAAATAACCATTTAGTTTCAGAATTAACATTTAAAGGAACTAATATATGATCTGTTAGAAAAGCTTAGATTTCAAATATTGTAAGATCATGTCCCCAACTATCCACATCACTGAATCTTCAAAACAAAAGTCACTAGCCTAATTAACAAATAGACCTTAACGAGTTAATCAAAAAATCCAGTAGACATGCATAGGAGTTCATGACTACTCAGGATCCAGACTGATCTATATATGATCATCGAATTGATGTGTATTAAATCTTTATGATAAACAACACGTTAAGAAAGATATTAATTCACACCGGTCTTGTCATATATAATCTTATTATATAAAGTACATTCACTAAGATGTCTATCCACATCAATGATCTGGATCTAGATCATAGGCATTCATAATGCCTAGTGAACCGTACTAGTAACCATTCATTAAAGATTTCATACTTAATATGTTGCTGATAATTTTATTCACTACCTATGATCCTAATCCTCTCGTACTAATACAAGATCATAGTCTCATTAATGAATATGGAGTTTTTAGATATTTATACAAATTACTCAACAATAATTTAAAAGAACAATTATAAGAAAAGGTAATCATCTTTAAATTTCATATCAAAATGTCAATACACATTCTGTGAATCGCTCACACTAGCGTTTTCTACGTTCACGACCAAATATGTTCTGAAAAAATTGCAATTAAACATGACCCAATTGTTGAACGAACCGCAGATTGTTTTAGTCACTGAACCTTAGAATGACCAAAGAGGGTGAGGTAAATGTTGTTGAGCAAAAACATTCTTCCAAGATTTTTAAGAACAAGAAAATGAAGAAGAACAATGTAAAGGAAAAAGGTAAGAACAAGAAAGGGAAGAAAGTCATGAAATCATCAAAAGTCAAGAAGAACAAGAAAGATAGTAAGCCCAAGGGAAAATGTTTTCATTGTGGCATTGAAGGTTATTGGAAGAGAAACTGTAACAAGCATCTCTCCGAGCTGAAAAAGAACGGTATATATAATTTACTGGTACTTGAAGTTTTCTTAGTGGAATATGATTTGTCATCCTGGATACATGATTCAGGAGCCACTAACCATGTATGTTCTTCTTTGCATATGCTTCATTCGTCAAGAGAGTTTGCTGAAGGCGAGGTCGTTTTAAGAGTTGGCAGTGGTGCTCTCATGTCAGCTAAAGCATTAGGGACAGTCTGTTTACTTTTTGGATATACTTATTTGGTTTTGAACAATGTTTATTATATTCCTGGTTTTTTTAGAAATGTGATTTCTCTTTCTTTTTTGCAAGAACAGTTAGTCAAAGTTTCTTTTATTAATAAAGAGTTATTATTTCTAAGAATGGATTCGATATTTGTCATGCTAAAGTTTTAAATGGGTTGTATATGCTTGAGCCGACTGAACACGCATGAAATAAATCTGAATTATTTAAAGTAGCAAAACCTAAAAGTAAAAAACAATAAATAGTTTCTCATGACGATGATAACACATATATTTAGCATCTTAGGTTATGACATATTAATCTAGATAGGTTAAACAGGTTAACAAAGCATGGTTTTTTAAAAGAACTAAAAGTTGAAACTTTTCTTGTTTGTAAATCATATCTATAGGGTAAAATGACCAAGAGGCCTTTCAAAGAAACTGGCCAAAAAGTCAATGTACCACTTGAGCTAGTACATAGCGATGTCTATCGACCGACAGTGAACAAGCTAAAGGTGGGTATGAGTATTTTGTCACTTTCTTTGATGACTACTCAAGATATGGTTATAATTACCTAATGCATAAAAAGTTTGAACCTTTTGAAACGTTTAAAGACTTCAAGACTGAAGCTGAAAAGTAGTTAGGTAAATCTATAAAAATCCTTCGATCCAATCAGGGTGGTGAATACTTGGATTTAGAATTCAAGATTTATTGCTGGAGTGTGGAATCTTATCCCGACTCACAGCACCTTGAACGCCACTGCAACATGGTGTTGCAGAAAGGAGAAACTGAACCTTATTGGATATGGTTAGGTCGATGTTAAGCCACTCATCACTATCAGGTACATTTTGAAGATATTCATTACACACGGCCATGTACATTTTAAATGTAGTGTCCTCTAAGTTTATAAGCAAGACGCCTTTGGAGTGATGAAATGACTTCAAAGCTAGTTTAGGTCATTTCTGTATATGGGGGTGTTCAGCTCACATTCTTAGACCCAATATCAAAAAGTTAGACTCAAGGTTTTAAGTATGCATATTCACTAACTATGCTCTAGAGACTAGATGTGGGTACTTTAATAGTCACAAGGATCAAAAGATATTTGTATCAACAAATGTCACCTTCCTTGAACACGAATATATGGAAAATTACAAACCTCAAAACAAAGTAGTTCTCTAGGAATTAGTGACTGATGAGATCAGAACACCTTCAACTTCTACTGATAAATGACAAATTAGAGAAACTATGGTTCCTGCAAAGGAAACCTCGATGCAACGTCATAGTGAGAGGGTTGTAAGATAATTAGTTCGCTACAAACTAGAAGCACACATCCTAGTTTCAGACACTGATAATGACGATCTATTATCTTATGAAGAAGCAATGGATGATCCTGAAAAGGAGAAATTGCAAGATGTCATGAACCAGAAAATGGAATCTATGTATTCCAATTCCTTCTAGGAACATGTAGATCCACTTGAAAATATCAGGCCCATTGGATGTAAATGGATCTTCAAGAAGAAAAAAGGTGCATATGAGAAAATAGAGACTTTCAAGGCACAGTTAGTAGGCAAGGTTTATACACAAAGAGAAGGAGTCGATTATGAAGAGACATTCTCCCCTATGACCTTGCTCAAATCCATTCGCATACATTTGAGATATGGAAAATGGATATCAAGATAGCTTTTCTGAATGGCTCTCTTGGAGAAAGCATCTCTATGATGCAACCAGAAATGTTCGTACAAAAGAAGTCAGATCAGAAAGTTTGCAAGTTGCTTAAATTCATTTATGGATTAAAGCAAACATCAAGATCTTGGAATCCTACATTTGATGATATTACAAAGTCTTATGGAATCTAGCACAATGTTGATGTAGTCTGTGTTTATAAATACATTAAAAATAAGATAGTGGTTTTCTTCATTCTTTATGTTAACGATATTCTACTCGTTGAGAATGATGTAGAATCTTTATCAAACGTAAAGTGGTGGTTAGCTGAGAAATTTCAAATGACAGATCTGAGAGAGGCGAGATATGTTCTAGGCATCCAAATCTTAAGGGATAGAAAGAACAAGATCTTAAAACTTTCTCAGGCATCTTATATTGATAAGGTGTTGGAATGATTCTCTATGGAGAATTTCAAGAAATGCCAACTACCGACCAAACATGGAATTGTCTTCTTCAATGAACAATGTCCTAAGACACCTAAGGAGGAAGAGGATATGAGAAAGGTTCTCTATGCTTCAGCAGTTGGAAGTCTCATGTATACCATGTTGTGTACGAGACCGGACATCTGTTATTTTATGAGAATTGTCAGTCATTATCAATCGAATCTAGGTTTGGAACAGTGAATTGCAGTAAAGCACATTCTCAAGTATCTTAGGAGAACGAGAAACTATATGATTGTTTATTCAGGTGGAAACCTGAACCCCACTAGATATATTGATTCTGATTTTCAATCAGATAGAGATAATCGAAAGTCAACGTCTGGATCAGTATTCACCCTAGGTGGAGGAGCCTTTAGTCTGGAGAAGTATTAAACAATCTACCATTGTAGATTCCACTATGGAAGCTGAATGTATAGCGTCTTGTAAAGCTGCGAAAGAATTGGTATGGCTTAGAAAGTTCTATATTGATATGGAAAATGTTCCAGATATGGAAAAGCCACTAATCCTGTATTGTGGCAACAGTGGGGCGGTAGCGAATTCTAAGGAACCGAGGTGTCAGAAGAGGGGCAATCACATAGAAAGAAAATATCATCTTGTAAGAGAGATCGTGTATCGAGTGGATGTGACTGTTATGAATATAGCGTGAGAACAGAACATGGTTGATCCTTTTACAAAGACACTTCTTGCGAAGTCATTTGAGGGTCACGTGCGTAACATGGGATTGAGAGAAATGCCACATTTGCTTTAGAGCAAGTGGAAAATTGTTGGGGGTTATGCCTTCAAAGCATGTGTATTGACATTTTGATATGAAATTTAATGAGAATTATATTTTTCTTATCATTATTTTTTTAAATTATTGTTAAATAATTTATATAAATATCTGAAAATTATATAATCATTAAAAAATTATGACCTTGTATTAGTACGAGAGTATTAAGATCATAGATAATGAATAAAATTGTCAGCAACATTAAAGTATGGAATCTTTAATGCATGGTTGCTAGTACAATTAACTAAGTATTATGAATCTGTGTGATCTAGATCTGGATCATTGATGTATATATACATCTTCGTGAAGTACTTTATATTATGAAATTATATATGACTGGACCGACGTGAATTAATATCTTTAACAACGTGTCGTTTATCATAAAGATTTAATACAAATCAATTCGATGATCATATGTAGATCAATCTGAATCATGAGTACTCATGAACTCATATGCATATCTACTGGATCTTTTGATTCACTCATTAAGGTTTGTTTGTAAAACTTGCTAGTGGCTTTTATTTTGGGGATTCAGTGATGTGGATGGCTGGGAACATGATATTGCAAGATTTAGAATCCAACATTTCCTAACGGATCATATTTTGGAACTGAATGGTCATTGAGATCAAATTTATAATAAGATTATAAATTAGTCATTCACTAGTAGTTTAATGATACTTAAAGATCAAGAGGTATTTAGAGGAGTAAAATGATAATTTTGATCAGCTCTAATTTACAAACCAGTAATTGTAGGACAAAACTATTTGAAATGATTATATCAGTGGGCTACATGAAAATATTATATAAATACATTCTATAATCACTAAGAGTTTAATTTCATATTTATCCTGGAGTAATAATGAAATTAATAAATAAGATTATTTAATTAAAAAATTTAATTAATAATCTAGTTTATCTGAGCCAAGGATTATATGTCAAATGGTCTCCAAGTCACATTTATACTATGCAATCTAGGGTGTGAATATTTCAGGATATGAGAAAAAGACTGACTTGCAAATAAATTTTTATTCTGAGACAAGTACATAATTATGATGTAATTATGTATGATTAATTAATTAGGAATTAATTAATTGAATTATTTATATATATAAATATAAATTTCAGAAATTATATATATAAATAATTATCGTTTATTTTGTTCAATTATCGATAGTGAGATAGAATATCCCATTTATGAAATTAGATAATTAAATTATTATTAGATAATAATTTGAATCAACTAAATCTGTTATTTGTGAAATAACAGATAATTTAGTTGATATGGGTAATCAGATATATTAATTTTGAATTAACTAATATCTAGATATTTATCAGATTAAAATAAATATTTAATTTACAGTAATTGTCACGTGTCGATCAATGATTGAGAATCATAGATCACCATGGACTGTTGTAGTGCCACGTGGCATTACAGCAGTAGGCGTGTAACACTGTAGTGCCACGCAACACTGCAGTGTGGCGTAACATACAATGTCGTGAGGCACTATGATGGTTTACGTTAACTGCAGTGCTGTGTGGCACTACAGTTGTGCATCATTATACAATGGGTCTCATTATATTGGATAATTTGAAATTAAATATTAATTTGTATTTATCTCTAAATATCTTATACACCATTATCTAGAAAAAATATATATATAGATATATATATATTATTCTAGTGGTCTCAGTTGACGACTAAGTTGATTAGTTCATCAATCAATAATGGATGTGAAAACACAGTTAATGCCAGAGAAATTTTCCTATGCGATTAAAACTTAATCAAATCTCTAAAAGAATAGTTATCGCGTTCTTTTAGAGAATCGTCTCACTAAAATCCTTCTTAGTAAATCTCTAGATCTCGTGTGTTGAGTCCATCTAGAGACAAAAGTGTCTTGTAATATTTTACGTGCCCACACACGTCCTAGTGCGTTGACAATTGACTTAGAAGTTCTTGGTGTGGATCTCAGAATCTACTAATCGTTGTAACGATTTCGTGGGACGGAGGATCGATCGGTTTTCCAAGGGCACTTGATAAGAGGTATATGATTCATATTCTTGTATGTTTATAGATTTAATGTGTAAATATATAATGAATCTTGACTGATTGAAAAAAAAATTTAAAAAAAAAGTTTTTATTTGGTTATCGTGGCGTTGCACAAGTTTTATTTTATTAAAAGATTTGATCTTTACCAAAAGTTTATTTTTTTAAATGGCCACGCGCCACAATATTTTGTCGCGCTCGCGCCGCAATGACCAACAACAACTACACGTGTCATCTTTTATGAGGTTCAAGGAATATCGATAGCACATTTTTTGTTTAATCATCATATTTTATGTTCAAGATACAGTTTCCTTGCTAACACACAAGGTAGATGTACAAAAAGTCATGTATTATGTATCAAGAAATGTATCTCGCCCAACTTATCAACTAAGAAAATACTCAAGTACACATGCCATTAATCACTAAGATATATTATGTTAAATTACAATTACTTTGTTTGCACGAGCATATAATAAAGATATGTATTTTAGTTTATGTTAACACGAGCATTGACCCTCGAGGTCTTTTGCTCTAATTTAGGGAGGGCCAAGGTGGAGAACCATAAATTGCCAGGTATCTTGTTCCCAGAGCTGCCGCCTTTCATTTCTTGCTGAAGCCTGGTGCATGCTACTTTCTGAGTTTTGTCTCTGCCTTAATGGCAGGACCACCTGAGCTCTGTATTCTGCTCATGGACGGATGTCGATTTATCCTAAACTACCTTTCTCAGATGCTCTGGTGGGAGAATGATTGACATGTTCAGGCCTTCAAGTTCCTCCCAGAAGTCATTCCTTATCCAATGCTCCGGCTACTTCACTCTGCTTCATGAATGAGCTTGGGAGGGACATGCTCGTATGTCGCATTGGTAAATCCTGATGTTGCTGAAAAATAGTGTAAAGGGTCTTCTGACCGTCCTTATCCTCTCATCGGTGCTTCTGGAACTGACCTGGCTTGCAAGCTAGCATAATTATATAAGGCGTGAGAGCCGAGAAATGCCTGTTGCAGAGGATTGATTTAAGGCTACGTATTTTATCTAGGAATGATCCTCACCCGTTTATCCGCGCTGCGTGACTTTCGTTTGCAAATTTTTTTGTGGCAAAAGGACACCAAGGCGTTGGGGAGATAGGTGGCCTACCGGTATTTTCCTCCATCTTCCGCAACTGCTCACATATTGCCTACGGAAGGTCCTTTAGGGGTCTCTACCTTCATTTTTTCTTCAGTTGCCTTGCTCTCCTCCCTCATCTTCTTGGGATGACCCCGACCAGAACCTTACAAAGGGGGAGCTTGGCCATCCAATGCCTGGTTTCATTTTGGTCCTGGATTCCTCAAGGGATGCCAGTTTCTCCAGGTTAAGGTGTCGTCTCACCCTTTCCCATATTATTTTCCCCATGGTCCTGCGAATGTGTAGCGACTCAGCCAGCGGGCCTTTGAGGCATAGGGGAGGACCATTTCCGTACAGAAGACCACAATGACATGAGCAACGTCTGGCACGCCTTTCCTCATCTTCTTAGTTACGTCATAGGTTACAACCACTGTATCCTTCTTCCTTCATCGTGGAATAATTATTACGATAGAGAGTCCCTCTCTCACTGGGGGGAAGGGTGAATCCTCCTTCTCGTCCTGGGCTTCGTCGACATAAGATGTCAAACCCATCCCCTCATTGTGAGAGGAGGAGGGTTTCAAGTGCTTTGAATATGAACGATTTTATCGCCGTTCCTACAGACGGCGCAACTGTTGAAGTCGAAATTTTAACAATATTGATACTTGACTCCTGTGGCGGTTACTGACACCAAGAACTTCAATGATGATATCGAAGTCATTCTTCCCTCTAGTTGAAACTCTTCACGACCTCAACGTTTGTAAAACACAAACAAAGAATCCAAAGAGCGAGGGAACCATGGGGGTGGTTGCCTTGCCTAAGGGCATCAGATGCCTAAGTCAGCGTCCTGGCGTTTTTTTGACATAGTTTCCTTATAAGAGATTATGGCGTCCCTCTTCCCTTTGTAGATGGGGATATTTGTACCTGAAGTTCTTTGGAGGAACTTTATCGAGGAAGTTTCAGGAGCGTGCTCAGAAGCTTCCCCGAACACGAGGTATGTCCTTGATTGGACAAGAGGGAGACAACCTTCGACATAAAGCGATGTGCATAAAAAGTTAAGATGCCTTCGTAGTGACCAGGCAAGGGGGGATTTTCTAACATTCTACCACGATGATTGGACTTGTTTGGTGCTCGGACGCGTAGGAAGGTGCCAATTGGGATGTTACTTTCGGCGGGTAATGATGACATTGGTAGTCGAGGTTAACCGGGCTCTCTTCGTGGATTCCATGTGTTGTCTCGCATATGCTCATGTTTGTGCAACCCGAGCTCCTTAGGGTTGACAAGTTGAGGTCGGTTCTTCTCCTTCGACACTTTTCCCCATCATTGTGTTACGGTGCGATACGGGTTTTCTTGTCATTAGTGCTTGGGAAAACACTCATAACAATATATATAAGATGATTAAAAAATTAATTGAATGTATTAAAATTTTGATTAAATTATTTTAATAAGTTTTTTGATAGAAAGATTCAAACTAATTAAATTTATAATTATACTAAACTGTTAATTACTTTATGTTTAGTACGAATACCTGTTTTTCTTTGTATTTTAAGTTTATATTAAAAAAATTGTATGTTTAGTAAAATGTGTTCAATTTTATTACATAATTCCATTTGGTACTAAAATAAAAAATATACGGAGCAAAGCCAATCTTTATATGCATAAGATGGTGATGTAAATTTTCTTATCCTGCTATTATTTAAAGAATTAATCTGGTTTAATTTGCAATATGAGTGAATTGATACTAAATCAATTTAATCAGTTTTTTTTTTAAATAAATCAAATCAAATCAACGTAGTGATATACCTCAAAACAATACCGAATAGTTAAAATGGTTTTGAACAATTTAGTCAGTTTATTGATATTTTTAACGTCCCTATACCAAATTTAATAGATTAAGTAATGTATATATAGAAAAAGAGATGCATATACATACGGCTCTGGAGGTATATGAGTTGATACTAATCATTAATCAATTAGCTTAATTATCTATGTCATGCTTGTACGCAAAAAGGATTAATCAATTTATCACACATCAATTGCACAAAAGAAAAATATACTATATATCGCACAGATAAGATACCGATATGGCTAAACAAATTAACATTTTATGCTAGACTCAGTATACCACCCGCAATCACTTAATTCTCAATTAAGAGGAACCTCTCAAGAAATCAGCCATGAAATCTCAAAGAATAATAACTGAACTCTCAACACTATGAAAGAGAAAAGACAGAGTTGGAGAGAAAGAGATAACACACAGAAATTTATATTGGTTCGGTCAGTGTGACCTACATCCAGCTAAAGTGCTCAACAGAGAATGATTTGCACTATATCCAGAATCAATTTATAGAGCTTCAGAGTACAACAATGGCAGAATAAGAAAAGAAGATCAACCCTCTTCTAATCAGTCATTCCATGTGCAATTTCCTTCAGCTTAGCTTCTTGAATGCAGTAAAAAATCTTGCAGACACGATGAGATTTCTTCCTTTACTGTTATGGTAATTTTTGAGAATGTCGAGTCATACAGAAGCTAGAAGATGAGCTTTTGATTAAGTAGCATGCTGAGTGTTGCTCAGCCAAGTGGTAGCCAACTATTGGTATTTGTCTTCCATGCCAAAACAATGTCGTCTAACTTATTGACTTAGGTCATGAGATGTCATTTTACCTATGGTACTTGAGCTCTTCTTCTTCCTCGGGCTCAAAAGGATCTCAACTCAACATGCTACACCTTGATCCTTTTAAGCTCAAAGTTTCTGGTCTCCAAGTGCAACTCATGCTCTCTGAAGAAGACTCATAGCCTTAACAACTAACCAGTGTTCAATCTCAGAAGTTTGAGGCAGTGATCAAACTTCTTTGTTGTGACTACTTTTGTTCCCATGTCAGCAGGTTTTTCCTTAGTATTTACCTTCTCAAGATAAACTTCTCCTTTGGCAATGATATCTCTAACAAACTGATACCTTATTTCTACATGTTTTTTCCTCTCATGGAACACTGGATTCTTGCATAAATGTATAAAGGATTGACTGTCAGAGTACACAGTATTAATACCTCTATATATCATCAATTCTTTGAGTAAACCTTACAACCAAATAGCCTCCTTGATTAATTCTGTTGTGGCAGTGTATTCTGCTTCAGTAGTTGAGAGGGCTACAATGTTTTGAAGTTGAGTTTTCCAGCTTATACAATTTCCATTCAGAGTGAAAATGTAAGAAGTTGTTTACCTTCTTTTGTCCCTATCTCCTGCCAAATTTGAATCTACATAACCTATCAGCTTAACTTCACCTCCTTCATTCTTATAAACAAGTCCCAAATTACAGGTTCCCTTAATGTATCTTAGAAGCCATTCCATTGCCCTCCAATGTTCCTCACCTGGGTTTTCCATATACCTACTCAATACACTTATTTAATGAGCTAGATCAGGTTTGGTACTGATCATAGAGTACATTAAGGATCCAATTGCCATAGTATAAGGTACCTTTGACATTTTTTCTTTTTCTTCTTCTCCCTTAGGACACAGCTGAACAGATAGTTGAAAATGAGCTGCTAGAGGAACACTTACTAGCTTAGCATGATCCATGGCAAACCTTTGTACATGTTTTGTCCTCTCATGGAACATTGGATTCATGCATAAATGTATAAAGGATTGGCTGTCAGAGTACACAATAGCAATACCTTTATATATCCTTAATTCTTTGAGTAAACCTTATAACCAAATAGCCTCCTTGATTGCTTCTGTTGTGGCAATGTATTCTACTTAAGTAGTTGAGAGAGCTACAGTGTTTTAAAGTTGAGTTTTTCAGCTAATACAATTTCCATTTAGAGTGAAAATGTAAGAAGTTGTTGACCTTCTTTTAACCTTATCTCCTGCAAAATCTGAATCTTCATAACCTGTCAGGTTAACTTCATCTCGTTCATTCTTATAAACAAGTCCCAGATTACAGGTTCCCTTAATGTATCTCAGAAGCCATTTCAGTGCCCTCCAATGTTCCTCACCTGGGTTTTCCATATACCTACTCAATACACTTATTGAATGAGCTAGATCAGGTCTGGTACTGATCATAGAGTACATTAAAGATCCAACTTCTATAATATAAGGTACCTTTGACAATTTTTATTTTTCTTCTTCTCCCTTAGGACACAGCTAAACAGATAGTTGAAAATGAGCTGCTAGAGGAACACTTACTAGCTTATCATGATCCATGACAAATCTTTGTACAAGTTTCTGTAAGTAAGCAGTCTGAGAGAGTTTCAGAGTTCCATTCTCCCTATTTCTGGCTATGTCTATACCACTGATCCTTTTGGCTCCACATAGATCCTTCATGTTAAACTCCTTGTTTAGAAGACCCTTAATTCTCTAGATCTTCTATTTGCTGTGACATGCTATAAACATGTCATCAACATATATTAGGAGGTATACAAATTGTTCTCCTTCTTGCTCTTGATCATAATAGAGACAACTATCATAATTGCTTCTACAGAACCCGATTCCTTCCATGAAAGTATTGAATCTCTTATACCATTGTCTCGGAGATTATTTCAAACCATATAGAGACTTCCTCAACAGACATGCCAAGTCCTCCTTTCTTTTCTATTCAAACATTTTAGGTTACTTCATGTAGATAGCTTCTTCCAATTCTCCATGTAAAAATATTGTCTTTACATCCATCTATTCAAGTTCCCAATTGAACTGAGTAACAAGTGACAAAATGATTCTAATTTACTTGTATTTTGCCACTGGTGAGAATCTTTCTTTAAAATGTACCCCTTCCTTTTTTGTGAACCCCTTTACTATAAGTCTTGCCTTGTATCTAATTGATTCTCCTGGCGTGTTTCCTTCCTTCAATTTAAACAACCATCTTCAATCTACAACTTTCTATTTTGCAGGCTTAGGCACTAGGGACCAAGTGCTGTTTTGGTGAAGAGACTTGATTTCATCCTTCATTGCAGTTAGCCAATGTTGAGCTTGCTTGTTGTTCAGGGCTTCTTGCACTGTTTGTGGTTCTCTGTCCTCAACCATGTTACCTGCCATCAAAGCAAAGGAAATTAGATCTATATCAGTATACCTCAGATTAGGTCTTACCTGTCTCCTTTCTCTGTCCCTAGCAAGTTGATAGTCTTTCAGCGATTTTTCATCCTCCCTTACTTCAATTTGGTCAACTTCAGTTTGTGCATGCTCCTCCTAGATTTGAGACTCATTGTAACTCTAGTCTACATTCATTGAGCTTTCATCAAGATTTATTCCCATATTGAATGTCTCCACCTCAATTCCAATTCTCTCAGCATTACTAGTTCATGTTACATTTGTTCATGCGATACTAGATTGTTTCTTGTAGCATGGTATATCATATCCATTAAACTTAACATCCCTACTAACAATGATTTTTATGCCATTAGAGGGTCTTACCCATAACCTATACCCCTTTACCCGTTTAGCATATCCTAAGAAGATGCATTTAATGGCTCTAGGTTTAAGTTTTCCATCATTGTGATGAGCAAATGCAGCACATCCAAAGACCCTGAGGTGGTCTAAAGTAGGAGCATTTCTTGTCCATCTCTTAAAAGTTGTGCTAAACTCTATAACACTAGAAGGGCTTCTATTTATTAAGTATGTCCCCCAAAATTTGTTTACTTAAACCTGAGCTAATTAACATGCATCTCACCTTATCCATGATAATTCTATTCATTCTCTCAGCAACACCATTTTGCTGAGGGGTGTGCCCAACAGTTTTATGTCTTATGATCTCACTATCTTTACATAAGTTGTCAAATTTTTAGCATTGCAAAACTCTAGTCCATTATCTGTCCTAATGGCCTTTAATTTCTAAATAACTTGGTTTTTTGTCAATATCTTCCATTCTAAACTTATTATAAGCTTAATCTTTAGTCTTAAGTATATATGTCCATACAGTTCTAGAATAGTCATCTATGATAGATAAAAAATATGAGTTACCTCCATATGTCACTACTGGTGATGGTCCCCACTGGTCCACATGCACATACTCCATAATTTCCTTTGAATGCTTGGAAGATGTGCTAAACTTCAGCATGTGATGCTTGCCCATGACACAGTGATCATAAAAATCTAGAGTTGGTAAGTTCTTCTTTCCAAACTGCCCTTTATTGCATAGAATCTGAATTCCTTTGTCACTCATATGACCTAGCCTTTTTGCCACATATCAACTTCCGTTGTTTCATATTTGCTTACAACTGAGGCTTTCCAGTCACTGTACTTCCAAGCATCACATATAATCTATTTTGTTTCACTCCCTTGATAAAAACCAGGGATCCTTTAAACACCTTTAGCATTCCTTTTCCAAACTTGTAGGAGTAACTTACTTCATCTAGAACTCCTAAAGAGAAGTTAGGTACATGCCTTACTTTACTTAGTGTTCTCACCACCACATCATGCATCTTAATGTGAATAGATCATTTTCCCTTCACAGTACATGACTAATTTTTTCCCATCAGGACTTTGCCTCCTTCAAACTCTATGAAGTCTAAAAACTACTCTTTCCTGGGAGTCATGTGATTGGTGCAGCCAGAGTCAAGTATCCATTCACTGTCATTACTCTCAGTAGTGACAGCAAGTACTTCTCCATCATTGTATGCTTCAATGATTGCAGCCAAGTCTTCTCCAGTTGACCCATTCTCCTTTTGCTTATTTTTTCACTCATAACAAGATCTCTTAAGGTGCCCTTCCTTTCGACAAAAGAAATAATTTTTCTTAGTCTTTCTTCCCTTGGACGGAGACCTACTTTCGATACTCCTTTACTCTTGCTCCTACCTCTTTGATTTCCTGATCTTTGAGTGCTCATTCCTCTGGTAAACAAACTTTCTCTAGTATCTTTCTTTTCATTTTTCAGTTCTAGATCCTTAGACCTGAGTGCTGAAACACATTCCTCCAGTGACAGAGTTGTCCTTCCATATTTTATAACTGCTTTTACATCCTTGAAGAAGTCAGGCAAAGAGTTGAGTAATATATTGACTTCATTTTCATCACTCAACTTCTCATTATTTTCTGAATTTGCCAGTTCTATTGTCATTCTTTTGAAGTCATCCAGATTTTTCCCTAATGTTTTGGAGGTGTCCATCTTGAATCTAAAGAGTCTCTCCTTCAAATAAATCTTGTTAGTAAGGGACTTTGTCATGTAAAGTGATTCAAACTTCTCCCACTTCTTGATGTGGTATCTTCCTCATTTACCTCTCTTAAAACATTATTTGATAAATTCAAAATAATTGTTCAAAGTGTGTCTCCATCATTTCTGATTTTTGAACCTCGGTCAGTGTGTCTGTGGCAGTTTGGAAGGATCCTCTAATGCCTTAAGCACCCTCTGTTGAGCCAACATAGCCTTTATATTCCTTCTGCAGATTCCAAAATCTCCAGTTCCATCAAACATGTCTACCTCATATCGTGTTGAACCCATAATGTCAACATGTACCCAATAATTCTCCTTCGATGTAACTATTAGCTTCTTTTCCTCCTTTGAATCTGTTGTGAATGTGCTTTTCCTTGTTAATACTGAGTTCTCTTCCTCTTAACCTAGAGCTCTGATACCACTATTAAGCTAAACTCGGTATACCACCCACAATCACTTAATTCTCGATTAAGAGTAACCTCTCAAGAAATCTCAAAGAATAATAACTAAACTCTCAACACTATGAAAGAGAAAAGAGAAAAGACAGAGTTGGAGAGAAAGAGATAATACACAGAGATTTATACTGGTTCGGTCAGTGTGACCACATCCAGTTGAAGTCCTCAACAGAGAACGATTTGCACTATATCTAGAATCGATTTACAGAGCTTCAGAGTACAACAATGGCAGAATAAGAAAAGAAGATCAACCCTCTTCTAATCAGTCATTCCACATGCAATAGACTACGATTACAGCGCATGCAATATGAACCCCAAACTTTCCTTCAGCTCAGCTTCTTGAATGCAGCAAGAAATCTTGCAGACACGATGAGATTTCTCCTTTTATTAATATGGTAGTTTTTCATAATGTCGAGTCATATAGAAGTTAGAAGACGAGCTTCTGATTAAGTAGCATGTTGAGTGTTGCTCAGCCAAGTGGCAGTTAATTATTGGTATTTGTCTTCCATGCCAAAACGATGTCGTCCAACTTATTGACTTAAGTCCTGTGATGTCGTTTTACCTATGATACTTGAGAGCTCTTCTTCCTCGAGCTCAAAAGGATCACAACTCAACGTAAACTCCTTCGAAATTCCTCTAAAAGCAGAGTTAATTTATGGTCTCGCCATAAATAAATGCTCATCAACCTGATGCCAGGTTTCCAAGAGTTCGACAACGAAGGCCCAGCTCGCCATCAGTCGTTCGAAAAAGTGGACCAACCACATCGCCCACGCATGTCCTCATCTTATTGTCACCGATGTTAATTTTGTTGTTTTACGTAAATAGTTTAATTGGGAAATTAAAGTGCGTAAAACGTGGCTATATGTGAGAAAACCAGCGCGACAGAGTTGGCGTGTTCGCTCCAGCATTGACACGTTTAAAAGTTTATCTGTGAAGGAAAACAAGCCAAACATGTCTTTGACTTCTCATTTAGTTAGTTGTCTCATTGTCTGGTAACTACGCTAAAATTTATTCTTCATTCTTAATCCATTCTTTAACTATCAAAAAGTAATTTGAAAAGTATGCTTTAGGTCCTATAAATATATTAGTATTAAATTTATTTTCTTTAAATATATTAAAAATTAACTATTTTTAAATAATAATTAATAATGGTGCTGTGAGCACTGCGCACTGTCTCTGCAGTGTTGCAGTACGACGTCATCGTCCGTTCTGAGAGTCTGTTCCGAGAGAAGGTGGAAGAGGAGAGATAAAAATAGTAAAATTTTGCTAATTAGATAAATGTTAATAAATACTAATTAGAGTGGAAGAGAGAGACGTGGAAAGAGAGAGAGGCGTGAAGAGGGGGGAGATGTGGAAGGAGAGAGTAAAATAGGTATATCAGTAAAATAATAAATAGATATATTATTAAATTTATATCAATTTATTATTTTTTTTAAAATTATCATATTTAATGTTTTACAAAACTGTATTTAAAATATAAAATTTGTTTAGATTTGATCCTTTCTATTGAAATCAATAGTTTGGGTGAAAGTCTAGATCATCGAGGTCTTAATGTGATAAGTCGGCCCTACTTTAAATAGGTTCGAAAGCAGAAGAATGCCCAGGTTAGGTGCATTTTACCCAACGAGCCGCGTGTCCACGATAAATATAAACGCAACCCACAGTGACTCAGGTTGTAACTCTGATCAGGTAACGATGGGAAACAAAACTCACAACATGACGCGAAAACTGTCCCATTTGGCAACTGGCAGTGACACGCATGGCAAAGATTAGTTGGTGTGGGAAAGCGGTAGCTGGCGTCGCTGGGGGTTTAAAATTCCGCGGTATCTAAGAAGCCAGACGTTTTAGTTAAGGCTTACTCTCCTAAAAGCTAAAACCGAGGAACTGCTTGAGCTTATTGGTTGTCTCGACGTATGTATATGTCAACACCTCTCTTCTTGCATGCAACCTACTGTCCAAGTTGCTGCCTCCCTTGTATTGGAATGCAACGTGCCAGTTTCTAGACTCACATAAGCTTTTTTTTGGATAAATTAAAATATGTTACGAGTACTTTGTAAAAAAAACGAGTATTCATGTTTTGATTATTTTAAATGTGAATAATTTCGACCAAGAAATTTTACACAAATACAAAATGCAAGTTAGACACAAAAGACAAGCTTCACAAAAGAATATATTATCTTTGTATTGTATTAGGCTCTATCATTTTAGTGTATTTTAGTAAAAGATTGGACTGAGTTTAATTAAAATTCAATTAAAAGAATGAACAGTAATTATTAGATTAAAAAATATCCATTGCTGAAAATTCAAATTTAATGTCTTTCCATACTTCACAAGCAAAGTTATCTCGTCAAAACAATTATCTTGTAGTGGTGTACAAATCTCATCTCCCGTACAACCTAATTTCTGAAGAAGCAGCACCGCCTCTCTTAGAAGATGCTAGAATTCTCTAGCATTGGGCTTAAGCCCATGTGCTAGATCATTCTAGCACTTGTCTAAGTCGGTTAGTAACCAACTTAGAGCCCTATAAATAGGACTTTTGGTCCTTTGTGTTGTGTGTTCAAATGTGGGACAAAAAAAATAAGGGTGTGTTTAAATGAGCCTCCAAAGAGTTCTAAAGAAGTAATATAGTGAGTGTGGGTTAGAACATGAGAAATGTAGTGTGTTGTGGTCGTGTAAAGAGAGTCTCTAAATCTTGGTTGTAAATCCAAGTAGTGTTTGGTGTAATTGCTTTTTGTCATAATAAAAGTAATTACATTATTTTCATCACGTGTCATTCTGTCCAACAAATAGAATCAGAGCGGGTCGAATTGGTCATGTCTGAATCACGAGTGGTTCATTTGGGAACCGGTTGTTGAGCTTCTTGCATATTTCGTGTGCGGTTTAGTACTACGGAGCTTGTTTTTGGAAATCAAGCTTGCTTGATTTTAGCCGAGCCACGATGGGTGACCTTCAAATGGTCAGTGGAATTAAGAAACTGAACATACAAAATTACAACACGTGGTCATTGTATATGGAGTCGTATCTCCAAGGCCAAGACTTTTGGGAGACTGTGAGTGGTAGTCATATTGTCCCATTTGGTAACTCTAAATAAAGGGAAGATAAGAGCTGACAAGGCAATGTTTGCCATCAGGACCACAATTGAGGAAGAAATGTTGGAGCACATCAGACAAGCAAACACACCCAAGGACGCGTAGGATACCTTTACTGCGTTATTCTTGAAGAAAAATGATGCAAGGCTGTAATTTCTGGAGAACGAGCTTCTCTCAATCACACAAAGCGACATGACGATAAACCAATATTTTTCTAAGGTAAAGTCTCTTTGTCATGAAATCTCTACATTAAACTCTTCTGCCGGCATGTCTGATTCAAGAATTAGAAGAACAATCATTCATGGGTTGAGGCAAGATTGGTCAACCCAACCATCTCTTGTGGAGTTAGAAAATTTTTTAGCTGATCAGGAAGCGTTAGCTAAGCAAATTTATGTAGCCACATCCAAGAATGAGGATGAAGCACTCTTTAGCTATAATAGTAAAGGTCGACCCATAAAAAATACTCACATAAGAATGGAGAAAGATGATGAACAAGATAGTCGACACAGAAGTCCTCATAGAAGAAAGACAACATGAGTGGTCAACCTCGACAACATAGAATATTTGATGGAAAATGCTGTGGAAAGAATGGCCATATGGCTAAAGACTGCTGGTCGAAAAAGAAAACAACAGAGAGCAACGCACTCATGTCAAGTGCCGGACGGACGAGCAATGGAGAATGGGACGTTGAAGCCTTTTTTGGAGGAAGAAGAAGTAATGTCAGCAGAATCATCTTATGTGGACAGGACTCGGAAGAACGAAACATCAGATTTGTGGCATTCAAGGTTAGTACATGTGAGCTATTATAAACTCAAGGTAATGACGAAGAAGTCTATGTTAAAGGATCTTCTTCAACACGATGTTAGAATAGAAATTGTTTGTGTCGGTTGTCAATATGGTAAGGCGCATCAATTACCGTATAAAGACTCAAAGTTTGAGCCAAGGCATCATTGGAGCTGATCCATTCTGGCGTATTTGGGAGAGTCAAACAACCATCAATAAGTGGGTAGCTGTACATGGTTACATTCATTGACGACTTCTCACGGTACGTATGGGTTTTCTTTATAAAAGAAACATAAAAAACGTTCTCAAAGTTTATGGAATTTAAAGAACTGGCAGAACGAGAAGTCGACAAGAAGATTCAATATCTACGAACAGATAATGGCAGCGAATATACATTAGATGAATTTTCACAATACCTGTGAAAATGTTGTATACGCCACCAATTTACATGTGCAAATACACCACAACAGAATGGAGTAGCTGAGAGAAAGAATCGTCACCTAGCAGAGACTTGCCGAAGCATGCTACATGTAAAGAATGTGCCAGGAAGATTTTGGGCAAATGTATGAGGACAGTTGCTCATGTGATAAGCAGACTTCCCCAGCCCAAGTTAGGGTTTGTTTCACCCTTTGAGAAACTGTGGGGTTGTAAACCTGCAGTTAGTCACTTCTGCATCTTTGGTGAAGAAGATAATATTAAGGATGGGACAACACAGAGTCCCTGGCAAACATGAATGCATTGAAGAGCAGTAGACGATTTGAGTGATAGGCAACCAGAAGCAATAAGTCCAGAGCTTCGAAGATCAACAAGAATACGAAAAACCGAATCACAAGTATGCAAATGTCGTGGTATCTAAAGAAGAAAGCTTCAGAGAACCAGATACATATGAAGAGGTGTCTCAGAACACCAAGTGGTTAGAAGCCATGGAAGAAGAGATAAGCTCTCTAGAAAAGAATCAAACTTGTGAGTTGGTGCCAAAGCCAAGGGAAGTGAAACTCATATCGTGGAAATGGGTTTATAATTTGAAACTCATCCAGATGGAACAATTGAGATATACAAGGCTCGACTAGTAGCTCGAGGATTCTCTCAATAGTATGGGCAAGCAAAGACTGGAGGCTATGGCAGATAGATAAGAAGAATGTCTTTCTACATGGAGAACTAGATCGGGAAATAACCAAGGGGGTTCAAAAATAAAGCTCATCGTAATTATGTTTGTAAAATGAGAAAGGCGCTCTACGGATTGAAGCAGGCCCCAAGAGCATGGTATAGTAAGATTGGTGAGTTCTTTGTGGAGAGTGGATATGTTATGGCACATGCAGATTCAAGCTTATTTGTCAAGGTAAAAGAAGCAAAGATCACAGTTGTGCTGGTATATGTGAATGATCTCATCATCACAGGTGATGATGAATTAGAAATTTGTCAAACGAAGGGGAACCTATCAGTCCACTTTCAAATGAAGGAGCTTGGAGAATTGAAACACTTACTTGGATTAGAAGTTGATCGAACTAAGGAAGTTTTATTTCTCTACCAACAAAAGTACACAAAGGACTTGTTGCAAAGGTTCGGAATGGTCGAGTGCAAGTCCATCTCAACACCTACGGAAGTTAGCGCCAAGTTGTGTGCTCATGAAGGCAAGGATTTACAAGATGGGGCTATGTATCGGCAACTAGTTGGTAGTCTGATTTACCTAACATTAACTCGACCATATATCTCATATGCAATTAGCGTAGCAAGTCGATATATGTAACATCCTAAGAAACATCATTTGGAAGCAGTACGATGAATATTGAGGTATATCAAAGATACCACTGACTATGGTCTCTTATATAAGAAGGTGATGAGTTTAAGATAGTTGGATATTGTGATGCTGATTATGTTGGAGATCATGATACCCATCGATCAACAATTGGATATGTGTTCAAGCTTGGATCTAGAGTTGTATCTTAATGTCGCAAAAGGCAACCAACTGTGTCATTGTCAACCACGGAAGCAGAGTATAGAGTAGCAGTAATGGAAGCTCAGGAGAGTATGTGGCTAATGCAACTGGTGAAGGGCCTACACTAGGTTACGGATTATGTTGTGCCACTTTATTGTGATAATCAGTATGCTATTCGACTAACAGAAAATCCGGTTTTCCTTGCCCGGACGAAGCATGTGGAGGTGCATTATCATTTTCTAAGAGAAAAAGTACTATATAAGGAACTGGAGATGCATCAAGTGAAGAGCGAAGATCAAATAGCAGACTTGTTTACTAAAGCACTCAACACTATGAGGTTTCAGAAGCTAAGAGAACAACTAAGCATGAGAAAGAAAAAAAATATGGGACAGTGCTGAGGGGTAGAATTGAAGAGGCGGCACCGCCTTCCTTAGAAGATGTTAGAATTCTCTAGCATTGAGCTTAAGCCCATATGCTAGATCTTTCTAGCACTTGTCTAAGTCGGTTAGTAACCGACTCAGAGCCCTATAAATAGGAACTTTGCTCCTTTGTGTTGCGTGTGTCCAAGTGTGGGACAAAAAAATAAGTGAGTGTCCAAAGAGTTCCAAAGAAGTAATATAGTGAGTATGAGTTAGGATGTGAGAAGTGTAGTGTGTTATGGTCATGTAAAGAGAGTCTGTAAGTCTTGGTTGTAAATCCAAGTAGTGTTTGGTGTAATTGCTTTTTGACATAATAAAAGTAATTACGCACCACGTGTCATTCTGTCCAACAATTTCTTAATCACCAAGGGGCCAAACATGAGATTCTAGAACAAACCACAATCTTTCTCTGATGTTCTTTATAATAATTTAAGATAAAGGAGAGTCAATCACCTTGTCTTAGAAGATTCATATATTCTTCTCAAGCGATACATAATAAATAAACACTATGAAGAGAAGGTTAACAATTTTAGCCCTAAGGCTCTTCAAAATATTGTTTTCCTTAGTAACCATTGAAGAAGACTCTTTGAATTTGATTCACACACACCAAGCCATATTTCAGCCCTCAAACTATAATTTTTTTATTTTCATTTATTTTCTAGTTTTATATCACTTATCTATTTTTGACAAATTATGGTGATTTTTCCTCCACCTAAATTTAGAAATCTTTGGTGGTTTTCCTTTAAAAATCTAGATCAACGGTGCTTTTCTTCGGTAGTGTTCAGTTTATAGGTGTCTTCGATAGACTTAAACGAACCCTAAAATATTCTATTTATACATTAGGGTTTGATAAGGATAAAAATGGAGCAAATGCGCACAAAATATCGTTATCGCACTAGCATCACGATGATGGTAATTCTGTTCCTCGTCAACGCGCCAGCGTCGTGATGTTGGCAATTCTGCTTCTTCTAAGGGTCCACTGTGCCAGTTCATTCACCAGATCGTTTGATAGAACAGACTTCAACCACTTTTGAGCAGATAAGCCTTTTTAGGTGGTGGAAGTGTTGGAATAATGGGGGAAAAGGAAAGAAATGAAGTGAGTGTGTGAATATAAAGTGTTGAACCTAAAGTGTGGGAGTTTTTTGTCCCACATTGAAAATGGTTAAAAGAAAATGTGTTGTTTATAAGTCCAACACATGTGTCTTGGAGTTATCCCCAATGGGCACCCCACGAAATCCAACCGGCAGGCACGACCCAGCTTGGTTCGCTTCAGGTTCGGTTCGGCTAAAGTCCTATATTTTTTCTCGCATTTTCTCTTGTTTTCCTTGGACGAGAAGTCTTTGATTGGTTTAAAGAGATAATATCCTCTACAACGTCTCTTTGCTCGTTTCTCGTTTTGTGGAACTGTTTTCATTGCTCCTCAAGCTCATGTTTTGGAACTGCCCATTCCTGAGATTGCAATTCCAGTTCCTTGTCCTCTATAAATAGAGATTTTGGGTAGTAGAACAAAACAGAGAAACAACACAACAAATTAGAGAGTCTTCTACTGTTTTTTTTTTTTTTGCATTTTGTTTGACTATTTGAGAGAGAATTTACTGAGAGTTTTGATAGACTGGTTGTTGTTCCACAGCTTAGATTATTGTATCCTGCAGAGATGGTCGACGTGTCTCCTAGCACCGGTAGATGGTGAATTCTATCATTAGGACATTACTTCCAGCAAGCCTCAATTTGTTTACTTAATTTTTTAATATTTGTAATTGTCCTTTAATTTCAAAGTTGTTCACTAAAAAAATAAACATTTTATGCAGTTACGAGTAACATGAGGTACTCCGAACGAGCCAAGATGAAGAGCTCTATATTATCCTCAATGTTTATTTAGCAGGGTTTTTTTTACTGTTATGCTTGATTTATGCATTTTGATTGTTAAGCTCTTCTGCTGATAATTTGAGATTTGATATCTCTTTGTTGGCAGATCTGTATGTTCTTGATGTTCTTTTGATCTATATTTGTAATCTTTTTTCTGGAGTTTTGTAGTTTTATTAAGGGTGTGTTTGTTATTATTTATGATTAGAAGTGTTTTTATTAAAATAACACTATCTTAGTTATTAATTATTTTTTACACATTTTTCTAAGAAGGCCTTACATTTATTTGAAAGTATATTTAACGTACATGTAGAAGCATTTTCTGAATAAATCATTTCAGTATGTGTCATGTTCATACTTTTTATTTTATTAGATGTTTTAAATGTAATCTGCTCTTTATATCAATGGTTGGAGACTATTATGGAAAAGAGAGAAATAGAAATTGATCCATTCACACTTTAAAGAACACTTGGTGCATGCCTCCCCTTAGATTTTCTAGCATATTAATAACACATAATTACTAATTTGTTATACTTATAATTATTACTATAATTCTTGAGACAACGCGGGCTTGTGTGTTTCTCTAAAACAGTTCTCAATATCAAGATTTCACTTATTACCTATGCATCTTCTTCTTGTTCTGAATTTAATTAATGTCATTGAATGCTTATATTTAATTAGGAACTAATAATTCACAGAAGAAGCAGTGATGTATTCAACTAATAAAGAAAGATCATTACCCAAACAAAGGAAAAGATCAAAGTTTTCATTTCATCTAAATAAATAAAGAAAAAAAAAGACATTTACTTGCCTCTATGCAGAAAAATTGCTTATTTTCACAACCAAAGGCAAAGACACTCTCACATTGGTGGCAGCCAAGTGATCACAATTGGACTTCGCACCTTGTGTTTTCCATCTTTCCATATCAACCCTCCGAACTCAGGAGCCGTCGTCTGCCTTGTCTTTGTCTCAATCGTAACCTTGTACGACAGTTTCTGATTCTTCTTTGTAAAACTCAACGTCTCCGGCTCGACCTTAACAGATGCACCTTTGAATGGCGAAACGAGAACATGGTATTTTGAAACAGGAGGACCCACATTAGTAACAGTCCTGTGAAGTGTCAGAGAAGTAATGGAAGTTTTCTCAGGGAAAACAGCTGAAATTGCAGGGTAATTCAATTCCCCTGGATTGGCTAGAGTGTGATGGCAAGTCCTGTTTGAGAATTTGGCAAAAACTTGAATCTCGGGAGTGGTTAATTTCATTGAGCAGAGAAATTCAAAGTAATCTTGAGGCTGAATGTCGTAAACCAAACCCGGGTCAAGAGCTTTTCTGGGGTTAATATGGCCAGCTCCATGATCATACCCATTTGAAGGTGAAGAAGCTTCTGAGGCATCCTTTAATGGGTTATATGTGTTATCATGGACATAAGCTGTTGTCATAAGGGCTGATTTAATGGCTGCTGGGCTCCATTCTGGATGTTTAGATTTTAACAAAGCAGCAATCCCACTTACATGAGGACATGACATTGAAGTCCCTGATAGTATATTGAATTTCACTCTCCGTTTATCAGTTGATAACCCCGACGGACCAACCGCGCCTGTCCAGGCAGCAAGTATGTTCACTCCAGGTGCTACAAAATCAGGTTTGAGAATTTCCAATGTGAGGAAATTTGGTCCTCTTGATGAAAATGCAGCTACTACAGGAGATGGCTTGATTCCTAATTTAGTACCTAAAAACGAAAGAGTAGCTGTGGCTTTGGGTGTGGATTTGGCTTTTGTTAGTACATACTGTTTGATTGCTTTCCCTTCTGCTTCTCCAACTGCAACTGTGGGAAGAAGATGACTGTCTGCTACTAATTCCTCACCATTTGCAGCTGTGTTTGATAAGATCATGCCTACTCCTCCTGCAGCTTTGACTACATTACCCTTTTGAACTCTTGGGCTAATCCCACGGTCACATATCACAATTTTTCCCGAAACAAAACGTGGGTCTAATGTTCCCTCTAAGCACAATGAGTTTGGGTCAGGGCTATTAGGACTACTCCCCATATACACTACCGGGTATTGCTTATTGCTCAAAACCATTCTCCTCCCTTTATACAATGAGACACCTGAAAAAGTTTTGTTATTTCCCAATTTCACAATTGCTGGGAAATCTCTATCCATTGTACTAGCACCGACAGTGGCGATCCACGGGGATACGTTCGTGAGGCTGACGGGATCGGGCCCACCATTCCCGGCCGAGCATGAGACGAAGACTCCCATCTCCATTGCCCCAAATGCTGCAATTGAGAGAGTATCCCTGTAATATGAAGAAACCCCACCTCCTAATGAAATTGAAAGCACATTCACTCCATCAGCTACAGCTCTATCAACAGCTGAGAGAATATCTGAGCTAAAACATCCACCAGACCAGCAAACCTTGTAAGCTGCAATCCTAGCACCTGGTGCCATTCCTCTAGCTGTTCCATATGCATAGCCCAATAAGCTCGCGCCACGTACCGGGGATCCTGCCACTGTGGCTGCAGTGTGAGTGCCATGCCCATCTTGATCCCTTGGTGACTTGTACTCATCTTGTTCATTGATTTTGCCATTTGACGCTTCATATCCATGGTAGAACACTCTAGCACCCACTATTTTTTTGTTACAGTGTTGTTTGGTGAAACCTCTGCCTATCTCACAGGCTCCATTCCAGTGGGATGGCACTGGTGACATGCCAGTGTCGATGAAGCTGGGGCTTTCAGGCCAAATCCCAGTGTCAAGGACCCCCACTATGACATCATGGTCTACTAGTTGCTGAGACCAAGCACTGTTGCTTTCAGCTGGTTCAAGACCAAGGAAAGTGGGACTTCTTGTGGTGTGGAGTTGGTATTTGGTATCTGGGAATATGGAAATTACCCCATCTGCCTCTTCCATTCTCTGAGACTCTTCATCAGTCAATTGGAGTGCAAATCCATGGAGGACGTTTTGGTAATTATAGAGTATCCTATGTTCATCATTTTCTTCGTTTTGTTCCTTTTTTGGGTTGAGAACTAGAGTCTTGACTAGTGTGGGGTACCAGTCGAGGTGATCTGAGAATGAGCTTGGCATGGCTGATTTGTCCATTTGGACAATATATGTCTTCTTGGTTGATTGGGTTTTTGCATGGAGAAAAAGGTTGAAAAACAGAACCAAACCCAGCAATTTCACTGTATCACAAGCCATTTTCTTGCAAAAGATTGCTTTTCTTTTTCTTTTGAACTAAAAAGAAAATGAGAAGAGAAGGCAACACTTACAGTAAAATGGGTTTCTTGGGGGGGATGAAATATGAGGATG